>QAOA01003520.1:68666-176904 GCA_003255065.1 Cercis canadensis | reverse complement strand
GAGAGAGAGAGAGAGAGAGAGAAATCCGATTATTTCTTTTTCAAAAAATGAAAGACAAAAAGAAAGTTGTGTTTTATTATAATAACTTTTGATTTTTGTTAAATTTTTCATTTTAAATAGAGTATGTGTCAATTCTATTTGATATATATATATATATATATATATATATATATATATATATATATATATATATAAGAGTAAAACTCTTTTTTCATCCTTGGAAAATTCAGCCAATGACAAATTAGTCCTCCGTCAGGTGACATTAAGTGAGGTTGGATGGAAAAGTCCACGTGGCACATTAAGTGTTGACGTGACACCTAAAAAAATTTCTCTCTCTCTCTTTCTCCTTCTTCATCCTCACTTATCTCTCTCTCTCTCTCTCTCCGACATCTCTCTCTCACAGCCATTCTTACTCTCTCTCCTTAATGAATTTCTCTCTCTCTTATCTCTCTCTTCCCCCTTCGTCCCTTGCCTCTCTCTGCAACTCTCTCTCTCTCTCTTGCTCAACTTTCTCATAACCCGTACTCCACTCTTCTCACGACCACACTACCTGTATTTACTCCCTTCAAGCATATGCCCACCACAAAAGCATCTCCAAAGGCAAAGAAACTACCGAAGTGTTTTCTCTGTTCTTTCTTTCTCTCTCTCTCTATCCATCATTCTCTCCTTTCCTTCCCTGCTTCTATCTTCTGCTTCCACATTTGCGTCCATGTCCTCCTCCTTGTCGTCGTGCATGAAATCACAGAAACCTTGAAACTTAAAATAATTCAGAAAATTGATTACCTTGTGTAGACACCGTATTTTGTCCCTGTTTTATTTATTTATGGTTAAAATATATTCAAAAAAATGGAAAGAAAATTTAAATTTTTAATTAGTATTTTTTTTTTTTATTGTTTGGGCTTTTGCNATAAAACATATAAATTTATTTTTGGCATCATTGGATCTAAAGGAACCAATAGGAGAGCAAGGAATGGATTTCCTTCTCTCCCCATTGGTCCAATCTTTGATTTTTCTTTCTTTTAATTGAATAACTAAACAACTAAATAAAGAAAACAAATAAAAAAAAAAAAGGAGAAGGAGGCAGAACCAATTCAGCTAAGCAAGAGGATAACCCATTCAGCAAAGAAACAAGCAGAGAAGGAAGAAGGAGCAGAATTTGTTCTTGAGCAAAGGAGAACCATTCACAAGGAAGGAGAAAGAAAAGTTGAAGGTGGAGTTTAGAATCAGAGCTTCTTGGCTCCAAGAGGTTAGTTATCTATCATTTATGCTTTCTTGTTATTTAGATTTCATTAAATCTGAAAATTAATAAAAAAAATTTTGGAAATTGTTCTTCATTTGTTGACTCTTTGATCTTGTTGAATTCATGTTTCTAGGTAGATTTTTGTTAAGTAAGTGCTTGATTTCAATTGTTTCCTACCTATTCTTCATTTCCCCTCTTGAAATTTCATGATTGGATGATTGTATAGGGAGAATTTGGATTATAACTCTTGCCAGCCAAAATTTATTCATGATGTTCTTGGCTTGTTTTGTTGATTTCTTGGTTTGGGCATGTTAGAATCCTTCCTATTTGATTATTTCTTGCATGATCTCGAATTGTTTGAGGGACTGGAAATTTTCTGGGTAACTTTGGCTTGAAACCACCCCCTTCATGTCCATGAATCCCTTGAATTCCTTATTGATTCACTTAGGATTTGTTTGATTATTGTTAGAGGTATGTTATAGTTTAAGTGTGGTGTTAAATCCTTGCTGCCCTGTTCTGAATCTAGCTTAGTTTCTTCCTATTCCATAGCTTAATTGCTGCCCTGTTTTGCTTTAAATTAGCTTGTAAGCCTTTGCATCATGATTGTCCTTTTGTGAAGTGATTGTTGTCTAGGAAATTTCATAATTCATGCTTTCACATTCACATATGTATTTTAGAAAAGTAATAGAGGTGCTGCTCCATCAACCTTTAACATGTTTAAGGATAAATCCATTGTTGGTGACATTAATGTTTTGAATTTCTTTGTTTTCGGGTCTGTTAGACAGCTCTGGCAGCACTCAATGTTTGATTTATTTCTGCAGCTACAGAGCTCGTATTTTAGCAAAGTCTGTCCCAATAGAACCGTAAGATGCATGTCTTCAATGTGTAAATTTTTTCAGATTTTTTTTCATGGTTAGTTTGATCCTAGTTTGCATGAAAATTTGGCTGTTTTTCTGAGTTGTCAGGCCTATTGTTCTTCTCTGGCAGCACTCAATGTTTGAATTATTTCTGGAGCTACAGAGCTCAGCTTTTAGCATTGTTGGCCTCATTAGAACCGAGAGACATGTATCTCCATTGTGTATAATTTTCAAATTTTTTGTAAGTCTAGTTTACGCCCAGTTTCTGTTTGAATAGAGCTGCTCAATGTTGCACTGACACTGATGCCCTATCTCTGGCAGTGTTCGGTCTTTTATTTCTTTCTGAAGTTGTACAGCTCCAAATTAGGTGATGTTGGTCTTATTAAAACCGATTATGTGTGGCTTCAATGTATATATTTTTTAGAATTTTTGCATGTCCAGTTCACTCTCAGTTTTGGCTTGAGCACAACTGTTTAAGATAATTGATGAATATGTGCATTCTTTGGACTTCTTTCGATTTTGTCTCTTGATAAGGATGGTGGCTTTGGGCATGTTTGTTGGCTGTCCTGATATATTATGCCTCATTTCATGGAGTATTTTGCCTACGTGTTTAGCTACCATTCTTATGTGTGATGAATTCTTTTTTTTATGCCAAGGGCTGTTAGGGTTTGTTTGTGCATTTTTGGTTGATTTTGTGTTATTCCTTTTAAGGCATGTGGAGATTAAATGTGTAGTAGGCCAATTAGATAGATTTCTTCTAAGTCTTGCCTAACCTATGTTTTGGTGTATTAATGAGCATCCTCGAATACAACTCATGGTAGTTATGAGTGTGAGCCAATCGGAAGGCCCAACTGGAAGATACATAGTTGCAAGCTTGGAGCAAGAATGTTATTGTATTTATCTTTTTATTTTATTTTATTTTTATATAAATTAATATTTATCTGTACCTAGATTTTGAGATAAGTTTTGTAATATTTAAGATCATGCATTTGCACTGCATATAAAAAATATACTTGTGCTGCGTAGTATCCGTATGCCCCTTCATTTATCATAGGAGGATAGGGAGAGTCAGTCCTATATGGGATGTCTTTCTCTGTCCGATCTAGATGAAGGTAGCCCCACCTTAGACGGTTGCTTCATGAGATGAAGGGGTGGAAGGATTTAGGTCTCGGTAGATAATTCATGCATTTCACGTTTACTTTCTTTGTTTTCATTTTCATAAGATATTCTTGTAACAATTTATTATTCTAGGGTAAATAAAATGTATATTTTTTGCCATATTCTGTTCGCACAACTAATTTAGGGTAACTGTCTTTAGACGGATGCTGTGGGGTGCCTAACACCTTCCCCATGCATAAACAGACTCTCGAACCTTCTCTAGTTCGTAGACTGTTATTTTTTATTTTTATTAAAAAAAGGGTTTTCCAATTGTTCCATATTTTTCCTAATATAATTGGTGGCGACTCCAAGTTTTCTTTTCGGAAAACTAGTCTTTTTTCTTTAAGTCCGTCATCCGCGTCGTAGCAACCTTCGGGTACGTTGTGACACCAAAGAAACTTTCAGTGATGGTGGTTGATCTTGCACTGGTGCTTAAGCAGAATTCTGATTGTTTCTCCAAGAAAAATTTGGGTGATTTCTCCACCTCGAATTGTATGTGTTAGAGTAAAGATTGTTCTCCCTACTTGGGTTTCCCACAAAGTATGCTTCCTCTGACTGAGATGGAGAGAATGGGTTTCCAACTTGTCAATCTGAGCTAGAATAAGGACCGCCACAATGATCACAATTCTTAGGAGGGGACTAAATGACGTTGACATTCCTGATGGTTAACTGCTTACCCAGAGAATCAATTTTTGCAGATAGGGCTGTGAAAGCATCAACCTCATGAACCCCAAGTACTTTTTGTGATGTAGACCTCTCAATAGGCCATTGATAGGCATTGGTAGCCATCTCCTCTAATAGTTCATTGGCATCCTTATATGTCTTCCTCATTAAGGACCCACCAGCAGCAGCGTCAACTAGTATCTTAGTTGTACTGAGCAGCCCATTGTAGAAGGTCTGTAGTTGCAACCAGTCAGGAAGTCCATGGTGGGGGCATCTGTGAAGTAATTCTTTGTATCTTTCCCAAGCCTCCTGAAGTGACTCATTCTCCGGTTGATAGAATGTAGTGATGTCATTTTGCAGCTTGGCGATCTTAGTAGGTGGGAAGAATTTGGCTAAAAAATTGTGCCAAAATATCCCAGGTAGTGATGGTTCCTACTGGCAAAGACTGTAGCCAAGACTTGGCTTTATCTCATAGTGAGAATGGAAAAAGTCGGAGGTGAATGACATCATCGATAGCACCATTGTGCTTGAAGGTATCACATATTTCCAAGAACCCGGTGATGTGAGCATAAGGATCTTCATTCGCTAAACCACTGAATTGGGTCGATTGGACCATGTGAACAACCACTGGTTTAATCTAAAAAATATTGGCTTGGATAGCCGATCGCCTTATACCAGAGGTGGTATCTGTGACTGAAAGAATGATGTAGTCACAAAGTGCTTTTGGAAGATTTTCTTCTACTATTATGTCTGTCAAAATTCTGGTAAACTCTCTTCACTCCTTTCTATTCTTTGGACAGGTCTTCTCTATCTCAAAATCAAATAGGATTAGGGAGCTACTTCCAAATTTTTTCATACACCACGAAGAAAACTCCTACAAGTATCAAACAATAGAACAAGTAAATAAATCTTTGAAAAATAAACGATTAGACTAAAATAGAGATTACTAAGTATCAATATTAATAACTAATTAGTCCTTGGCAAAGGCGCCAAAAACTTCTTGTGAGAAATCCTAGCGCAAGTGCACGTTATCATTTCCAAGTAATAAGATGAGAGTGAATTATCGTTCCCACGAGGACTATTATTATCAATTACCGAAATTTGGTTAATCTCAATTTTATCTAATTAACAAGTATGGAGAATTTCAAGATAGAACTTTAAATAAACTAAAAATAAGCTAAAATAAATAAAATGACGAATTAATCTAGAGATAAATATCTAGGGCTTTTAATTTCACCATAGCTATTCCGATTTGCTATTCCTAATTCATTAACCAAGAATAATCTTCCTAATTGCTAGCCAATAACCCTAAATTATTTATTAGCCTTTCTCAAGGTCAATCAAAAATATTTCTAAGTTATGAATCCACTATACTCCTATATGAATTGCGAATAACCTAGAAATTTACTTAATTCTCTGACTCTTTTTAAATAGCTACACAGGCCAAGGAGGTATATTCCTATCCTACATGCAACCTATGTTCTTAATCCCTATGATCTTTAATTACAAATTACCTCCTAGTCTCATTGCAATTATTTATTCAACTAATTGGTGATCAAACAATTAGAAGCATAAAGAATTAAGAAGAAGCAGAAAATTAATAAAAGAGTTCTTAAATTAAAGAAATAGAAAATCACAAATCTTCCTAGCTAGGCTACATCATAGCCCTAGAAGGAAATTTAGTTCATAGCAGAAGAAAAGAACATGATATAGTAAAATCTAGACATAATTCAAAGAGAAGAAGAATAAAAACTTTGAAGAGAAGCCACCAATCTCCTGTCCAAGTTACACTTCTCAAATCCTTGTTTTTGCTCCCTTTCTTGCCTCCAAAAAGTCCAAAAAAGGTCCCCCAATTAAAGCCTTAAAGTTGCTTAAATAGTAAAACCTAATACTCCTAATTCTCAAAGGAAAAACTAAGCACGTGTACGGATGAGGAGAAACTGGGTGTAGCTACACTGGTCACGAGCATCACTATGCCTACCAAAATTTGATTGGTGTTGTCACTTAACCAATTAAATTAAACCAAATCCCCTAATTAGAATGCAATAGAGGGCATAGTCCGGGTTTGTCTCACAAGGAATGCAATGTGTAATCAATAATTTTAAGTTAAAAACAGGGGATTTTTAAAACAAGATTATAATAGTAAATTGCATAATTAAACAAAGATTAATGTAGTTGATTAAAGGCGTAACCTAGCTAGACATCCATCAAAAACTGGTTTGATTCATCCTAGATTAACATGAGTGATTAAGTCTTAATGTAGCAATAAAATTTGATTGGTGTTGTCGCTTAACCAATTAAATTAAACCGAATCCCCTAATTAGAATGCAATAGAGGGCATAATCCGGGTTTGTCTCACAAGGAATGCAATGTGTAATCAATAATTTCAAGTTAAAAACAGGGGATTTTTGAAACAAGATTATAATAGTAAATTGCAGAATTAAACAAAGATTAATGTAGTTGATTAAAGGCGTAACCTAGCTAGACATCCATCAAAAACCGGTTTGATTCATCCTAGATTAACATGATTGATTAAGTCTTAATGTAGCAATGCTAATTGAGTTTAATCACAACCGAAATCTCTAATTGTGACTAATTATTCCTATTAAGTTATCACTTAGAATTAAATTAACCACATACAATCACTAATCTTGTAATCACAAAGACTAAGCAATTAGTGATTAATCTAAAAACCGAACATCAATTAACATAGCATAGCTTCTTTGAATTCTAACCACAGATTAAAGATTGATCAATCTAAATTCTATTTCTTACTTCAATATCCATATAAATCACAAAGATCTCCATGAATTCATACAAAGATTAAAGCAAGACAGAAATTCAAAGAAGAAGAAATTGCATTAAGTTTAATCCAATTAAGAACATAATCTCAAAATCAAAACCGAATTTAATCAAGAGTCTAACTTGGTTACAAGGATTCTACTCCTCCATGGCCATGAAATCCAAGCTCCAATGGAGAAGTGCAGTCATAAATCAAAGAGCTCCAAACTTTTCAAGAGAGAAAACAAAAGCTGCCTAGTTTAGAATTGATAACTCGTCTGCCTCCTTTCTCTGCTTATAACTTCCTAACTTTCATGCACACCTAATTTAGCCCTAACCTAGTTTAAACCTCTGGACCTCAGCTTCAAATGGGCTCTGGTTTCAAGTCCATACGACATGTACAGCACAAGTTATGATCCAAACACTGCATGCGGGTCAGGATCCAGCGGTAGCAACTCTACTCTAACTTCTGGGTTACATTTGACCCACTGAACGTCTAAATTGGCCTTGTAGGTCTAAATGAAAGTTGTAGATAATCCTCTTAGATTTCCTACAAGGCAAGAATCACAATCTTTAGACATGAAGAACTAAATATATACCCGAAATACAGAATAGTGTCAAAACCCTAATAATGCTGAAAAACACACTTAAGCCCAATTTGAACCTAATTAATGAAATATGACCCAAGCCCAATCAAATAAGCCCAAAATAGGATTAGGAGGTTAAAAATGGGGATTAATTAATATATAAAAATAATGTTCATCAAATCCCCCCACACTTATCCTTTGCACATCCCAGGCAAACTAGAGTTAAAATTAGGAAAAAAGGAAAACAACTAAGACAACTAAGAGATCATTTCTCAACAACAACTTCCAAGAATGCAAAAATTAAGTGAGCAAGAAGAACAATCAATAATTTAAAAGAATCAAAACAATCATGAATCTATTTCTTGCACTTTCAATCAACAAGCATGGTGAATTCAAATGAAGTGAAGAACTAAGAAAGATAGAACCTCACACAAGATATATTCTCAATCCCTCAAGTGTTTAAGGGGGTTATTGTTTCACTCAAATCACATCATGACAATTTGCACTACCATAAGCTTGCTTATTTTCTAATCTCCACTACTTTAAACACATGCATGCACAAATCAGAAGGACTTTATTTAAGGATGTAATGGGGACAAGGACCAAGGGAAAAGAAAGAATGAATTATGGATATGGCAAATTAAAACCAAAGAGAGCATGAGAACATTGAGAATGATGAGTCAAAACCAACACTAAGCACAAAAATACACCCAAAAGCTCTATGCAATTTTCTTTATAGACTTCTTCCTCTTTGGAAGGCAAACCACTACTTTTATTCTCTTTTTCTTTGCATTTTCTTTTTCTGATTTTCTTTTTTAAACAGAATTTTCTTTTCTTTTTCTTTTGGCTAACATTTCTTTGTCTTTACATTTCATATAGCCACTTTCCTTCAAATTTCACAAATCCTCCCCCTACACTTAGAACTTTGTCCGTCCTGGACAAATAGAACTCATCAATTGATCAACCAATGCTTTCATACTCCCTAAGGTAGATAGAAACATGGTTTTACAAAACTTGCAATGAGCTAAATGAAAGAATGGAAAAAAAAAAATAGGCTCAAGGGGGAAATCAAGGGAAATGATGTTAGGAAGGCTATTTGGCTATCTAGCTAGAAAGAAGAAAAGATGACCTTCATCACATTCATGCATGCAAATGACAATGTAGTCTCAAAAAGAAGCAAAGCAAGTTCTAAAGCAACAAACATCATGAGCACAATGCACACAAGAAAGGAATATAGAATGACAATAGGTTCAAAAACTCACTAGGTATGCTCCATCAAACTTAATCCATCACATCAAATTCCATCACCAAATTAGCTAACTAAAAGATGTAAGAATCTATTCAACCATGCTAGAAACTTCAAAATGACAATTGCTTCAAGCTCACAAATTCTACAATTCTCAAAGTGCTATGGAAAATGCAAAAAGGAAAGGTGGAAAGATGAGTAGAATGAGAGTAAAGCAAAACAGAATGGAAAACAATTAGGAAAAAGGTGGGACAGCGAATCAAGAAAGGATATCGAACCAGAATTCTGCATAGAAGCTCAAGAAGAAGCGTGAACAGAATCTGGAACATGCTGAACCACACCAAAACAGCAAACAGAGAAGGGAAGAATAACAGAAAACACAAAACAGACACGTAAAACAGAACCAACAAACAAAATTAAAAACATCAACAGAACAAAACTAAACAACAAGAACAGAAAATTAACATAATCCGAAACATAATCCGAAAGAACAACAAAAACAGAAACATAATCAGAAAGAACTCCCCTGAAGCTCAATCAAGTCGGGTAGATGGCATCACTCAAAGCCACTTCCTTAACCAAACTCTCATCTCCAACATGGAACTTCTTAAGTCGATGTCCAATGACCTTAAAGGTCCTCCCCGTAGTCACATCTCGGATTTCAACTGCACCATAACCAAAAATATTAGTGACAACAAAGGGTCCCTCCCATCAGGATCTCAATTTACCTGGCCATAACTTAAGGCGAGAGTTGTATAGAAGCACTTTCTCCCCCACTTAGAATTCCTTTCGAAGGATCAGCTTATCATGAAAGGCCTTAGTCTTCTCTTTGTACAGCCGAGAGTTCTCATAGGCCTCTAATCGAAGTTCCTCTAACTCTTGAAGTTGTAACTTCCTCTGGACTCCTGCTAGTCCTATGTCCATGTTGCAAGCCCTAACTGCCCAATGCGCCCGATGTTCTAACTCCACTGGTAAGTGACACGCCTTCCCAAAGATAAACCTATAAGGTGACATGCCTATAGGTTTCTTGTAGGCGGTCCGATATGCCCATAAAGCATCCTCCAACCTCTTACTCCAATCCTTTCTATCTGGTCTCACAGTTTTCTCCAAAATTATCTTAACCTCTCGATTAGAGACTTCTGCTTGGCCATTCGTCTGAGGATGGTAAGGGGTGGAAGTCTTATGGAAAACTCCATACTTGCTCAGCTCTTCATGTGCCGGTTGCAGAAGTGTGATCCTTGATCACTGATGATCGCTTTGGGTATACCAAACCTGCAAAAGATATGTGATCTAACAAACTTGACAACCACATGAGAATCATCAGTCCTTGTGGGAATAGCCTCCACCCACTTGGAAACATAATCCACAGCCAACAGAATATAAACAAAGCCAAAGGAAACAGGAAATGGACCCATAAAATCAATACCCCAAACATCAAAAAGCTCACAGAACAACAAAGGTTGTTGGGGCATCTCATTCCTACGAGTTATATTCCTTAATTTTTGGCATTGCTCACAAGATTTACAAAAGACATATGCATCATGAAACAAAGTGGACCAATATAGACCAGAATCTAATACTTTCCTAGCTGTTCTCTGAGGACCAAAATGGCCTCCACAGGCATAGGAATGATAGAAAGTAAGCACAGAATGGAACTCATGGTTAGGCACACATCTCCTAATTATCTGATCACTACAGAATCTCCATAAATAAGGATCATCCCACACATAATATTTAGCCTCACTCTTAAATTTATCAATCTGTGCACGTGTGAGGTGTTGATGAACACACTTTTTATACAATAGTTATCCCTCATACTTAGTCTTTTAAACCTCTTTTAGGCTGAATTGCATAGACTTAGACCTCATTTCATGACTTTGGATCCATTTGTGCCTAATTGCAATTTCCAGCAATACTGAGCATTTTATGCTGTCTCTGTGTTTCGTGCATATCTTGAGTTCTGGATGTCTAAAAATTCCGAGTCATACCTTGTAGGAAATTTGAGGGAATTTTCTACAACTTTCTTTCAGGGCTCAAAAGCTAATTCGGACGTCCAGAAGGTCATATGCAGCCTGGAAGCCAGAGAAGACATGCTGTCGCAGGATCCTGACCTACATGCAGTGTTTGGGCCATAACTTGAGTTGTGGAAATAATATGGACTTGAAACTAGTACCATTGGAAAGCTAACAGATAGGGCTTCAATTGTTATGAAGACCGGTTCACTATATTTTATATTGAAGATGGTCTCATTTGCGGTGGAAGTTGGCTGATGGTTCCAGACACTTATTGACACTTAAATGGGCCTAACTTCCTCATGACAAGTCCAAATGGGCCCAAACCAAAGCCCAATTAAAGCTAAGGCCCATGGGAACAAGTGTGCCCTAAGGGAAATTTGGGTGTGCATGTAATTTTGGAGGTCTATATCAGCACAAGGAGGCAGCCGAAATTGATATGAAGTCATTTAGATATTTTAGACAGCTTTTGCTCTTTCCTTAGTCTTTAAGTTTTCTCTTGAGATATTTTGTAAGAACTTGGCTTCTCTTGTTCATGGAGGGCTAATTCATCAAATCAATTCAGGGTTTTGCTATTCTGATTATTGGTTTTGAGATTATGTGTTGTTGTTATTCATTCAATGATTAATCTACTTCTTGCTTCCTCTGGACTATTCTGTTTGAATTGTTAAATTCGAATTTGGATCTTCATGTGTGATTGCTTAATTGCTTGTGATTAAAGAGGAACTTAAAAGGTTGATTAATGTTTCTGAGCTTTTGGATGGATTAATTACCTTGGCTGGATCATGGACTTAGGTAAAACTGGACTTGAATGTTTGCTTAATTCATTTAGTCTTAGTTAAAACCGAATTCTGGTTTCTTAACCAGTGGACATCCATAGAACATTGAGAGGCTTCCTGATATGTTTTAAAGGCCAAGAACATGGATAATAATTGAATGGATCATTAGAAATCAAGGATGAATCAAAATCAGAATCAGTTAAGGCTTGGATTGGTTGTTTTCCTTTAGGTTACCACTTACAATTAATTTTTGTCAAGCACTTAAACCAAACAAAACCCCCCTGTTTACATGCTTCTTAATATGATTCACTAAATAGAACAATCCTTAGGTTCGACTTAGGGCTGCCCTATGCTGCAAATAGCTTAGGTAACCGACCTTCACTTTAATTAATTTGAGGAGCCTCTGCAGCTCATCAAATTTTGGCGCTGTTGCTGGGGATTGTTCTATCTTTGAATCAATAGTATTAGTAGTAAAACTGACTTTTAACTTCCCCCTAATTCACCTGGCTTGTGTTTGAGTTTTTGTTCTTTTTAGGGTTTTGGCCACTTTTTTCATAACTTTTTGGCCAAGTATCCATTCTGTTTGAGGCCAATGGCCATTGTTTTTCTTGATTTGAAGTTTCCTTAGATGTTTTATATTGTCATTGAGTGAATTCTGGCCATTTGGACCATTTCCCCCTTGTTTTTCCTTCGGTTTGGCTTGATTTAGTGATTTCTGGTTCTACTGTTCAAAACGAAATTTTTTGCTCCGATTGACCTGAAACTTAGTCAGTTGAAGGAAAAGGGCCTAACAACCAACAGTCACTAGTGTGGTCTGCTTTTTTAAGCCAAATTCCACTGTTTTGACCACTTTTCCATTTTTTAAAGATTTTTTATTTGATTTTTGAGTTCCATTTTCATTCACCTTTCGTCCTGTGGTGGTAGAAAAATTTTTAAAAATGTTTAGATACCTTTTCTAGTCCTATTTTGGTGTCTTTTTACCTTTGTTTTGTGCTTTTGGTGTGTTTTGGTTTTAGCTAAATTTTGTCAATTTTGTGTGTTTTTCTGTGTTTTTGTGCATTGTGGTGTGTTTAGGCATTTAGCCACTTGTTTGCATGGTGTATGACTAGGTCTTCTCCCTTTGTATTGCTTGAAGTAGACCCTAAAATAGAGAGAACCTTGCATACACTTAATAGAGCACATAGGGCTGTTGATAATTTAGATTCTACCATGGCTGAAGCTAGAACTCCTATTGTTATTCCTGTTAATGAAGGTAATAGAGCTGAGAATGCTAATAGAGCTGGAAATAATAATAATAACATGCAGCCTAGAGACAGAACTCTTAAGGAATTGGCCACCCCTGATGTTGCTTACCAACCTTTAGGGATCCAATATCCAGAGATTGATACTGCTTTTGAATTGAAATCTGGATTGATACACTTGCTGCCAAAGTTTCATGGTCTTGCAGGTGAAGATCCTCATAAGCATTTAAAGGAATTCCATGTGGTTTGTTCCACAATGAGGCCAAAAGGAATTTCTGACGAGCAGATCAAGTTAAGAGCATTCCCTTTCTCTCTTGCTGATGCAGCTAAAGACTGGCTCTTTTACTTTTCACAAGGTTCGTTCAGAAATTGGAGTGATATGAAGAAGCTGTTTCTGGCCAAGTTATTCCCTGCATCCAGAACTGCTGTCATTCGCAAAGACATATGTGGCATAAGGCAACTGCCAGGGGAGACATTGCATGAGTATTGGGAGAGGTTTACCAAGCTGTGATCAAGCTGCCTCCATCACCAAATAAGTGATCAGCTGTTGATACAATATTTCTATGAGGGCTTGTCACCTTCAGATAGAAGTAACATTGATTCTACTAGTGGAGGAACATTAGTGGATAAAACACCTGCTGCTGCCAGAGATTTAATTTCCAATATGGCAGAGAATTCCCAGCAGTTTGGTGTTCGGATGATTCATTCCACCAGGGGAGTCAATGAAGTTGGTGTATCACTTGCTGACCAACAAAGAATGGAGCACAGACTTGATGAATTGACCTCCTTGGTCAGGCAATTGGCAGTGGGGCGACAAGTATCCACACCTCAACCTGCAAGCTTGTGTGGCATTTGTGCTTGTCCATCACATCCTATAGACGCATGCCCTACACTGCAAGATGGTGATTCTGGATTTCAGGATCCCTCTGTAGCTGCAGCAGGTGTTTTTCCTGGTCAACCCCCATACCAATCACAACAGCAACCTAGATATGATCCGTACACCAACACTTACAACCCTGGTTGGAGGGATCATCCAAATTTCAGATATGGCAATGCTACAGCACCACAACAGCAGTCCTCCCAACAATAGCCACAGCAACAGCAACAATATAGGCAACCCTGGCAACAACAGAACCAATTTCAATCAACCAGGCAGGGCCAATTTCAATAGAATAGGCCACCATTCCAGCAGCAGCCTATGCAGCCAGCCAACCCGTCAACATCCAAACCTGAGCCTTCATTGGAAGATTTGGTGAAGCAGATGGCCACCAGCAACATCCAGTTCCAGCAGAGGGCAGAGTCCACCATGCAGAATCTGGAAACGCAGATTGGGCAATTGGCATCATCAGTTAGCCAGTTGCAGTTTAAGGGTTCTGGAAAACTCCCTTCACAGACAATTCCCAATCCAAATGGGAGTAATGTGAGTGCTATCACATTGAGGTCTGGCAGATCCTTGCAAGAGCCAGCCGAGCCTCAACCTGCCAGTGAGTCCCAACTAGCAGAGGAAGTAGTTCCTGAGCCAATCAACCCTGCACCTGCAAGCAAGCTGCCTGCAGTAGCTCTTCCCTTTCCACAGAGAGCTACTCTATCCAAGAAGCAAGATGAGGCTGAGAAGGATAGGGAGCTTCTGGAGATGTTCAGGAAGGTGGAAGTTAACATTCCCTTACTGGATGCTATCAAGCAAATTCCTAAATATGCCAAATTTCTCAATGAATTGTGCACCTAGAGGAGGAGGCTGAAGGGCAATGAGCGGATTAGCATGAGTCAGAATGTCTCAGCCCTTATTCAACTTCTGCCCCAGAAGTGCAAGGATCCAGGGACTTTCACAATCCCCTGTGTTATAGGCAATTCCAAGTTCGAGCATGCCATGCTAGATCTAGGCGCTTCTATCAATGTCATGCCTATGTCTGTTTTTAGTTCCCTCGGGCTTGGACCCTTGAATGCCACAGGAGTTGTGATCCAGTTAGCCAACAGGAGCAGTGCTTATCCAGCTGGATTGATTGAAGATGTGTTGGTTAGAGTTGATGAGCTGATCTTTCCAACAGATTTCTACATTCTGGAGATGGAAGGACAGTCACAATCCAGCAAGGCTCCACTCATTCCAGGCAGACCATTCCTCAAGACTGCGCGGACCAAGATTGATGTGTATGCGGGAACTCTATCCATGGATTTTGGCGATTCTGTTGTGCAGTTCAACATTTTTGATGCTATGAAGCATCCCATGGATGAGCATGCTATCTTTCACATTGATGTGATTGATGATTTGGTTGAGGATGTTTACCGTCATATGTGTGCTGATTTAGCTGATTTGGCTGGTTTTAATGATTCTATTCAATGCCAATCTTGTACTGATTGTGACGGTCATTCTGGCTGTGCTATTTGTGCTGAGATCTCCACCTTTTTACGTGATGATGACTCTGGTTCCCCAGAGCTGGCAGTAGCTACTGTTCAAGAGGAGATTCAGTCTGCAGAGATTGACATACAGCCACCCAGATTTCTGCCTTCTGCAGTGCAGCCACCCAAGCTAGAGCTGAAGCCTCTGCCTAAGCATCTAAAGTATGTGTATTTGGCATCTGCAGAGCAGCTTCCAGTAATTGTGGCTAACAATTTACTTCATGAGCAAGAGGAAAGATTGTTGCGCATTCTGCGAGAGCAAAAGCGAGCCATTGGCTGGACGTTAGCAGATATTCCTGGCATTAGTCCATCTACATGCATGCATCGCATATTACTTGAAGATGGCGCTAAACCAGTGCAGCAACCCCAGAGGCGATTAAACCCTCTCATCCTAGACGTGGTAAAGAAGGAGGTGACCAAGCTTTTGCAAGCTGGCATCATTTATCCTATATCTGACAGCACTTGGGTGAGCCCAGTGCAGGTCGTCTCGAAGAAATCCGGGGTTACAGTGGTGGCCAACCAGAACAATGAGTTGCTGCCTACCCGAGTGCAGAACAGCTGGCGGGTCTGCATCAATTACAGGAGGCTCAATCAAGCCACCAGGAAGGATCATTACCCCCTGCCATTCATCGATCAAATGCTGGAGCGGTTAGCTGGGAAATCGCATTACTGCTTCCTGGATGGCTACACTGGGTACTTCCAGATTCATATAGCACCGGAGGATCAAGAGAAGACCACTTTTACCTGTCCCTTCGGCACATTTGCTTACCGGCGGATGCCTTTCGGCCTTTGCAATGCCCCTGGTACCTTCCAGAGGTGCATGGTAAGTATATTCTCTGATTTTTTAGAGGAGTGCATGGAGGTGTTTATGGATGATTTTACTGTTTATGGTTCTTCTTTTGATGACTGTCTGAGTAGTTTAGCTAGAGTACTACATCGCTGCATTGAGACTAACCTTGTCTTAAATTTTGAAAAGTGTCATTTCATGGTAGAGCAAGGTATAGTTTTAGGCCATGTAGTATCTAGAAAAGGGGTTGAGGTAGATCCTGCTAAAATAGATGTCATAACTGCTTTATCTTACCCCACATGCGTGCGGGAAGTGCGATCATTTCTTGGACATGCAGGTTTCTACCGGCGCTTTATCAGAGACTTCAGCAAGATAGCCATTCCGCTGTCTAGCCTTCTGCAGAAAGATGTGGAGTTTCTGTTTGACCAGAAGTGCAAGGAAGCTTTCAACCGCCTAAAGCTAGCTCTCACCAGTACCCCTGTTATTCAACCACCTGATTGGACACTCCCATTCGAGCTGATGTGCGACGCTTCGAACTATGTCTTGGGAGCTGTCTTGGCGCAGCGAGTGGCCAAAGTTCCTCATATGGTTTACTATGCTTCAAGAACTCTGGATGCTGCTCAAGCAAACTACACAACCACTGAAAAAGAACTTTTATCTATTGTTTTTGCATTAGATAAGTTCAGGTCTTATTTGATAGATTCGAAGGTTGTGGTGTTCTCAGATCATACAGCTTTGAGGTATCTCTTGAAGAAACCGGATGCCAAGCCACGACTGATTAGGTGGATGCTGCTGCTTCAAGAGTTTGATGTGGAGATCCGCGACAAGAGTGGAGCAGAGAACCTGGTTGCTGACCACCTCAGCCGCATAGAGCGAGATCCTGATCCACTGCCCATTCAGGATTCCTTTCCTGACGAGCAGCTGTTAGGGCTACATGGTGAGTTTCCATGGTATGCAGATCTTGTAAATTATCCAGCTGCCCATGCTTTGCCCTCACACCTCACACGTGCCCAAATAGACAAGTTAAAGAGTGAGGCAAAATATTATGTGTGGGATGATCCCTATCTCTGGAAATTTTGTAGTGATCAAATTATTAGGAGATGTGTGCCTGATAATGAGTTTCAGTCTGTTCTTAGCTTTTGCCATACCTTTGCATGTGGTGGACATTTTGGTCCTCAACGTACAGCTAGGAAGGTCTTAGATTCTGGATTGTATTGGGTCACTTTATTTAGGGAAGCACATATATTTTGTAAATCTTGTGAACAATGTCAGAGAACCGGGAACATTTCCCATAGGCATGAGATGCCCCAGCAGCCTTTGCTATTCTGTGAGATTTTTGATGTCTGTGGTATTGACTTTATGGGGCCTTTTCCTGTTTCTTTTGGTTTTGTTTACATCTTACTTGTTGTGGATTATGTGTCTAAGTGGGTGGAGGCGAAAGCCACCCGTACTGATGATTCTAAAGTTGTTGTGGATTTTGTTAGATCAAACATTTTCTGCAGATTTGGCATTCCTAGGGCCATCATCAGTGATCAGGGTTCACATTTCTGCAACCGGACCATGGCGGCTTTAATGAAGAAATATGGCGTCATGCATAAGGTTTCCACCCCTTACCACCCTTAGACCAATGGGCAAGCTGAAGTCTCCAACAGGGAGATCAAGCGTATCTTGGAGAAGACTGTCCAACCTAGTCGGAAAGACTGGAGTTTGCGACTCGAGGATGCTCTGTGGGCATACCGGACTGCTTTCAAGACACCTATTAGGATGTCTCCCTACCGGATAGTTTTTGGCAAAGCCTGCCACCTTCCAGTGGAGCTTGAGCAGAAAGCCTATTGGGCGGTCAAGCAGTGCAACCTTGATTTGAGCCAAGCCGGGTCCTAGAGAAAGCTTCACCTCCAAGAGCTTGAGGAGCTTCCTTTGGATGCTTATGAGAGCTCCCGCCTTTACAAGGAAAAGACCAAGCAGTTTCATGATAACATGGTGCTGAGAAAGGAGTTCTCTACTGGCCAGAAAGTCCTCTTGTATAACTCTCGCTTAAAGCTCATGCCTGGCAAGCTCCGTTCTCGGTGGCTTGGTCCGTTTATTGTCACCAAGGTTTTTCCTTATGGTGCAGTGGAGATAGCGAGTGAGTCCACCAGCAAGGCTTTCAAGGTGAACGGGCATCGCCTCAAGCCATTTTATGAGGGCGCTCAGGAGGACATAGTGGAGGAGGTCCACTTGCACGATGCCATCTACCTCCCCTGATAAGGATGTTTCTTCTCTCTCTTTTACTTTACTTGTCCTTATGTGACTGCTTGCTATTAATTGTCATCTGTTGCTACTTTTTGAAGTTTTTACATTGAGGACAATGTAAAATTTAAGTGTGGGGGAGGGATTTCTGTATAGTTTAGCTGCTTTATTGTTTTCTGTTTAGTTGATTAGGTTAGTTGATTAGTTTAGTTGATTACTTTACTATTTCTGTAAATTTGTTGTTTTCTGTTTTAATTTTTTCTGTTTGTTGTTCTTGCTGTTTTTTCTGTTTTTGTTGTCATTTTTCTGTTTTAATTACCCTCCAATGATGTTATAGAATTTGTAAAGTTGTAAGTTTAAAGTAATTACATTTCAAGGTTCATAGCATGATTGAATAGCTTGTTTTCCATCCTTAATTTTACATGCTTGGTTTTAGATGTTGGATTGATGATTACGTTTGATAGATGCATGCCTTGTGAGATTTTGAGCTTTTGATTAATGGATTTAGCAAATGTGCCATTCTTTTCCTTCTTGTGTGATTTCACTCATGGAATTTGTTAACTTTAGAACTTGCTTGATTCTTTTTGAGGCTGCATTATCATTTGCATACATGAACATGATTGAGGCATTCTTTCTTGATTTAGCCACTTTGCCAAATAGCCAACCTTGTATTATTTCCCTTTGATTACCCCCATTGAGCCTATTTGCCTATCTTTGATCTTAGCTCATTATATGCCTATGTACAAAATACCATGTTGTTACCTTACCTTAGGGAATGGGAGAGCATTGGTTCATTGTCTTGGAGGAGCTCTTATGTTTGTGGGTAATTAATAGTACAAGTGTGGAGGTTGTCAATTCTAATGTGCAAAGTATTATGTGAAAGAAAGAAAGAAAGAGAAAAAAGAGAGCCAATTGGTTCTGGAAAGAAAAAAAAAAAGAAAAAAAATCAGAATTGTGAAAAAGGAAAAGAAAAGGAAAAGGAATAT
This sequence comes from Cercis canadensis, assembly GCA_003255065.1. Lineage (NCBI taxonomy): Eukaryota > Viridiplantae > Streptophyta > Magnoliopsida > Fabales > Fabaceae > Cercis > Cercis canadensis. The sequence goes on along the minus strand of QAOA01003520.1, from coordinate 157,944 downwards.
GTGCAAAGGAAGGAGAATATGCTTTACACACTTGGAATTTAATGCTTGTCATTTGAGTTCCTCTCCAATGTTCTTTTATTCTCTTTGAGTTTTTACCTTGTGATATCCATCTTGATTCATTCCTTTACCTTTACCTTGGCCTTATTACAACCTTAAATAAAGTCCTCTTGATTTGTGTGCGCATTTGTTTGAGTAGTGGAGAAGTAGAAGATAAGCAAGCTTATGGTAGTGCATCTCTTCATGAGTTTGATTGAGTGAAGTACCTAATTTCTAAACACTTGAGAGATTGAGTATATCTTGTGAGGATCTATCATTCTTGATTTATGCTTTCCAATTGAAGTTACCTTGTTTGTTGATTTTGGATGAGAAGAAACTTTATTTCATGAATGCTGTGACTTCCTTGAATTTTTAAATTGCTCATCTTACTTGTGGTATAAACTTCTGCATATCTTAAATATCATTGGGAGGTGATCCTTTAGTTTTTAAATTTGTTTTTGTTTCCTTGTTCTTGCTTTTCTTAGTTTTGGAATTCTAGTTTGCCTGAGACGTGCAAAAGCTAAGTGTGGGGAAATTTGATGAACACACTTTTTATACAATAGTTATCCCTCATACTTAGTCTTTTAAACCTCTTTTGGGCTGAATTGCAAAGACTTAGACCTCATTTCATGACTTTGGATCCATTTGTGCCTAATTGTAATTTCCAGCAATACTGAGCATTTTATGCTGTCTCTGTGTTTCGTGCATATCTTGAGTTCTGCATGTCTAAAAATTCCGAGTCATACCTTGTAAGAAAGCTGAGATAATTTTCTACAACTTTCTTTTAGGGCTCAAAAGCTAATTCGGACATCCAGAAGGTCATATGCAGCCTGGAAGCCAGAGAAGACATGCTGTCGCAGGATCCTGACCTACATGCAGTGTTTGGGCCATAACTTGAGTTGTGTATATCATATGAACTTGAAAATGGTACCATTGGAAATCTAACAGACAGAGATTCAATTGTTATGAAGACCAGTTCACTATATTTTATATTGAAGATGGTCTTATTTGCGGTGGAAGTTGGCTGATGGTTCCAGACACCTATTGGCACTTAAATGGGCCTAACTTCCTCATGACAAGTCCAAATGGGCCCAAACCAAAGCCCAATTAAAGCTAAGGCCCATGGGAACAAGTGTGCCCTAAGGAAAATTTTGGTGTGCATGTAATTTTGGAGGTCTATATCAGCACAAGGAGGCAGCCGAAATTGATATGAAGTCATTTAGATATTTTAGACAGCTTTTGCTCTTTCCTTAGTCTTTAAGTTTTCTCTTGATATATTTTGTAAGAACTTGGCTTCTCTTGTTCATGGAGGCTAATTCATCAAGTCAATTCAGGTTTTGGCTGTTCTGATTATTGGTTTTGAGATTATGTGTTGTTGTTATTCATTCAATGATTAATCTACTTCTTGCTTCCTCTGGACTATTCTGTTTGAATTGTTAAATTCGAATTTGGATCTTCATGTGTGATTGCTTAATTGCTTGTGATTAAAGAGGAACTTAAAAGATTGATTAATGTTTCTAAGCTTTTGGATGGATTAATTACCTTGGCTGGATCATGGACTTAGGTAAAACTGGACTTGAATGTTTGCTTAATTCATTTAGTCTAAGTTAAAACCGAATTCTGGTTGCTTAACCAGTGGACATCCATAGAACATTGAGAGGCTTCTTGATATGTTTTAAAGGCCAAGAACATGGTTAATAATTGAATGGATCATTAGAAATCAAGGATGAATCCAAATCAGAATCAGTTAAGGCTTGGATTGGTTGTTTTCCTTTAGGTTACCACTTACAATTAATTTTTGTCAAGCACTTAAACCAAACAAAACCCCCCTGTTTACATGCTTCTTAATATGATTCACTAAATAGAACAATCCTTAGGTTCGACTTAGGGCTGCCCTATGCTGCAAATAGCTTAGGTAACCGACCTTAACTTTAATTAATTTGAGGAGCCTCGGCAACTCATCAGGTCTGCAGGCAAAGCATGAGCAACCAGATAATTAACAATATCAGCAAACCAGGGAACTCACCATGCAGCCCTAAAAGCTGCTCGTCAGGGAATGAATCCTGAATAGGAAACTGCTTATCAGAATCTCTCTCGATCTGGCTGATGAGCTACCGAGGCTCCTCAAATTAATTAAGTTTAAGGTCGGTTACCTAGCTTTTTGCAGCATAGGGCAGCCCTAAGTCGAACCTAAGGATTGTTCTACTTAGTGAATCATATTAAGAAGCATGTAAATAGGGGGGGGTTTGTTGGTTTATGTGATTAACGAAATTTAATTATCAGTGGTAGAATTTTAAGAGAAAGCAACCAATCCAAGTCTTTACTAATTCTGATTTAAGTTCATCCTTGATTTCTAATGATCCATTCAATTATTAACCATGTTCTTGGCCTTTAAAACATATCAAGACGCCTCTCAATGTTCTATGGATTTCCACTGGTTAAGCAACCAGAATTCGGATTCAACTAAGACTAAATGAATTAAGCAAACATTCAAGTCTAGTTTTACCTAAGTCCATGATCCAGCCAAGGTGATTAATCCATCCAAAAGCTCAGAAACATTAATCAACCATACAATCCTCTTTTATCACATGCAATTAAGCAATCACACATGAAGATCCAAATTCGAATTAAGCAATTCAAACAGAATATTTCAAAGGATTGAAAGAACTTTGATTAACAACTAAAAGGAAGAACAACAACTCATAATCTCAAAACCAATAATCAGAATAGCAAAACCTGGATTGATATGTTGGATTAGCCCTCCATGAACAAGAGGAGCTGAAGTTCTTACAAAATATCTAAAAGAAAACTTAAGAACTAAGGAAAGCTCAAAAATCTGTCTAAAATATCTAATGAGGTGGTTATGAATTTCGGCTGCCTCCTTCTTCTGATATAGACCTCCAATTTTACATGCACACCTAAATTGCCCTTAGGGCACACTTGTTCCCATGGGCCTTAGCTTCAATTGGGCTTTGGTTTGGGCCCATTTGGACTTGTCATGAGGAAGTTAGGCCCATTTAAGTGGCAGAAGGTGTCTGGAACCGTCAGCTAACTTGCACAGCAAATAAGACCATCTTCCACATAAAATATGGTGAACCGGTCTTCATATCAATTGAAGCTCTGTCTGTTAGCTTTCCAATGGTACCAGTTTCAGGTCCATATGACATCTACAACTCAAGTTATGACCCAAATACTGCATGTAGGTCAGGATCCTGCGACAGCATGTCTTCTCTGGCTTCCAGGCTGCATATGACCTTCTGAACGTCCGAATTAGCTTTGGAGCCCTGAAAGAAAGTTGTAGAAAATTCTCTCAGCTTTCCAACAAGGTATGACGTGGAATTTTTGGACATCCAGAACTCAAGATATGCCTGAAACACAGAGACAGCATATAATGCCCAGTATTGCTGGAAATTGCAATTAAGCATAAATGGATCCTAAGTCATGAAATGAGGTCTAAGTCTATGCAATTCAGCCCAAAAGAGGTTTAAAAGACTAATTATGAGGAATAACTATTGTATAAAAAGTGTGTTCATCACTGGCTCAGGTGGTCAGCAACCCCATTCTCTGCTCTACTCCTATCTTTAATCTCAAGGTTGAACTCTTGGAGAAGGAGCATCCATCTGATCAATCTGGGTTTGGCATCTGGTTTCTTCAGAAGGAACTTGAGTGCTGCATGGTCAGAAAAAATCACCACATGAGAACAAAGCAAGTAAGATCTAAATTTATCTAAAGCAAAGATAATTGCTAAAAGCTCTTTCTCGGTTGTGGTGTAGTTCGCTTGGGCAAAATCAAGTGTCCTCGAGGCATAGTAAATCACATGATAGGCCTTACAAACCCTCTGGACAAGAACTGCTCCCACTGCGTAGTTGGATGCATCACACATCAATTCTAATGGTAGCGTCCAGTCGGGAGGTCGGATGATGGGAGTAGAAGTGAGAGCCTTCTTGAGGTGATCAAATGCATCCGTGCAAGGTTGACTGAAAATGAAATTCACATCCTTTTGCAGCAGGTTGGACATCAGGACGGCAATCTTGCTGAAATCACGAATGAAGCGCCAGTAGAATCTTGCATGACCAAGAAATGAACGAACTTCCCGCACGCATGCGGAGTAAGGCAAAGAAGAAATAACATCAACCTTAGCAGGATCTACCTCTAAGCCTTTGCTAGAGACTACATGTCCTAGGACTATACCTTGTTCTACCATAAAATGACACTTTTCAAAATTCAGAACGAGATTAGTCTCTATACACCTATGCAAAACTCTAGACAAGCTATATAGGCAGTCATCAAAGGAAGAGCCATATACAGTAAAATCATCCATGAATACCTCCATACAATGCTCTATAAAATCAGAAAATATACTAATCATGCAACGTTGGAAGGTACTTAAGGCATTGCAAAGACCAAATGGCACCCGCCGGTATGCAAAGGTGCCGAAGGGGCAGGTAAAGGTGGTCTTTTCCTGATCCTCCGGTGCAATATAAATCTGGAAATAACCAGTAAATCCATCTAGAAAGCAATAGTGAGACTTTCCTGCCAGCCGCTCCAACATCTGATTAATAAATTGAAGTGGGTAATGATCCTTGTGGGTAGCCTGATTAAGCCGTCTGTAATCAATACAGACCCTCCAGTTATTCTGAACTCGAGTGGGCATGAGCTCATCATGCTGGTTCTTCACCACTGTCACTCCTGACTTCTTTGGAACAACTTGCACTGGGCTCACCCACTTGCTATCTGAGATTGGGTAAATAATTCCAGCTTGAAGAAGCTTGGTTATCTCCTTCTTGACCACATCCAGAATCAGTGGATTGAGTCTCCTTTGTGGCTGCCTCACTGCCTTAGCATCTTCCTCAAGTAGAATTCTGTGCATGCAGGTAGAAGGACTGATGCCAGGTATCTGCCAGTGTCCACCCAATTGCCTTCTTGTTTACTCTCAGAATGTGCAACAACCTTGCCTCTTGCTCAGGTTGAAGGTTCTTGGCAATAATAACTGGCAACTGCTCATTCTCCTCCAAAAATGCATAAGTCAAATGCTCAGGGAGGGGTTTAAGCTCCAGTTTGGGTGGCTGCTCTATGGAAGGAAGTAAGGTCTTGGCTGCAGCCTCTAGTGCATAAATCTCCCCCTCACACTTGGCATCAACTACCACTGCAGGATCATCAACTACTTCAATAGCCTCTGTGATAGAATCATTGCTCTTTAAAAATTCAGTAATCCCTAAGAAAACATGGCAAACAGAATCACTATCATAGTCACAACAAATTGAATCATCCAAGATCAGCAACTCAGAGGGTTCAAAAGGAAGACTATCATCAACCTCATCAACTAACTCATCAATGATATCAATGCAGTAAACAGAATGGTCTTCCATGGGATATCTCATGGCATCAAGGATATTAAACTGCACTATACTATCACCAAACTCAATTGAAAGAGTTCCAGAATGGACATCTATCTTGGTTCTAGCAGTCTTGAGGAAAGGTCTCCCAAGAATGATTGGATTCTTGTTGTTCGTTGATTCACCCTCCATGTCTAGGATGTAGAAGTCAGCAGGGAAAAATAACTCATTAACCTGAACTAGTACATCCTCAATCAAGCCTGCACGGTATGCATTGCCTCTGTTTGCTAGTTGGATCACCACTCCTGTTGGCTGCAAGGGTCCCAATCCAAGTGAATGAAAAACTGATTTGGGCATGACATTGATAGAAGCTCCAAGGTCCAACATAGCATCCTCAAACTTACAGTTTCCAATGACACAAGGTATGGTAAAAGTTCCAGGATCTTGGCACTTCTTAGGCATAGGTTGAATGAGGGCAGAAACATTCTGGCCCATACTGACTCGTTCATTGCCCTTTAACTTCCTCTTGTGAGTGCACAACTCCTTCAGGAAGCTTGCATACTTTGGAATCTGCTTGATTGCCTCTAACAGTGGAATGTTAATCTCAACTCTCCTAAATGTCTCCAGAAGTTCCCTTTCTTTATCTGCCTCATCCAACTTTTTGGATTGAAGGGCTCTTTGTGGGAAAGGCAGAGGAACAGAATAAGTGTTCTTATGCTGCTGTGGCATCTCTGGAGTGCTAGAGTTAGAACTGCTAGGGTCAACAACAGGCTTATCTTGCACATTTGGCTTGCTCTGACCACTGCTGGAATGGTTGGCTGCAGGTGCAGGGGTAGGGTCAGGAATTTCCTTACCACTCCTAAGGGTGATTGCATTAACATTCTTCCCAATTGGATTAGGAACTGTTTGAGAGGGAAGGTTACCAGAACCTTGAGCTTGTAGTTGACTAATGGATGAAGCCAATTGGCCAATTTGAGTCTCCAAATTCTGAATGGTAGCTTCAGTGCTCTGCTGGAATTGGAGGTTATGGGCTGCTAATTGTTTCATAAGCTCTTCTAGGTTAGGTGTAGATTGGTTAGAAGTGGAAGCTTGCTGGTTGGCAGGATGGAAAGGTTGTCTGTTTTGAAAGCCTAGTGGTCTATTTTGGTATGACTGGTAAGGCTGAGGATTAGGTTGCTATTGTGGTTGAATGTTATTGCCATATCTCAGGTTTGGATGGTCTCTCCAACTAGGGTTATATGTGGTAGAGAAAGGGTCATGTCTTGGTTGGTGAGGCTGGTAATACTGAGATTGGGAATACTGAGGCTTGTTGGGAAAAATATTGGCTGCAGCTGCTGTTTGGTTAGGGAAGGCAGAGATATCCTCTTGAAGGGTAGGACAAGCATCAGTGCAATGGGAAGAACAAGAACATATGCCACAAACTTGGATTGGTTGCACTGGCTGCACTGGTGGCATGGCTGATTGTTGATGTTTTCCCATGGCTAATTGTCTCACCAATGAGGTTAACTCATCAAGCCTATGTTCCATCCTCTGTTGGTCAGCAGGGTGCACATTAACCTCATTGACCCCTCTATTGGCAGAATGCATCCTAGTGCCAAACTGTTGGGAATTGGCAACAATATTAGAGATCAAATCCCTAGCTGCAGCAGGTGTCTTATCCACCAATGCTCCTCCACTAGCAGAATCAATATTGCTCCTCTCCATAGGCATTAGACCCTCATAAAAATATTGAATTAAGAGTTGGTCACTAATCTGATGGTGGGGACAACTTGAGCACAACCTATTGAACCTTTCCCAGTATTCATGCAAGGTCTCTCCTGGAAGCTGCCTTATACCACAAATGTCATTTCTAATTGCAGCAGTCCTAGAGGCAGGGTAAAACTTCTCCAAAAAGAGTCTTTTCATCCCATTCCAATTTGTCACAGAGCCTTGTGAGAGATAGTAGAGCCAATCCTTTGCAACATCCGCAAGGGAAAAAGGAAATGCCCTCAACTTAATGTCCTCCTCAGAAACTCCTTGTGGCTTCATTGTTGAACAAACCACATGGAATTCCTTCAAGTGCTTATAGGGATCCTCACCTGTAAGACCATGAAATCTAGGCAACAAGTGTATCAATCCGGACTTGACTTCAAAAGAAGCATCTAACTCAGGGTATTGGATGCCTAAAGGTTGGTATGTCACATCTGGGGCAGCAAGCTCCTTAAGAGTCCTAGGTCTAACATGCATATCATTATGTCCAGCCCTATTGGCAGCATCATTAACAATAGGATCCACATTATCATCTATGTTATGGTCAGCCATGTTGTCAATAGAATTATGAACAACAAGATTAACAACAACAGGATTAAGAATAGGATAAACAACTACTCTTCTCCTAGCTTGTCTATGCCGGCTATGAAATGTTTTATCAATCTCACAATCAATATCACATAAATCATTGCGAGAAGACCGAGTCATACATCATGCACACAAGGTTGGTAGAATGCCAAAACACACTAAAACAGGAACACAACACAGAAACACATAAATAGGGACAAAAAATGGCTAAAACAGAAGGTAATCGACAGAAAGTAATTAGCAAAAAGTAATTAACAGAAAGTAATTAGCAAAAAGTAAACGACATAAAGTAATTAACAGAAAGTAATCAGCAGAAAGTAAAAGACATAAAGTAATTAACAGAAAGTAAATGACAGAAAGTAATTAACAAAAATTAAATGACAAAAAGTAAATGACATAAAGTAAATGATAGAATGTAATCGATAGAAATTAAATGACAGAAAATAAACGACAGAAAGTAATTGACAAAAATTAAATGACAAAAAGTAAATGACAAAAATTAATCGACAGAAATTAAATGACAGAAAGTAAATGACATAAAGTAAATGACAGAAATTAAACGACAGAAAGTATATGACAAAAGGTAAATGACAAAAAGTAAATATGATAAAGTAAATGACATAAAGTAATCCGAATTTAACAAAGCAATCAATTCAAGGAATCAACTAATTCAAGCCAAAATAAAGGAAAAATAAGGGGAAAATGGAACCAAATCACCAAAATTCATACAGGGGACTTGAATTGCACTACAATACACTAAAACAGAATTAACACACACAGGGTGACAGAATTGCACTAAAATGGAAACACACAAAATGCACTCAACAAAGGCAAAAAGAGACCAAAATAATACTAATTGACCCATCTAAACATTTTTTAAAATTTTTCTACCACCACAGGGTGAAATCTGAGACTAAATGGAATTAAAAACTAAATAAAAGAATATTTAAAAAATGGAAAAATGGTCAAAACAGTGGAATTTGGCTTAAAAATGCAGATCTCACAGCTATTAGCTGTGATTATTGATTTTTGGCCCCTTTTCCTTCAACTGACCAAGTTTCAGATCAATCGGAGCAAAATATTTTGGCCAGAATAGTACACGCAAAAATTAGTGAATCAAGCCAAAATGCAAGGAAAACAAGGGGAAAATGGGAGCAAATGACTAGAATTCACACAATGAACTTAAAATCATCAACTAACATTAACATTCCCCCGCAACGGCGCCAAAATTTGATTGATGTTGTCGCTTAACTAATTAAATTAAATCGAATCCCCTAATTAGAATGCAATAGAGGGCATAATCCGGGTTTGTCTCACAAGGAATGCAAGGTGTAATCAATAATTTCAAGTTAAAAATAGGGGATTTTTGAAACAAGATTATAATAGTAAATTGCAGAATTAAACAAAGATTAATGTAGTTGATTAAAGGCGTAACCTAGCTAGACATCCATCAAAAACCGGTTTGATTCATCCTAGATTAACATGAGTGATTAAGTCTTAATGTAGCAATGCTAATTGAGTTTAATCACAACCGAAATCTCTAATTGTGACTAATTATTCCTACTAAGTTATCACTTAGAATTCGATTAACCACATACAATCACTAATCTTGTAATCACAAAGACTAAGCAATTAGTGATTAATCTAAAAACCGAACATCAATTAACATAGCATAGCTTCTTTGAATTCTAACCACAGATTAAAGATTGATCAATCTAAATTCTATTTCTTACTTCAATAACCATATAAATCACAAAGATCTCCATGAATTCATACAAAGATTAAAGCAAGACAGAAATTCAAAGAAGAAGAAATTGCATTAAGTTTAATCCAATTAAGAACATAATCTCAAAATCAAAACCGAATTTAATCAGGAGTCTAACTTGGTTACAAGGATTCTACTCCTCCATGGCCATGAAATCCAAGCTCCAATGGAGAAGTGCAGTCATAAATCAAAGAGCTCCAAACTTTTCAAGAGAGAAAACAATAGCTGCCTAGTCTAGAATTGATAACTCATCTGCCTCCTTTCTCTGCTTATAACTTCCTAACTTTCATGCACACCTAATTTACCCCTAACCTAGTTTAAACCTCTGGACCTCAGCTTCAAATGGGCTCCGGTTTGGGCTTAATTGGGCCTGAATTGAGGAAGTTAAGCCCATTTAAGTCCATCTAGGTCCATATAGGTCTCTGGACTAATCAGCCATTTTCGACAGGCAATAAGACCATCTTAAATTCATAATTTGTTGAACCTCCCTTCATAACAATTGAAGCACTGCGCCTTAGCTTTCCAATGGGACTGGTTTCAAGTCCATATGACATGTACAACACAAGTTATGGTCCAAATACTGCATGCGGGTCAGGATCCAGCGGCAGCAACTCTACTCTGAATTCTGGGTTACATTTGACCCACTGAACGTCTAAATTGGCCTTGGAGGTCTAAATGAAAGTTGTAGATAATTCTCTTAGCTTTCCTCAAGGCAAGAATCACAATTTTTAGACATACAGAACTAAATACATACCCAAAATACAGAATAGTGTCAAAACCCTAATAATGCTGAAAAACACACTTAAGCCCAATTTGAACCTAATTAATGAAATATGACCCAAGCTCAATCAGATAAGCCCAAAATAGGATTAGGAGGTTAAAAATGGGGATTAATTAATATATAAAAATAATGTTCATCACCCAGCAGGCGTTTCCCTTTGGCAAAACTTGTCTTCAATGCCTCTTTAAGCAATAGTTTCCATTTTTTCCATTCAAACCTAGAAAATAGACATAATGAACACGATTAAGGCTACAAAACTCAAGACACAAACATAAAGTTAAGCTAAAAGCATTCATAAAATGGGTGTGAAATCCACCTAACAGTTACCCATGTACTCTTGGTTCAAACCCAAACAATTTTTTTTTTTTTCATTTAAAAGTAGTAAAGGGCTAACAGGATATAAAATTATCCCCATACTTAATATTTAAACTACAAAAAATGAATAAGAGCTTCTAGTTCACCATTAATGAAGAAAAGTATTAGTACATATTCAAAGATAAACTGCATGAAACACAATATACTAGTTACGTCAGGCATGCTAGCTTTTGTAGAATACGTGTTGCTTACAAAATATCAATCAAAGACACTTGCAACTTTTTCACTTTCTCTCTTAAAAATTGTTTGCATGGTTCACACATTCTAGTAATTTTCTGTTTTAAAAAAGAAAAATTCCAATAGAAATTAACCTTTGTAGTTTATTCCAAAAAGAGAAAGGGCCACATAAAGAACCTCCAACAACGCTAGAACCAGCACAGTAAGGGTCTGTTTGGGAGTTTGAAGTGAGGGGAAAAGGAAGGAGAGGAGAGGACAAAAGTTCTCCTCTTTGTTGTTTGTGAGATTTAATTTTAAAAAGGAAAGCAAACAGGTGGGTGAGTTGCATCTCCTGCACTTCTTTTTTGCTCCATTTCTGTGTTCCTCCTCTTGAAAATAAATTTTATTTGATATTATTATTTTAGGTTATGTGTTTTTTGGAGTTATAACTTTCATTTTTTTTGGTATTTCAATAAGGAATTATTTATGTTTATGAGGTATTACTATAGCTAGTGGGAGTTATGCAATAAGTTAGTGAGACTAGAAGTCTCTATGTAATAGTATAAATAGGAGTATCAAGAAATGTATCAATTGGGATTTGTGGTTGAGAGTTCTCCCCCAAATGTAGAAAACACTTGTGATTGAGGGGTTAAGTGCAAATGAGTGTCTCCCACTCCAACACCTCCAAATTGAGGAGTTTGGAGAGGAAAATTGCTACAATGACCATTATATCCCTTTCTTTTTTAAAAAAAACCTATATCCTACACAAACCCAATACCCTTTCTTCTCTCAACCTCTTTCTTGACTACTGTCCTTTCTCTCCACAAACACAATCTCCACGTTGCCGTCACTGATCGCCGTTGCAATCCACTTCCAAGAAGCGAGTCGATCCACTCCCATGCTCTTTCTGCTTCTTCTCTAAAATTAGGTATGAATTTTTGGTATTTTTTTTATTGGGAAATTTTGATTAATTGCTTTTTTCTTTTTTTGTTCCTATTTTTTGCTACTGGTGATGGTGACAGTTAGTGTTCTGGTATGATGTTTGCTTATAATTAATTGCTGCTTTATTTGGATTGGGAAAGGAGTAAAAGTAAATTTTTGATCCCATTCTTGATGGAAGCTCATTATTTATTTTTTGTTTTAAGTGTTGTGTTATTATTATTAAAACTTACTTTCTAATTATTTTTTGAGTAAAACCCATTTTTGGTCCCTGAAAGATAGAGGCTGTGACACTTTAGTCCCTGAAAGATTTTTACCAACACTTTGGTCCCTAAAAGAGCATTTCGTCGCCCATTTTAGTTTGCCGCTTGTGTCTGTTAGTGGGGCTTAACGGAAAATGTCACATGGCACGTTAAGTGCCTATGTGGCCGTCAAATGCTGAGGTGACAAGCTGACTGGGCAATTGGATAGGCTAATAGTTCGTGAAACGACGCCGTTTTGAACTCCTTTACGGCTTAACAGAGACGACATTGTTTTAGGAGCAAAGAACAAGCACTTAATCGTGATCTCTGGGAGAACTCTTTTGCAGCTTTGAAATCTACCACTCGCCAATCATAGCCACCGATGTCGACGATGATACTGGTAAATAAAGCCCCGTCTTTGGCTTCACAGAGAACAATTCCCTCACCTACGTGGCCTCCGGCAACCCCTGCCTTGACTTTTTCTTTCACGTGGTCCCCGATACACCATCCGATGAACAAATCCAACAAATGTGCTTAGCCTATTATAGCATATAGTTGTCATTCTCAACTGCTAATACTAATGTCATCATTAATCTGTGACTAAAATGCAGCGATCAACTCTGTCGCCAATTCCTCCTCTTTTCTATTTTCCTCTTCTTCTTCCTTACCTCTGCTTCCCACATGAAGTGCGCATAGGATCCCAACACCACGCTGCATATCAGAAAATCAGTGTTACTATTCCCTGTTTGGCTCAAAAGAAAATTCAAAAAACATTTGCAATTTTGTAGAGAAGAATACCAGTCATCAAGGGCAGCTTGAACGGCATGATTGAAGTCAGATTTTGTTCTGTCTTCATCTCTCTCTGTCTCCCATATTAGCTTTCCGTACAGCAAAAACAATTCTCCATCTCTAGGATTCGCGAGGATCGTTCTTAGGTAGAATTCCTCTGCCCTCACCATATCTTTCTCCACCTTCAATAACATTATCACATCGTCAGAATTGTCCAACCATTAATTAAATAAATTAAATTACTAACTTTTTTTAAATAAAAATTTTGAAGTTCAGGATGGTCAATGTAAGATTTTGAAGTAACTCGTATAGAAATTTTCCATAGTTTGCCAGAAAAAGCACATTCGTTGGGTTTGACTTCAACATTTCTTGATAGTACGCATCAATTTTGATTCTATTGCCGTCGTTCCCACCGATGATCGTTGGGATTACGTGATCACCACCGTGTCCTACTCCACCACTGAGAAATCCAAACTCCTCCATTGCAATTCCACTTTCCGATCAAGGTCCAGCATGATTCTCTTTACTCTTACTATTTCTGCTCAAGATCTCATTTACTTCACTTTCCGAGAGATATTCTTCATGCCGTATAGTCGCCGGGAAATAGTGTGATGCAGCTCTATTCAAATTCCTGTGAACACCAAAATTCTCACTCACTAATCGAATCAAGTCACTTTTCGAAAAATTTCTACTAATACTTCTCGCCGCAGCATCTCTCCGACCATTAGAGTGCAAATGCAGTGAAATTCTTGGCGAATTAACGCACATCTTATCGTCGGAGAAGGAGACTTGACGAGACACGAAGACCTTAGGCGAACTGGGTACGGGTAGTTCCTAGATTGGAACTGACCCGGTTCTTATCAGAGAAGCTCTCATAGTAGCGGGAATGTTAATATGCGAGAGCATTGCCAAACGGGTCTTGCCACCTCAGCATTTGACGGCCACATAGGCACTTAACGTGCCATATGGTGTTTTCATTAAGCCCCACTAATAGACACAAACGGCAGACTAAAATGGGTGATGGAATGCTCTTTCAGGGACCATAGTGTCGGTAAAAATCTTTCAGGGACAAAAGTGTCACTGTCCCTATCTTTTAGGGACCAAAAAAGGGTTTTACTCTTGGTTTTTAGCTTTTACAAATTGGGATATCTTTTTCTTTCTTTTATTTCACAGATTCAATGAAAATCATGTTCGAAGTTTTGTTGTCTATCAGACTTAAGACTTGAAGTCACTCAATAAGTCAATATAGAGATTAGAGACTCATATTGACAAAAAGCTCAATATGAAAGTCATTAGATAATGGCTTATTGGTTTTTGTTGACTATTTTTTTTTCCTTCTAAACACTTATCAGTGGGTTTCTTTCGATTTAATTAGTTGATTTCTTTCTAGTTAATGGTTCTTTTGTCAGCCATGACTAAATACAAAAGAAACTATGTGCAACGTGTGTTTGACTAAAGGACACCATGAAAGAAGGTGTGCAATCATGCAAGTGGGGTAAAATCCCATTTCTTTCTTTCCTAGAATATGAAAATTAAATTCCCCCTTATTCCCCAAAATTAAATTTATCTGTATAGTATATGTTCTCTAAAAAACAAAAAAGTTTGGAAGCAGGGTAGATAAAGAAGAAGTTTTTATTGTGTCCCAACATACCTGAAGGTCGTTACGATGCGAATGACATACTTAAAAAAATATATTAGTTTTCAAAGAAAACATGAAGTTGCCATTAATTGTATTTAGAAAATGGGAAATAATTGAAAAACCTCTTTTAAATTTTAAATAAAAAATAGTCTGCGAACCAGAGACAATTCAGGAGTCAATTTGTGTGTGAGGAAGGTGTTAGCACCCTACAACACCTGTCTAAACGACGGTTACTGAAAATTAATTGTGCCAATGGCCAAAATATATTTTATTCATCCCTTAAATAAATTACATAAATGAAATAAAAAAAAAAAAAAAACTGACAGCAAATTTAAACATGAAATTCATACAACTAACGTGCCCTAAGTCCTTCCACCCGTTCCTCGTATATAGCATCCTCAGAGGTGGCATTTATCCTTACCTAGGAACGATAAAGTGGGTCACTTGATATGCAGATAGATTGCCTTATCCCTACACGATAGGTAAGGGGCTTGTGGATACTACATCGAATACAATTAAAGCCCTAAATGAATGCAAGTGCATGAGTTTACAAGTTATAAAATTGTTCTAAGAAGGGCTTGTTAAGTACAAATGTAAAATAAGAACAAAATAATCCTCAAGCTTGCAAAGGTAGATTCCCATGCATCAAAGTCTCACCGACATTGACAAGAAAAAAACTTCAACACTCATAGAAACCATGACTAGTGAAAATAATAATGAAGAAACACCATCCAAGGCCTATCAAATGAAATGTAGCGTCTCTAACACAACCAAAACAGAGACTTCAACAAGAGGAATTAAGAATGAAAATCAATTCTAAAATTGAATCTGAATAAACTAAAAAAAGACAAAATAGTCCCTTAGATGCGGGCATGGCAACAATTAAACATACACTAAGTAAATCCTAAATGAATACAAAAAAGCTAACCCAATACAGCAATGAAATAATCTTTGAAACAAACTTGAAAGGTAAGGGGACACAACACTCCAAAATATTGCCAAAACAGGAACCAAAACTGTTAGCCCAAAAGAACTAGAGGGTAGTGGGCCTGAATTAGATAAACCTTCTAGGACTGAGGTAGGTCCAAACCAGCAGAAGAAGTTGAGAGTGTATGAAAGGAGGAAAAGGGGTGTTCCAGATGTGGGGGGAAGTTAGTTGGGTGAGTTCACGTGTGTGAGCATGAGGAGTTTGTTATTTAGGGAAGGACTGAGTTAGAGGGAGGTATTCAGTTATTTTCATATTGTTTAAGGGATTGAGAGATTACTCTCTTTGGAGGTCTAGGGGCTGTAGAACACTACCCTGCAGTGGCAGTGGTGTCTAGTGCTATACATTACCTGAAGCCTAGTCTATCTATTCTATATTCTGTGCTTACTGTGTTGTCTGAGTAATTCCTATGTAACAATTTGGTTCCGTTGCCGGGAAATCGAAATGGGGGGATCGAGCGAAGGTGTGGAATCTTGGGAGAAAAGGCTTGAAGGATTATCCGAAATGGATGGGAAATTTAGGATGGCCGGAATGGCCATTGACAAACTATCCCAGAAGCTCCACAGGGCAGACACTCTGAAAGAACAAATGGAGGAAATGTCCGATGGGTTTGAGGAATTGAAGTCCATGATGAAAGCTTTAGCCCAGGACCTGAATCATCGTTCCTACACCAGAGATGGTGGCAAAAATCCATTGCTATTCTCAGAAGAGGGAAGAACGGGGTCCAATGACCATGGAGGACATCGCACTCCAATTCCAGAGGACCGACGTCGGACCATCGATGGGGAGGGTACTTGGGGTGATGCATTTCGCAGAGCTCTAAACAGAGTTGAACTTCCAAATTTCGATGGAAGTGACCCAGCGAGTTGGCTTGCAAGAGCAAAAAAATATTTTGAGCTCCAGAACACTAGCCCAGAGCTCAAAGTCCAGTTGGCTTTTGTGTGTATGGAAGGACCAACGGTGAGTTAGTTTCGGTGTTTAAGAAAGCGCCTACCCAACCTCACTTGGGAAATGCTAGCTACCGAATTGATCAGGAGATACGGTGGCCGGAAGGCAGAGAATCCATACGAGCTCTTAGCTGCAATTAAGCAATCAGGGACAGTCGAAGAGTTTGTCCAGATGTTCAAAACCGCTGTTGCGTTGGTTCCGGAAATGCCAGAGGCACAAACCTTGGGGTACTTCATGCATGGCCTCGATGAGGTAATTCGAAGGAGAGTGAGAATACACAAACCCAGCGATGTGGCTCAAGCAATTGAGCTAGCTAGAGACATTGAAGAGGATTTGCAGGGAGGTGCGACAATGAAATTTGCAAATCGATATTCTGATCAAAGGACAGGGAAGACAACCAACGGGTCAGGTAGCTCTGTGGGCTGGACGGGTCGGAGCAAAGGAAGTCAGACTGGGCCTTTCAATTTCGGTGGATCCAAATCCTTCAACCTAATGCAAAACAGGTCAAAATCCAACCCAGTTTCTAACTCAAAAAACCCACGAACTTCCTCCTTGCAAACCAGTTCACTGGCGACGATGGGAACTAGCAGCAACGCTGTCTCCTTTCACCGGCAGAGAGGACGACACCTGCCATACTAGGAGTATGTTCGCCGGCGGGAGGAGGGGAGGTGTTTCCAGTGTGGCCAGCCTTACGGGCCCACTCACCGGTGTGCAGAAAAGCACCTCCGAGTTGTTATTCTCGGATAAGAGGAAGCAGTACCTACGGAAGAGGAGTTGGCTTTATTTGACGCCAATTTCAGTGAAGAAGATAGTACAAAGGAAGACCCGGAGTTGGAAAGTGAGATTTTCAACCTCTCTTGCTTGTCTATCGGTGGTTTTTCTCGCCCCAGAACGATGAAGATGACCGGAGAAATTGCAGGAAAGCCAGTCTTGATAATGGTTGATTCAGGTGCTAGCCATAATTTTCTGTCTTTAGAATTAGCAAAAAAAATTAACCTGCTGATTACTGATACACCTGAAGTCCGAATTAGACTGGGGAATGAGCATTATCAATTAGCTAAAGGGGTGTGTAAAAAGCTGAGTTTGGTGGTACAAGGTGTTAACATGATTGCAGATTATCAAGTGTTTCCTTTGGGAGGACTTGATGTCATTCTCGGTATGACTTGGCTAGAGACTTTGGGAGATATGAAGGTAAATTGGAGAAACTTACTGATGACTTTTGATTATGAGGGGAAACGAGTTACCTTAAAAGGGGATGCCAATTTAGGTAGGACTCAGCTGTCACAAAGAGCCCTACTTAAAGAACTTGAGTTGGGTGATGAAGGGATGATGATGTTGCTGGTGTCTCAAGGTGAGCAGGAAACGGGAGGATAAGAGGACTGATTGGTCCTGGAACTATACCAGCAGGCAATCAAAGGCCTCTGACTGCAGAACAGAAGGAACAAATGAACCAGCTGTTGGGGATGTTTGAGGGGGTTTTCTGTGAGCCACAAGGTCTGCCACCACCTAGGGAAACTGATCATGCCATTCCCATTGAACTGGGAATTAAACCTGTGAATGTACGACCTTATAGATATGCTTATGTGCAGAAAAATGAGATTGAAAACTTGGTGGAGGAGATGTTGAAGGCTGGCATTATCAAAACAAGCAACAGTCCCTACTCAAGTCCAGTTTTATTGGTGAAGAAAAAGGATGGAAGTTGGAGGTTTTGTGTGGATTATAGGGCCTTGAACAAGGTCACTATTCCAGACAAGTACCCCATTCCAGTCATAGAAGAATTACTTGATGAGTTGTGTGGAGCGTGTTACTTCTCCAAATTGGATTTACGCTCAGGGTACCATCAAATTAGAGTTCGGGAGGAGGATGTGCAGAAGACAGCTTTCCGGACTCACCACGGCCATTATGAATTCTTGGTAATGCCGTTTGGCTTGAGCAATGCGCCAGCAACGTTCCAAGCCACTATGAACGCTGTTTTCAAGCCATTCCTCCGCAGATGCGTCTTGGTTTTCTTTGACGACATTCTAGTGTATAGCAGAAATTGGCAGGACCATTTGACACATTTGAGAGCTGTGCTGGAGGTCCTACAGCAGCATCAATTTTTTGCCAATCAGAAGAAGTGCAGCTTTGGGGAACAGTCCATTGGATACCTGGGCCATGTAATCTCAGCCTATGGTGTTTCTATGGATCAAGAAAAAATCAGGGGGGTGCTAAACTGGCCTATTCCCACAATAGTCAAGGCAATAAGGGGATTTTTGGGCTTGACGGGTTACTACAGAAAATTCATTCGAGACTATGGCAAAATTGCATGACCCTTGACTGATCTTCTCAAGAAGGGAAATTTTCAGTGGAACGAGGCAGCAGCTGAAGCATTTACACAGCTGCAACAAAGATTAACCACAGCCCCAGTTCTGGCCCTACCGGATTTTGATAAAGGTTTTGTTGTGGAGTGTGACACTTCCGGGAGAGGGATAGGAGCTGTATTAATGCAAGAAGGAAGGCCAGTGGCCTATTTTAGTAAAGGGCTATCAGATCAAACCCTTACCAAATCGGTTTATGAGAAAGAATTAATGGCACTAGTGTTATCAATTCAGCATTGGAGGCCTTACTTAATGGGCAGGAGGTTCCAAGTTTTTACTGACCAGAAAAGCCTCAAATTCCTTCTAGAGCAAAGGATTACTACACCCAACCAGCAAGATTGGCTTGCTAAATTACTAGGGTATTCTTTTGACATAAGATACAAACCTAGAAAGGAGAATAGGGCAGCTGATGCACTGTCCCGCAAGGAAGACGATGGGAGTGAAGGAGAACTCGTGGTTCTATCACAGCCAATGTGGCTGGAAGCAGACCAAATAAAGGATGAGCTGTTAGCAGATACGGAATGAGGAAAATAGTGGAGGGAATTCGGGAGGATCCCACTAGGAGACCTGGTTACTCCTTGGTGGATGGGAGGCTCTTTTATAAGGGCAGGTTGGTCCTTTCTGCTAAATCCAAGTGGCTGACACAGTTGTTGACAGAATTTCATTCTTCTCCGGTGGGAGGACATGCGGGAGTGCAGAAAACTTATCGTCGTTTAGCCGCTAACTTGTTCTGGCCAGGGATGATGTAATCAGTAGTTGAGTTTGTAGCTGGTTGTGAAGTCTGTCAACGACAAAAATACCTCGCTATGTCTCTGGCTGGGCTGCTGCAGCCGCTACCTATACCAAGAGCGATTTGGGCAGATGTGAGTATGGACTTTATTACGGGTTTACCAAGGTCACAAGGGTATGATGCTATATTAGTAGTTGTGGATAGATTAACCAAGTATGGACATTTTATAGCATTAAAACATCCATTTACAGCTCAATCAGTAGCAGAAATTTTTGCTAAGGAAATTGTGAGGTTACATGGGATCTCGAGCTCCATTGTAAGTGATAGGGACCCTACATTTACTAGTCGTTTTTGGACTGAGTTATTCAAGCAACAGGGGGCTGTTTTGAAGATGAGCTTTGCCTACCACCCGGAGACAGATGGTCAAACTGAAGTGCTGAACAGAACCCTTGAAACTTACCTACGTTGTTTCTCTTGTGAGCAGCCAAAACAGTGGGTAAAGTAGTTGCATTGGGCGGAGTTTAGCTACAATACATCAGTTCATAGTGCAGCAGGAAAGACTCCTTTTGAACTGGTGTATAGGTGTAAACCACCCACAGTAATGAGGTTTCTGCCCGGGGAATGTTTGGTGGAATCAGTGGCGAATGAGCTGCTGGACAGAGATGAAATTCTAAAGCAACTACGGTTGCAATTGGAAAGGGCTCAGCACCGTATGTGCAAGGCAGCAAACAAAGGCAGGAGGGCAGTGGACTATGAGGTAGGAGACTGGGTCTACCTCAAGCTGAGATCACAACGCCAAATATCAGTGGCCAGGAGAGTGTGCACCAAGCTGGCTACTCGTTACTATGGACCATTTAAAATCCTGTCGAAAATTGGCAAAGTAGCTTATAAACTTCAGCTTCCGGATTCAACTAGGATACATCCGGTGTTCCATGTCTCCTTGCTGAAGAAGGCTGTTGGAAATCAACCAGTGCATTCCACAATTCCAGCCAACCTTCACTTTGAGGCTGCTGTTGTTACACTAGAGGAAGCCTTACAATTCCAAACCATTACCAGAAATAAGAAGAAGATTCCACAAGTGCACATCAAATGGTTGGGACAGCCGGCTGAAGATGCTACGTGGGAAGACATTCTGCTCATTAGAGGCCAATTTCCTGAATTTAGCCTTGAGGACAAGGCTGTTAATTCAGGGTTGAGTATTGTTAGCCCAAAAGAACTAGAAGGTAGTGGGCCTGAATTAGATAAACCTTCTAGGACTGAGGTAGGTCCAAACCAGCAGAAGAAGTTGAGAGTGTATGAAAGGAGGAAAAGGGGTGTTCCGGATGTGGGGGGAAGTTAGTTGGGTGAGTTCACGTGTGTGAGCATGAGGAGTTTGTTATTTAGGGAAGGGCTGAGTTAGAGGGAGGTATTCAGTTATTTTCATATTGTTTGAGGGATTGAGAGATTACTCTCTTTGGAGGTCTAGGGGCTGTAGAACACTACCCTGCAGTGGCAGTGGTGTCTAGTGCTATACATTACCTGAAGCCTAGTCTATCTATTCTATATTCTGTGCTTACTGTGTTGTCTGAGTAATTCCTACGTAACAAAAACACTCTAAAACCTAAACAACACTTAAAAACTTTCAGCAGTGCAGAAAATTGGGGGCTACTTTAGTTGAGAAGTTAGAACACATGCCAAGAAATTTTAATTTGAAACTTTTACACAAGGTAAGCATGGGTTCCATGGTTCTGGTGAGACAAAAATCATCCAAAATGGAACCCTGCAGCCTAGGCTAGAAATAAAAAAATGAATACTGACAGTGCTTGACTGACAACCTGACAACATGAAAAAAAAAAGCCAAATTTAAATGAAAAATGAGAAAAGGGGAAAAGGAATTTGGTTTTAAAAATTTTACACATGAGAGACATACGTCTTATAATTCCAATAGGATAAAAACCACTAAAAACAGAGCTCTGTAGCTCTGGCTATGACAAAAAATCTGAGCACTGCCAGTGGGTTCTGAAAAAACCAAGAATACGACTTGCATCCTCAATCCTACCCTTACCAACCATTAAGACAATGTAATTTAAAATCAAGTGCCACACCGTCCACACCACATGCAATGCATAAGACCAAACATAGAATGATGAAATTCAGTCATGGCAAGTCTTATAGATTAGTATAAGGCTATTGCAATTTAGCCCACATTAAAATTTAGCTAGGGTGCAAGAGAGAAAACTCATAACAAATCCATCAAATCACATATCCAAACATATCAATTGAAAATATTGAAAACAAACCAGCAATACCCTGAACTAATACTCCAAACCAGCAATACCTTGAACTAATACTCCATGAAGTTACAACCTGACTTCCTAGAAAATTCATACCCAAGAGGCAAGTCAAGCACATTCAGTTGGTGGTGTAGAATACTCCAGCTACAATGCTTCGAAGCACTCATCATTCTCTCTTTAAGTATCAGTTTGCCATTTCTTTGCTTAATTTCATGCCCAAAAGCCAACCAATATTCAGTAACAGTCTATATTTCATGCATGTTAAGTTCACAAAATCTTTAAAAGCTCACAGCATCATAAAATTTCATGAACCCATAAAGTTCAAACTCAAGAATTTGGCTCAACAGCAGTTTAGACAAACAAAATAAATAAGCAAAGGCTTGGGTAATCATTTGCCACACACAGAACTGAAATTGATCCATTTTATTTTCAAATTCTACTATGAAACCCAATTTTTTTAGAATTCAGGATTGCCACAAGAAAGAACTATAAACTAACACATCACAGCCATGTTTTCCAAGAATTAATTATCGAATTCCTTGATCGAAATTACTCTATATTCACAAAGAAACATTGCAAAATCCAGCAGCCCCATGCCTCATCATTTTCCCCCAATTATCAGAAAAAACAATAATGTACAAAACCCCAAATATACCTGAAATGCCAAAATAGAAATATGCAAGGAAAAATCAATCAATTATATTATCAAATCATAAAATCAAGTCTAAATATTCCCAAATCAGAGCACTGAGCCAAGAGTGAATTAGCATTGCCTCTTACGAACAAAAGCTTAGGAAATGGGGGTCAAGAACTACAAGGCTATACACATAAATCCTTCTCTCAAACTTGGGTTCTCTTTTCTTCTTCACTCTTTGGTTCTCCTTCTCCAAGTTTCTTTCATGTTGGCTCCCCTTTTCTATTTCGTGCCTGCCTTTCTATTTTTCCCGTTTTGCCCCTTTTGTCCACCACCAAAGCTTTTCTTTTTGTTTTATTTGCTTATTCACTTAATAGAGATAAAGTACACCAACTTGGGCCAATAAAGAATACGGAAATTCATTCTTTGTTCTCTTATAGATCTTCCTAGATCTAGTGATGCAAGAAAAAAACTTTTTAAAAATTTCTTTATTTTTTTACTTTTAGTATTCATTTACAAAAATTTAAAACACTAAAATGAATGTGCCAAGTGGGCTAAATGAGATATTTCGGTTGAATTTAAAAAATTAGACTAGGCAAAATTCTTAAGTAAATTTAGAAAAAAACAATCCCGACTACTTGAAATAATTATACACCCACTGTAAAATGTTTTCATGTGGTCCATTTTAGAATGCAAATGTTGGATCATTTACTTACACTCTTGACGAGAGTTCCTCCCCCTCATGGACCACACACCCCTTTTGGTGGACTTCACATTTTTTTTTTGTTTTCAATACTTTTTGAGGAAATTAGAAAGAAGTAAAAAAATATATGTCTCTTACTGCTACTGTTATAGTAAGTCTATAGTAGCTATTTTACTAGTTTATTTAGTAACTCCAGTAGCAATGAAATAAATTTTCATTGCAAATATCTTATAATATTTAAAAGGAATAGACAATTGCTCCATAGCTCGCCACGTGGCACTACAGCCATTAATACGAATTATAAAGAAACACAATTAATAATGCAAGGAAAAATACAAATCAGCTTTAGTAATTCGCATTTCACAATGAAATTATAAAATCCAAAAATTACATAATAATTACATAATAATTAATTCAAAATATCATAATTGTGAATTGCACTCCAAAATTTCAGCCCAACAATAAATGTTGATTTGTCAATTATATTTCAAATTTTAGGGTTTGGAGATTGTGTCTCCATAAACCTCTATATATACTTCACTGCATAAGAGGCTGACCCCCATTGCATTACAAATATATCAACTATTTTCCTCCATCTGAATAAGCTCTCAGGTTTGCTCTTTCAAATTATTTAGTGGCTTATGAATCCATTTTGCTTTGTATTCCTTACTTTGTAGATTTTCTCCATCTCCACAGGCAATAAGGTATGCTCTTTTCCTAAGATGTGTAGGTTGGTGTGTTTTTTTTTTTAGTATATTGATCCAACCGTGTTGCTCTTTATTTATTCCTTATTTTGATTTTCTATTCTATTTTAAGCTAACATCCAATCTTTTTCTCTGTGTTTCTATGCTCTTTCTCTCTATTTTTTTTTTATCTTGCAGTAATTTTTTGCAGCATTTTCTATTTCATTTTAATATATCTCTCAATCTCCTCATATAACCCTTTTGCTCTTTTATTATTCATTTTCCTCTTAATCTCCTCAATCTCCAAAGGCAATAAGGTTTGTTCCTTCTCTTGAAGAATATTTATCTCTTTAATATTTGGTCCTAATTCTTTTATGAATTTTTCCAGCATCTCTTCTATTTCCTTAAACAACAAGGTTTGCTGTTGTTTAATGCAAGATCAATGGTATTAGAAGAATGAATCAATGCTATAAATGGTATTAGAACCATGAATCCTTCATGTAAATTAAGGTTTACATGAAGCTATTCATTTTTTTCACGATATTATTTTGTTTATGCGTCCTAATAACCGATTAATGTTTATAGGAAAAGTACATATGGTTTGCTGTCAAGTATGCATAATCTCCAAAAACAATTGTGCCAACGGAGCAACTATACAAATGGAGGAGTGAATTTCTTTTATAGCTACCAATTTCATATAAATATGTTTCACTTTTACTATGGATATATATAATATAAAACTTTGTACTACTATATTAGTATTCTTTAATTTGCCATATATTATATTTGTTCAGAAGCAGCCCTCAAGTATAAAATGAATGAGATGGAGAGAAAAACACGTTCAAGAATATATTGTTGTCATTGGTCACACGTTTTTCTTCATTGTGCACCACAATAAAGTATAAAATATGCTCAATTGATATTTAAATTGATTTGTTCAGTAAATGAATCTTATTTGATCAAATCTGAAGCCTTAGTTTAAACCAAAATAATTGAATCCATTTTAACATTGTCTTGCTTTCAACCTTATTCCAGACATTTGCATAGTATGACTATTTTAACATTTCACAAATCAAGAAGAATAAAATGGAGTGGTTAATCAAACTAGAATGAGGAAGATATTGGGAATCAATAGAGAGCATGACCTCGGATAAAAAAATAGCCAATTAACGTATAGAATATAATATACGACATTGACAAAATTATGAGAGGTGAGCTAATCCGAATCTTGCATTCATTCAAAAAAATTAACTAAAGGGAAATAATCTCCTCAATCTTAGCCCCATAGTAATTGTAAAATTGTCAATGAGATTTAAAATTGATTTGTTCATTAAATCAGTTTTATTTGATCAAATCTCAAGCATTAATTGAAACTGAAATAATTGAATCCATTTTAACAATATCTTCCTTTCAACCTTATTCCAAATATCTGCATAGTATGAAAAATTTGATGAACCACAAATCAAAAAGAATAAAATGATAGCCAACTAACGTATAGAATATTGTTTAGAGCATAGATAGTATACGCCTAATAAAGAATTATTGTTTAGAATATATGGGACAATCATATATTTTCTAAACAACAAATTCGAAGGATTACTAAATTGCATACCTACAAAGATAAATAAAAAAAAATTGGTGGAAGGAATATGAATTTGATTGATAAAATAAAAGGAGCTATATTGGAATTAAGTAAGCCACACAATCATTCCTAATTGCACAAATATTGGAATTAAGTAAGCCATACAATTATTATATCTATTGGAATACGAATTATGTCTTAACATAGAGGAATAATTTGGATTAAGTTATTTTGGGTTTCATAAACAAATTGAACAAATTTTAATTCAGTGATAATATCTCCTGCATTAAAAGGGAATTCCTAATTGCATGATTAAAGCAATTTCCTAATTAATAACACATATAATTTAGGAAATTGACTATTTGGATTATATTCTAATTTGAAACCGATTTGATGTAATAATATATTATTGTTAATTCATTTCTTACAATTTAATATATTCAGTCTATGGAGGAATATTAGGGTTTATCTATTTTTTATTTCTTCATCAATTGGTATATAAATAGGCCTCCATGGTGAGAATCCAACCACATGGCTGCTGCTCTTAGACTATCACGGCTGCTGCTCTTACACTAACACTCTTGCTGCTCCTTTAGTTATAGTTGTGATTCCGGAGAACGTGTTGAAGAAGGTCTCAAGGTATTGTTTATTTTCCTCAGCCATATTTATATGATTTATATATTAAAATCTTAACAATTATATACAAACAATATTGGTATTCTTTTTTGTGAGAATAGATGGTTTTGACAAGATCTATGACCAAAAAAATGCTGATCAAACGTCCGTACCACATTGATACTTTTGAACCCCAATTGAACCCTGATAGCAATGCGTTTTCTACCTCAAAGAATATGCATAGTCTCCTAGATTGTTTTGCTGTCCAAATTACTGAAGAAGTGATGACAAGCAAATAAATGGTAATAATTTACATATAGCTTAATATTACTAATTAAATTAGAGGAACAAAGATAATGATGTATTTACAATATTCATCTCCACCTCTTTTTTCTTCTACAGATTGTTTTGTATCAGATCTTAAGAGAACACATGAAGGACAAGGCGGGTACTTTAGATTTGGAATCAAGTATGGTTATTTGGGAGGAAAATGGGTTGTGTACTATTGGTGTGATGGCAATATGTTTGGATATCATGTTTCCCTTCGATTTGGAGTGGATAAGTTCATGGAAGACAATAATCTGAAAGTTTGAGATGTTGTATTTTTTGAAGTGAAGGACAATAGCTCCCTCCTCTTTTCTATTATTACGAATTAATCATCAATGATGTATTAATCAAATCGAGTACTTTTATATAAATTTAGATTTTGAATATTTCCTTTTTCGCTTAAATTTGATTTTGTTAGTTGTTAAGTAGTTTGGACACGCTATACATATAATTATTAGGGTTTAGTTTTTATTTAATTTAATGCAAAATGATGTTACAAGTTCAAACATTGGCTTTTTGGTTATGTGTTGTTACAGGATAAATAAATATGCTATTTCAATGAGTAAGAATAATGAGTAATCTTGTTGATGCCCAAGTCTTATCCTTTTATTCTATTGCTGCTTGATATATTCACTGTCCAGCCTTATTTCTTCTCTAAATTAAGTGGATCTTGGTTCTTATATGAATCAACGAGTTCGTTGTGTTGACAAAATTGTTCCTTCCCTATGTTCTTTATATTGTCTTAGAGTTATGAATACATGAGCTGATGTCAGCAACTCCATTGATCATTTGTCTACCTCTTTGGGATGTCTAAGAATCTTAAGATAACCTTGGTTGATCTTGGCACATAATCTGTTCATAAGGCAGTTTTCCATATCTAATAACATGTGATACTGATAGTTATTGCAATGTTAAAAGCATTTCATTTTTGAAGATATCACTAGGGACTACACAATATATTCCTTACCTGAATGGTTACAAGCTTCTTGGTCACTGCAATTTCTGAATCAGCTTATCGACAATTATTCTTTGCTGGACTCCACTCAATGACTCTAAGTTCATAATAGCATGGGAGACGAAATACATTTTAAGAAAACCTAGATGGATTGTAAAACATTGTAAATGCAAAATATAGGTGAAATACATTGTAAGAAAACCTACCTGTGGAATATCTATACGGCCTATGAGGCCAGGCTTGGGGATATATATTTTACGATCAAACCGTCCATGCCTTGCAAATTGTTAGTAGAAGTTGATTTGGTTACAACATCTGTTTAGGGGCTATAGATATTTTGTAAGAAAAAAATACTCTTTTTAGCTCTAGATAAAAGTTGAGAAGTTCAAAATTAGAACTTTCGAAAGAGTTCAAATTTAGACTAAAAAATAAATTGGACCATATTAAAAGGTATAAAGGTTATTAAATCTGCACCATCCAAGCCAATTAAAAAGAGAAACTATTTTTTATTTTAAACTGCGTGCTTAGGTTTCAAAGAGTTATCCCACTTATTCACCATTTTATTTTTCAGATACATATATAATAATACTCAATATTAAATTGACCTCATTATAATATTACAAGATGTTAGTAAAGACCTTAATTAAAGAGCCTTTAATATTTGCAGGCTATTAGGTTAACATCCAATTGGTTACATTGGTTATAATGGGAATTTCTCAAGGGCACCACACTTTAATACACACACACACACCTATATATATATGATTTTTTATGCTCTTAGTGGTCTTCCAGAAAACAAATATCTAAGATGATAGTCATAGATGGAGATGTTGCATTAACCGATATGTGACAATTATTCAAAAAGGAATGCTTAGATTATTATAGATCACTTTTTATCAATCATTTTCTTCCTTAGACACAGGAATTGATATTTTAGAGCATAAACGTGGTTGCATTCAACATATATATTACCCAAACACGACCGTTTAAGCCGGCTGCTATCTCGAATGACAGTTTCTTCCCTAAAGCATAAAGAATTGGAGATGTTCGCGAACTGAGCCGCCTATAAACAATGTAGGACCTATCATATCAAGATTTGTTACCATTATGCATAGACTAAAAGTGAGAATGAAGA
This sequence comes from Cercis canadensis, assembly GCA_003255065.1. Lineage (NCBI taxonomy): Eukaryota > Viridiplantae > Streptophyta > Magnoliopsida > Fabales > Fabaceae > Cercis > Cercis canadensis. The sequence continues at coordinate 129,622 of QAOA01003520.1, read as the reverse complement.
TTCTTACATTTTTTAGTGGCGAATTGAACATTCAAACATATAGCCATCTTTTAGAGCACAAAATTCTACTGCTTTCCCACCAGCTACACCACTCTCAAAAAGGGAAAAAAAAAANAAAAAAAAAAAAAAAAAAAAAAAGGACAAGCATATAGTTATTTCCACACAAAAAAAAGACAGAAAGAAACTTAAAACTAACATAAACAGAAATTTAAGCATAAGAGCATAAGCCAAAAAGAACAAATGAAAATGAAGAATAGAAAACCTACTATCAGTGCATGACAACTCAGGCTTCACTCCAGGGTTTCCTTTCACTACCCGCACATTAATCAAAGTACCTGCCTGCAGGATTGTTAATAATATGAAATTAATTCAAAGTTTTTGCCATCTATATTAACAAGGGAAAAATAAATAAAATGAAAGTACACGTCATTCAACACAATTTACTTCCTTCTATAGATACTAATTAATATATATGATAAATTTGTGCAGGAATTTATTCAGGTTAAATCACAATTAGGTTTTGTAATCTATGGATGCAGCAACAAATTTAAAAGATAATAGCCCAATTAATGTCTACGTAAAAAAACCCTCCTTTCTCATACTATTGGTTGCCTTCTAACTAATTTTTTCAAACAAAATTATTAAGTTGATTCATTATTCTAAATCGGCTAAATCCATAAAAGGCAGGCACAGAAACTCAGAACTGGTAGTAAAATAAGATTTACATGGCTTCTACCTGCAAATGAAAATGCAACTTCAAGCATATAACAGTTGCCATCCATTAGGAAAAGGTAAATTGATTTACACAGACTATATAGTTCCTCATAGTGTGACTTCCAAATTTATATTTGCAATTACCACACATAATTCATGCACACCTCCTTTCAAGGGTGGTGGTGACTGGTGCAATGCTGCAATATGGCATAACCAATTTTTGAAAACATAACTACTTGGGCTGCTTCATAAAATACATGACATACAATAATAGAAGCCACATCCTAACCACGAAAATGATGATAACCCTGGTTCATGAACTAACTACAGTGGGGACAGTGTTTACACATGGTGACACGTGTAGGAGTTTGTAAGCAAAATTAAATAGGTGTTCACTATGACAAAAAATAAACGTGTGAGGAAGCCATGTGTCCATGGGGATTTGCTATGGCCATAGCGGTTATGCATGGTGGCATCTATGCTCACCTTTCAGTTTTAGGTTTAAGAAATTTCCTCATTTCCAGCAAGGACTAAGGAGTATGTTCAGTATATTAGGAGTAATTAATTTATAATTGGAACTGTTTAGTATTTAATTTGAGTGAAATGTGCTATTTTATAGCTCTGATGTCCCCAAAATATTTGAAGAGCTAAAATATATATTTTATAGATTTAACTAATATTTTAATTATACAATGGAAATCAGCAAAATCAAAAGGATTGATTTTCTTTTATTTTAAGTTATACATAGCATATTGAAATATAAAAAAATTTAACAAAATGATAAATTGATTTAATAAGTGTTTTAATAGATTCTAACTTAATAATATGCTATGACTTAATTTAGAACCAAATCTGAAAAAGAAATACTGTAAATAAAGGAAATAAACACAAACAGAATAAAAAAAGTATAAACTTGCTTATTTAATGAGATAAATTTTTTTAAAAGATTAAAGAAACATAGACCAACTCACTCTGTTTGTATAGAAAAAGGGGGGCCAAGATTCGAAGGTCAAAGCGATATTCCTATAATGTCATAGAGCCTCTCAATTTCAAAAGGCCAGCAATTACTTGGGAGCCCATGCCCTATATGTAGGAAATTATGTGTCAGATAGAGCTGAGCTTTAATATGGGGCAGTATAACCAAATAAAAGAAGGATGAGACTTGTGAAGTTATGTGGCCTATTTTCATCATGCCATATAAATTTTCCTCCTTTTTTTTTTTTTAATTTCATGTAACCCAACGTTCGCTTTTTTTTTTTTTTTTTTNTTTTTTTTTTTTTTTTCAGGCTATTTTGTGAAGGGAGTAGAGAAGGTCTCAATGAGAGTACTATCCCTCAAAGAATAACTTCTTGCATCTATGGTATAAATTAAGTCGGTCAAGATTTAAATGAAATAAAATTGGTGACTCCAAAGGAAATGATCAATAATTATAAAAATTTATTTGTTGATGCATTAATCAAGAACAAAAACTTTAATGGTGAAGCAATAAATATGGTATGGTCTGACTAATAATTCAACATCTGTGGTGGGATATACATAACTGTATATACATAATTTAAGGAAATCAAATATGACAGCAGTATGACAAATAAAGTATAAGGAGGTTTTGAGCTAATTGCTTCACAAATTTTGGGAGTATAGTCTTGAAGAGAGAGTGATATTCTATAGGACGAATTGAGCTGGAGAATAGTTAGACAATATACTTATTAATTTATCAATCACGAATTTTATTGGGCTGTTATGACTATTTGAAATAATGCCAAATATAATTCAAAAATTAGGAAGTCTATCGCCATAAATGAAAAAATTATATTGTTTGTCACGTATTTTAGGAAACCAGTATATTTGATATTTGATAAATTATTAGATATTTACGTTATAGAATAAATAGAGGATTTTGAGGGTTTGTGTACAAAACCTAATAGGCTTAGGTTATTTCATTTGGCAAAGTTCCTATAAATACCTTCTGTTAACCAAGAAATAGGAGGATCACTTGCCAAGCATCTTCTTAGCCCCTTGTTACCAATTTTTTCGAAGAGGCTTGAGGTATGTTTTTTTTCTTTATGAAATTCTTGGTAGGTTGCAAGCTCATGTGCCCTGTATCTATTTCTCTTTATCTACGTCTGTCAAGAGTAGAGTTATCTATTGAATTAAGGACTGAAGTTGAAACTTGCTGAAAATATAAAACGAAGAGTTCAGAGACTGGGAAGGATCTTAATTCTGGACTTATGATCATTTAAATCAGGAAACATCCTCTCTCCCTCTTGCTATGTGGGTTCAAATAATAAGCAAATTAATTTGTTGGCAAAGTCTTCAGCTTAATGTTTTTAGCCTTCCATGCTATAGCCATTTTATTGTTTTTTTTTTAAGGGCTATGCCTTTCTTCTTTTTTAATGATAATTTTTATCTGTAAAATTAAAAATAAAAACACTATGATGCAAGTGGTTCATCAATGGAAGCTGAGGCAAAAGTGGGAGAGAGTCATTTAACTGATGTGGGAGTTGAGGTAAAAGACAAAGTAGTTTAACAGAGAAAGGGGGAGGGAAAAAAGTAGGAGTATAGTCTTCAAGAGAAAGTGAGATTCTATAGGACGTACTAAAAAACAGCTTGGTGGTGACTATTCAGAAGTTGAGTGGCAGAAGAAAGAGCTAGGGACCAGTAAAAGAGACAAACAATAATATGTTTTTTCTTTTATTACTCCACAAATCAAACTTTATTTTTTTACTATGCTTCTATCAGCTTTTCACGATTTCCATTAGTGATTAGTTTTTTTTCTCCAACCACTTAGATATGTCTCTTCCTATTATTTAATAATATAACATTGGTATTTTCTCATTCAACAAATGAATGCCTTATGTAGCATAGGCATTTGGCAACCCTGTGATTCAATGCAATGATTCTACTCCTCCATGGTCATGAAATCCAAGCTCCAATGGAGAAGTGCAGTCATAAATCAAAGAGCTCCAAAATTTTCAAGAGAGAAAACAAAAGCTGCCTAGTCTAGAAAATGATAACTCGTCTGCCTCCTTTCTCTGCTTATAACTTCCTAAATTTTATGCACACCTAATTTACCCCTAACCTAGTTTAAACCTCTGGACCGTAGCTTCAAATGGGCTCCGGTTTGGGCCTAATTGGGCCTGAATTGAGGAAGTTAAGCTCATTTAAGTCCATCTAGGTCCATATAGGTCTCTGGACTAATCATCCATTTTCTACAGGAAATAAGACCATCTTAACTTCATAATTTTTTGAATCAGCCTTCATAACAATTGAAGGCCTGCGCCTTAGCTTTCCAATGGGACTAGTTTCAAGTCCATACGACATATACAACACAAGTTATAGTCCAAATACTGCATGCGGGTCAGGATCCAGTGGCAGCAATTCTACTCTGACTTCCTGGTTAACTTTGATCTACTGAACTTCTAAATTGGCCTTGGAGGTCTAAATGAAAGTTGTAGATAATCCTCTTAGCTTTCCTACAAGGCAAGAATCACAATTTTTAGACATACAAAACTAAAGATATACCCGAAATACAGAATAGTATCAAAACCCTAATAATGCTGAAAAACACACTTAAGCCCAATTTGAACCTAATTAATGAAATATGATCCAAGCCTAATCAAATAAGCCCAAAATAGGATTAGGATGTTAAAAATGAGGATTAATTAATATTTAAAAATACTGTTCATCATGTATCTCCAACTTCGTACATTATATACTATGTGAAAAATCAATGACCATGTTCTAACAATAGATATTTTCCAATGGAATATACGATAGAGTTTCAAAAACATGGGTTACCTCATGCACACATGCTATTATTGTTACATTTTGGGCATAAACACCCCACCCCAAATGACATTGATAAAATAATATCTGTTGAGGTACTTAATAAAGAAGAAAATCTAAGATTGTATGAAATTGTTGGGAATTGTATGATGCATGGTCCATGTGGTACTGCGAATATTAAATCATCGTGTATAAGAAATGGAATTTGTATGAGACACTTTCCAAAGAAATTTGTGAAGCGAATGACGATTGATGATAATGAATACCTTTGCTTCAGGAGGAAGGACGATAGCAAGCATGTTGACAAGAATGGAATACTACTTGATAACAAGTAAGAGTAAATATAATTCTTCCGTTACATGTCATGTTATTAAATTCATTCAAGTAAATTATAAATCAAATTTTTTACATATACATTACTGCATAGGTTTGTCATTCCGTACAACCGAGATCTCCTTATGAAGTATGAAGCACACATCAATGTTGAGTGGTGTAACTAGTCAAGGGCAATTAAATATCTATTCAAATACATAAACAAGGGCTTTGATTGCATCATAGCTGCTTTCTATGAATCAAATGAAAATAATATGCAGAATAACATGGTGGATGAGATCAAGATGTATTATGATTACAGGTTCGTTTCTGCATGTGAGGCAGCCTGGAGAATATTTGCGTATGACATTCACTACCAAGATCCACCAGTGGAAAGACTATCATTTCATCTTCCAAATTAGCAGTTTGTTGTCTTTCAGAAGAGTGATAACCTCGATGATGTGGTGAATAGAACAGGTGTGAAGATGACTAAATTTCTGGCTTGGTTTGAGGCAAATAAGAAATATCCATATGCCAGACATTTGACGTATGTTGAGTTCCCAAATTATTTTGTCTGGAAACAACAGACTAAAAAGTGGTTGCCAAGAAAGAAAGGGTTTTCTGTTAGGAGATTGTATTATGTTCCACGTGTATCTAGTGAGTTGTATTACATGAGGCTCATATTGAACCAACAAAGAGGATGTACAAGCTATGAAAAAATTAGGACAATTAATGGGGTTGTCTATGGTACATTTAAAAAAACATGCTATGCAATTGATCTTCTTGATGATGACAATGAATTTATCGAAGGTATAAAAGTAGCAATCGCATGGGGTTTTTGCCATTATCTGAGGGGCCTATTCATCACGCTCTTAATGTCAAACAACATAAATAGACCAGATCTGGTCTAGGAAGAGACGTGGACATTAATGTTTGATAATATCATTCATAGGCAACGAAGAATATTCAATAATCCTGGTAAAACTTATAATGTTATGACATAAATATATTTGACTCACCTAATAATATAATTGATATGCATATCAAGTTCCTAATTATAAAACATAATTTGTGTAGTAATGACTATGTTTTCTCCTAAAATGTAATATTATATTATTAACCATGAACGTATAATGACTGCATCAATGTTTGATTTTGTTACAAGACTGAGGATGAGTGATGATAAGCTTAAAGACCACACACTAGCAGAGATACAAAAATTGTTACGAAATTACGACAAGAGCCTACGTGATTATCCACCCATGGCATTGGCAAAAAATGAAGGTACTTCATCTGGACAAAATAGACTTATTTATGATGAGACCACTTATGACAAAGATCAGCTAGCACAAGAGCACACGAAATTATTCTCAAGACTTACGGATGAGCAGAAGATTGTGTATGAGAAAATTATGACAACGGTTTACTCTAGCAATGATGGACAATTCTTTTTACATGGTTACGGTGATACCGAAAAAATATTTGTCTACACAGCAGTGTCTGCTGCTCTACATTCAAAAGGCAACATAGTGCTGACAGTTGTTTCAACTGGTATTGCATCCCTTCTCCTTCCTGGAGGAAGAACAACATATTCCAGATTTTGCATCCTTCTAAATGTTAATGAAGATACATTATGTAACATAAAACTAGACACCCCCTGGCAGAACTACTAGTTGCTACACAATTAATTATTTGGGACAAGGCCCCTATGATACATAAACATTGTTTTGAGGCATTGGATAAAATTCTTAGAGATATACTAAAGCATACAGATACAGAAGCTGCACGAACGCCATTTGGAGGTAAGGTTGTGGTACTAGGTGGAGACTTCAGAAAAATACTTCCTGTGATACCCAGTGAAAGTAAACAAGATATTATTGTTGCAACTATCAATCTTCCTACCTAATGAAATATTTGCAGGTACTAATTTTAATTTAAATTTTATCATGGATAATACTAACATAGTATGATCCTTCATATATGTCTTCTTGTCAAACACGTGCAAGTCTTAAACTTAACAAAAAATATGAGATTGAAAATAGGATCTACTAATCCCCAAACAGCTGAATTGAGTGAGTTTTCCAATTGGTTATTGAAGGTTGGTGATGGACAAGCAGGAGACATGAATGATGGTGAAGCTGTTATCCAGATACCAGATAACCTCTCCCTTCGTTGTAGTGATAATCCAATTCATGATATTGTGAACTCGACTTATCCAGGATTCATGACACACATGCGACATCCAAAATATTTTCAAGAAAGAGCAATCCTCATACCTACACTGGAAGTGATAAGAAAAATTAATGATTATATGATATCCTTATTGCTTGATGATGAAAAGATCTATTTGAGTTCAGACAGTACGTGCAAATCATGGGGAAATGGATTAGACGATGTGCATACACCCGAATTCCTAAATGGTATCACCCCATCCGACCTCTCAAAATACTGGTTAGTACTAAAGCTGAGCGTACCTGTCATGTTATTAATGAACATAGATCAGCGAAATGGATTATGTAATGGAACGAGATTGATAATCACTCAACTTGGGAGATATGTTATGGAGGGAAAAGTTATTTCTAGTAGTAACTTAGGAGAAAAAGTATTCATTCCAAGGATGAACCTGACATCCTCTGATAAGAAGTTACCTTTTAGACTACAGAGAAGACAATTTCCCATTCAGGTTTGTTTTTCTATGTCAATAAATAAGAGTCAAGATCAGTCTCTGTCACATGTTGGATTATATCTACCAAAACCAGTCTTCAGTCATGGACAACTCTATGTGGCTTTTTTGAGGGTTTGAACAAGAAGTGGCCTCAAGATTCTAGCAATCGATTCAAATGGGAGTTCCACAACAAGCACCACAAATGTTTTCTTCAAAGAGGTGTTCCATAAAATCACTCAAAATAGTACTACGACAATTTTAATGTTTGTGCATACACATATAAACTTCCAAGATTCTATCTTATAAATTCTAATTATACCAATGTTGCAATTTTAGGGTCACAGCAAGTTCATATAGACTTTGATGAAGATGATGATAGTCCCATTCTCAATCATGCACAATAGGTAAATTCAATATAACATTAACTCATTCTGAATCAGTGTAATGCACTCTTCAAAGTTTGTATGGATTCATGACTGATCATTTTAATATATTGCATCTATAGAACAAAATATGAAATCTAACATTTTTATATTTACTTAGCCTATAGTTATATAATTTATGCTTTTATGATCACATAAATTCTATACCACACCCTACTGCATAGGTCCTGCCTCGTGATAAGTTGCCGAGGCTTTTCAAATTGGTGAATTTATAATCGGTTCACCAAATCTACTTGTAACATAAGGTAACACCGAGTCGAACTAAAGGACTATTCTAATTATGGAATCAGATTAAGGAGCTTACAAACAGGGAGGGTTATTTTGTTGGATTAATTAATAGAAAGTAATTTAAAAGTGTGTAACTAAAAATAATGGACAGAGAGTAAAGGGCATAAAGTAAAGGCAGAAAGTAAAAGCAAAAAGTAAAGACAGAAAGTAAAAGACAGAAAGTAAAATGCATAAAGTAAAAGCAGAAAGAAAAGGGCAGAAAGTAAAGGCAGAAAGTAATTGGCAGAAAGTAAAAGCAGAAAGTAATGGAAAGTAATTAACTTTAACAAAGCAATCAATCCAAGGAATCAACTAATTCTGATTTTAATCCGTCTTTGATTACAAAAGATTCATTCAATCATTAACTTAGTTCTTGGTCTTAGAACACATAAAAAAGCCTCTAAGTGGTCTATGAATCTCTACTGGATAAGCATCCAGAATTCAATTAATTCAGGTTCAATGAATTAAGCATCCACTAATCCAAATTAATTTAAAGTCCAGAATCCAGCCAAGGTTAAACAATCCATCCAAAAGCTTAGAAACATTGTTTAATCTTTACAATTCTCTTTTAACATATGAAATTAAGCAATTATCATATGAACATTTAAATATGAATTTAAGCAACTCAAACAGAATTAAAGGATGAAAAGCAGTTGATTAATCACTGAATAAATAGTAGTTAAAATAGAATCTCAAAATCAATAATCGGAAGAGCCAAAACCTGGATTGATCTAAGTGATTAGCCCTCCATGAACATGAAGAAATGATCCATTAAAAGAAAAAGCAAAGAAAAGCTATAGAGAGAAAGGAGGCAAGAAAAATTGTCTAGCTAAAAAAAAATGTGAATCTCGGATGCCTCTTCTCCTATTTATAGACATCCAAAAATAACTATATACCCAAACTGCCCTTAGGACAGAAATATTCCCATGGGCCTTAGCTTCAATTGGGTTGTGGTTTGGGCCTATTTCGGCTTGGAATGAAGAAGTTAGGCCCATTTAAGTGCCAACAGGTCTCTTGAACCATCAGCCAACTTCGACAGGTAATAACACCTTCTAAACGACACAATTCAGTGAACTGGTCTTCACAACAATTGAAGCACTGCGTCTTAGCTTTCCAATGGGACTAGTTTCAAGTCCATACGACATATAAAGCTCAAGTTATGGTCCAAACACTATATGAAGGTTAGGATCCTGCGATAGCATCTCTTCTCTGGATTCCAAGCTGCATATGACCAGCTAGACTTCCGAATTAGACTTGGGGCTCTGAATCAAAGTTGTAGAGATTTCTCTTAGATTTCCTACAAGGTAAGATTCAAAATTATTAGATGTCTAGAACTCAAGTTATTGCTGAAAAACAGAGAGTGCATAAAATGCCCAGTATTGCTGAAAAAATACATTTAGGCCCAGTTGGATCCAAACTCATGAAATGTGGCCCAAGCCCACTCAATTCAGCCCAAAAGAGGTTTAAAAGACTAAATATGAGGGTTAACTACTGTATAAAAAGTATGTTCATCAAATTCTCCCACACTTAGCTTTTGCACGTCTCGGGCAAACTAGAATTCCAAAACTAAGAAACGAGGAAAAACAAACAAACTAACTCAAGAATTCCCAATGATATTCAAGAATTGCATAAGTTCAAAACCAAGAAGAGCACTTAAAAATTCAAGGAAGTAACAACATTCATGAAATAAAATTTCTTCACATCCAAAATCAACAATTAAGGTAACTTCAATTGAAAAATATGAGTCAAGAATGATAGATTCTCACAAGATATACTTTTAATCTCTCAAGTGTTTAGAAAGTAAGTATTTCACTCAATGAAACTCATGAAGAAATGCACTACCATAGGCTTGCTTATCTTCTACTTTTCCACTACTCAAACAAATGCATACACAAATCAAGAGGACTTTATTTTAAGGTTGTAATAGGGCCAAGGTAAAGGGTAGGAATAATATGGATATGACAAGCTAAGTACCCTAAGAGAATAAAAGAGCATTGGGGAGGAATTCAATTAACAAGCATAAAACTTTTCCCAATTTCCAAACATGTAAAGCATACTCTCTTTTCTTTTCACATATTCTTTTTTTTTCTTCTTTCCTTTTTCACAATTTTGAATTTTTTTTTTTATATAGAACCAATTGGCTCTTTTTCTTTCTTTCTTTAACATCTCACTTTGCACATTGCACAATAAATTTCACAACCTCCACACTTGCATTATTAATTACCCACAAGCATAAGAGCTCTTCCAAGACAATGAACCAATGCTCTCCCATTGCATCAGGTAAGGTAACAACATAGTTTTTCACATAGGCATATAATGAGCTAAGACCAAAGATAGACAAATAGGCTCAACGGGAAATCAAAGGAAAATAATGCAAGGTTGGCTATTTGGCAAAGTAGCTAAATCAAGAAAGAATGCCTCAATCATGTTCATATATGCAAGTGAAAATGCAACTTTAAAAATAATCAAAGCAAGTTCTAGAGTGATCAAAATCCATGAGTGAAAATCACACAAGAAGGAAAAGAATGGCACAAATGCTAAATCCATCCATCAAAAGGCTCAAAATCTCACAAGGCATGCATCTATCAAACTTTAATCACTAATCCAACATCCAAAACCAAGTATGTGAAATTAAGGAAGGAAAACAAATTATTCAATCATGCTATGAACCTTGAATTGCAATTGCTTTAAACTTATAACTTCACAAATCATAAAATATCACTGGAAGGCAATTTAAAACAGAAAAAAATTTACAATTAAAACAGAAAACAACAAAAAGACTAAAAACAACAAAACAGTATACTAAACAAAAGCAACTAAACTACACAGAAATTCCTCCCCCATACTTAAATTTTGCATTGCCCTCAATGTAAAAGTTTAACAAGTATCATCATTCAAATAGGGCAAGTAAAATAAAACAAAGAGAGAGAAGAAATATCATAATCAAGGGAGATAAATGACTTCTTGCAAGTGGACCTCCTCCACGATGTTCTCTTGTGCTCCCTCATAGAAAGGCTTTAGGCGATTTCCATTGACTGGAAAGGTCTTGTTGGTTGCCTCACTTTTAATCTCCATTGCACCATAAGCAAAAACATGAGAAACCACAAAAGGACCTATCCATTTAGAATGAAGCTTACCGGGCATTAGCTTGAGACGGGAGTTGTAGAGCAACACTTTTTGACCAATGTGAAACTCTTTCCGTACCACCATCTTATCATGAACAACCTTGCTTTTCTCTTTATAGATTCGAGAGTTCTTAAAAGCTTCCAACATAATTTCTTCTAGTTCTTGAAGTTGGAGCTTCCTTTGGGATCCAACTTGAACTAAGTCAAGATTGTACTACTTCATTGCCCAATATGCCTTATGCTCTATCTTCACTAGAAGGTGACACGCCTTGCCAAAGACGAGCCTATAAGGTGACATACCTATAGGAGTCTTGTAGGCAGTCCGATAAGCCCATAATGCATCATCTAGACGAATTCTCCAATCTTTTCTGTTGGGTTGGACGGTTTTCTCTAAAATCTGCTTGATCTCCCTATTTGACACCTCGGCTTGCCCATTGGTTTGTGGATGCTAAGGAGTCGACACCTTATGCACCACACCATATTTCTTCAGCAGAGTCGCCATAGTGAGAGCCTTGGTCACTGATGATTGCTCTCGAAATTCTAAACCTACAGAAAATGTGAGTCCTAACAAAATCGAAGACAACATGAGAATCATCAGTTCGGGTAGCCTTGGCCTCTACCCATTTAGAAACATAATCCACAGCTAACAGAATGTACACAAAACCAAAAGAACTAGGAAAAGGACCCATGAAATCAATACCCCAAACATCAAATATTTCACAAAATAGTAAAGGTTGTTGAGGCATCTCATTCCTACAAGAAATATTACCTGTCCGTTGGCATTGTGCACAAAGTTTACAAGAACTGTAGGCATCATGAAACATGGTAGGCCAATATAATCCAGAGTCTAAAATTTTTCTAGCAGTGCATTGGGGTCCAAAATGACCACCACATGCAGAAGTATGATAGAATTGTAAAATAGACTCAAACTCATGTCCAGGCACACACCTCCTAATGACTTGATCACTATATAATCTCCACAGATAGGGATAATCTCACACATAATGCTTCGCTTCACTTTTAAGCTTATCGACTTGATGCTTCTTAAAATAAGCAGGCAACTCAAAAGCAACCAAGTAATTTACCAAATTAGCATACCAAGAATCTTTACCTTGCAGCTGATAAAGTTGCTCATTCGGGAAAGTCTCTTTGATGGGGAGGCGATCCATGACCTGTGGAATCCAGCTTAAATGATTAGCAACCAAGTTTTCTGCTCCACTCTTATCTTTGATCTGAAGGTCGAATTCTTGTAAGAGTAGCATCCACCTAATGAGCCTAGGCTTCGCATCCGGCTTCTTGAGCAAGTACTTCAAAGCCGCATGGTCAGAGAAAGCAATAACTTTAGAATTAAGTAGATAAGCACGAAATTTATCTAAGGCAAAAACAATAGCCAGAAGCTCTTTCTCAGTGGTGGTGTAATTTGCTTGGGCAGCATCCAGAGTGCGAGAGGCATAGGAGATCACGTGGGACAGCTTGTCCACTCGCTGTGCAAGGACAATGCCTACTGCAAAATTGGACGTATCGCACATCAACTCAAAGGGAAACTCCCAATTAGGTAGCTGGATGATGGGAGGGGAGGTCAGACTCTGCTTCAGTTGATCAAAGGCCACTCTGCATTGTCCATCACATTTGAATTCCACATCTTTTTGGAGAAGTCTGGACAATGGAAGAGCAATCTTGCTGAAATCCTTGATGAATCGCTTGTAGAACCTTGCATGACCAAGAAAAGAGCCCACTTCCCACACACATGTGGGGTAGGTTAAAGAGATTAGCCTTATCTACTGCAATTCCTTTGCTAGAAACTACATGCCCTAAAACTATGCCTTGTTCTACCATGAAATGACACTTCTCAAAATTAAGAACAAGGTTAGTCTCAATGCATCTATCAAGTACTCTAGCAAGGCTATCTAAACATGCATCAAAGGAGGAACCGTATATAGTAAAGTCATCCATAAATACTTCCATGTAATGTTCTAAAAAATCAGAAAAACTACTTACCATACACCGCTGGAATGTACCGGGGGCATTACAAAGGCCGAAGGGCATCCTCCTATATGCAAATGTGCCGAAAGGACAGGTAAATGTGGTCTTCTCCTGATCCTCCGGGGCTATGTGAATCTGGAAGTAGCCGGAGAAGCCATCTAGGAAGTAGTAATGGGACTTTCCTGCCAATCTTTCTAACATTTGATCGATGAAGGGCAGAGGGAAGTGATCCTTCCTGGTTGCTTGGTTGAGTCTTCTGTAATCAATACAGACTCGCCAACTGTTCTGCATTCGAGTAGGAATCAACTCATTATGCTCATTGGTTACTACTGTTATGCCAGTCTTCTTGGGAACCACTTGCACTGGACTCACCCACTTGCTGTCTGAAATGGGGTAAATGATGCTAGCTGATAACAACTTGCTCATTTCTGTCTTGACCACATCTAGAATCAATGGGTTAAGTCATCTTTGGGGCTGCCTCACTGGTTTAGCTTCGTCCTCCAATAAAATCTGATGCATGCAGGTGGATGGACTAATACCAGGAATGTCTGCCAGGGTCCAACCAATTGCTTCCTTACGCTACCTCAAAATCTGCAACAACTTCTCCTCTTGTTCAGATTGCAGATTTCTGGCTATGATCACTGGTAGCTTCTCGTCTTCCGCTAGAAAGGCATACTTGAGATTGTCAGGTAATGGTTTTGGCTCTAGTGTAGGTGGCTGCTGCACAGAAGGGACTAATTTGGTTGGAGAAACCAAATCGGCTACTTGAATCTCAGCAACACCTGCAATCTCCACACTATTCTCCAAAACATGCTCATCATATCCCAATAAATTAGAAAAGGAAGATGCAGTATTTCCCATGTATTCAACAATTTCAGAACAAATAGCACAAATTCCATTGCAATTATCACATCCAGAATACTCTAAAGTATCTAGAACTCCTACTATATCGGGAAATTCAGCTACCAAATCAGAATGCATATCATCAACTAGCGAGTCTATTACATCCATTTGGAAAATAGAATGCTCTTCCAAAGGGTGTTTCATGGCATCAAATAAGTTAAAATGAATGACAGTATCACCAAATTCCATGGAAAGAGTACCAGCATGCACATCAATATTGGCTTTAGCAGTTTTAAGGAAAAGTCTACCTAAAATCAATGGGGCATGTCCCAATGTAAACTCATCCTCCATATTTAACACATAAAAGTCAGCTGGAAAAATTAATTCATTTACCTTAACCAAGACATCCTCAAGAAGACCTGCAGGATATGTTGTACTCCTGTTGGCAAGCTGAATCACCACTCCAGTAGGCTTTAATTTCCCAATCTGTAGGGATGAATAGATGGACTTGGGCATCACATTGATTGAAGCACCCAGATCTAGCATGGTGTTTGTGAACTGCCTATCTCCAATGGTGCAGGGTATGGTAAAAGTCCCAGGATCTGTGCACTTAGATGGCAGGTTAGGTTGTATCATGGCTGACATGTTCCTTCCCATGCTCACTTTTTCATTACCCTGCAACCTCCTCTTGTGGGTACACAAGTCTTTCAGGAACTTGGCATACTTCAGAATTTGCTTAATGGCATCTAGCAATGGAATGTTGACTTCCACTTTCCTAAAAGTCTCAAAAAGCTCACTATCCTTCTCAACCTCATTTGTCTTCTTGGACTGAGTGGCTCTCTGTGGAAAGGGAAAAGCTATTATAGGCTTATTGCTTTCGGATTTAGGGACCATTGAATCAGGAACTGCTTCCTCTGTTGGTTATGGCTTGCTCGCAGGTTGAGGTTCAATTGGTACTTGCAAAGATTTTTCAGACCTCAACATGATAGCACTCACATTATTCCCGTTTGGATTGGGAATTGTTTGTGAAGGAAGTTTGCTAGAACCCTTGGACTGCAACTGACTCACTAAAGATGCCAATTGCCCAATATGAGTTTCCAAATTCTGCATGGTGGCCTCTGTCCTCTGCTGAAACTGAATGTTGTTAGCGGCCATTTGCTTCACCAAATCCTTGAATGAAGGCTCAAGTTTGGATGCTGACGGGTTGACTTGTTGCATAGGCCGCTGTTAGAATGGTGGCCTGTTTGGTTGAAACTGGCTCTGCCTAGCTGGTTGAAATTGGTTCTGTTGTTGGAATGGTTGCCTATACTGCTGCTGTGGTTGCTATTGTTGGGATGGTTGTTGTTGTGTTGTAACATTGCCATATCTAAAATTTGGATGATCTCTCCAACCAGGGTTATAGGTGTTGGAGTATGAATCATATTTAGGCTGCTGTTGTGGTTGGTATTAGGGTTTACTTGGAAAGATACCTACTGCAGCTACAGAGGAATCTTGAAATCCAGAATCACCATCTTGAAGTGTAGGGCATGCATCTGTGGGATGAGATGGACAAGAGCAAATGCCACACAAGCTTGCAGGTTGAGGTACAGGTACTTGTTTTTCCATTGCCAACTGCCTCACCAAGGAGGTCAACTCATCAAGTCTGTGCTCTATTCTTTGTTGGTCAGCAAGTGATACAACAACTTCATTGACTCCCCTAGTGGAAGGAATCATCCTAACACCAAACTGCGGGGAATTTTCAGCCATATTAGAAATCAAATCTCTAGTAGCAGCTGGTGTTTTATCTACTAATGCTCCTCCACTAGCAGAATCAATGTTACTCCTGTCCGGAGGTGACAAGCCCTCATAGAAGTATTGTATCAAAAGTTGATCACTTATCTGATGGTGAAGACAGCTTGAGCACAACTTCGTAAACCTCTCCCAATATTCATGCAGTGTCTCCCCTGGCAGTTGCCTTATGCCACAAATATCTTTTCGAATTGCAGCAGTCCTTGATGCAGGGAAGAACTTCGCCAAGAATAGCTTCTTCATGTCATTTCAATTTCTCACTGAACCTTGTGACAGGTAAAAGAGCCTTTCCATAGCTGCATTAGCAAGGGAGAAAGAGAATGCTCTCAACTTGATATGCTCTTTAGAGATTCCTTGTGGCCTCATTGTGGAACAAACCACATGGAATTCCTTTAGATGTTTATGAAGATTTTCACCTGCAAGGCCATGGAACTTTGGCAGCAAGTGTATCAATCCAGATTTTAATTCAAAAGCAGTATCAAGTTCAGGATATTGGATCTCTAAAGGTTGATAAGCAACATCAGGGGTAGCCAATTCCTTAAGAGTTCTATCTCTAGCTTGCATATTATTATTATTTCTAGCCCTGTTAGCATTATCAGCTCTATTAGCATTATCAACAGGATCAACAACAGGAATAACAACAAGAGTTCTATTTTCAGCCATGGTTGGTTCTATATTATCAGCTGCTCTATTTTCTCTAGCAAGTGTAAGTAAGGTTCTCTATATTTTAGGATCCACTTCAAGTAATTCAAAATGAGAAGACCCAGTCATACACCACGCACATCAGTGGCTGAATGCCTAATAGACACAACAATATACAAAAACACACAAAGGGTGACAAGAATGAACAAAAACAAAAGTACACCAAAAGCACAAAACAAAGGAAAAAAAGCACACTAATATAACACTAGAAAAGGTATCTAAACATTTTAAAAAAAAATTGAGACCACCACAGAATGAAAGGTGGATGAAAATGGAACTCAAAAATCAAATAAAAAATCTTTAAAAAAATGGAAAAGTGGTCTAAACGATGGAATTTGGCCAAAATAGGGTGGGGCTCACTTATAGTAAGATATCCTTGTTAGGTCGTTTTCCTTCAACTGACAAATTTTCAGGTCATTCTGGGCTCAAAAATCCGTATTAAATTTTTTTGATAAATTTGCCTAAAATCACCCATCTTCACCAAAAACTACTAAGACAGAACAACAAATGGGGGTTTATGAAGGGTTAGCAGTCAAGTACACTCCTAATAAGATTGATCAAAACTAGAATAATCCCTAGCAGCGGCACCAAAATCTGATAAGCTGCCGAGGCTTTTCAAATTAGTGAATTTATAATCGGTTCACCAAAGCTACTTGTAGCATAAGGTAACACCGAGTCGAACCAAAGGATTATTCTAATTATGGAATCAGATTAATGAGCTTACAAACAGGGGGGTTATTTTGTTGGATTAATTAACAGAAAGTAATTTAAAAGTGTGTAACTAAAAATAATGGACAGAGAGTAAAGGGCAGAAAGTAAAGGCAGAAAGTAAAAGCAGAAAGTTAAGACAGAAAGTAAAAGGCAGAAAGTAAAATGCATAAAGTAAAAGCAGAAAGAAAAGGGCAGAAAGTAATTGGCAGAAAGTAAAAGCATAAAGTAATTGGTAGAAAGTAATGGAAAGTAATTAACTTTAACAAAGCAATCAATCCAAGGAATCAACTAATTCTGATTTTAATCCGTCCTTGATTACAAAAGATTCATTCAATCATTAACCTAGTTCCTGGTCTTAGAACACATCAAAAAGCCTCTATGTGGTCTATGGATCTCTACTGGATAAGCGTCCAAAATTCAATTAATTGAGGTTCAATGAATTAAGCATCCACTAATCCAAATTAATTTAAAGTCCAGAATCCAGCCAAGGTTAAACAATCCATCCAAAAGCTTAGAAACATTGTTTAATCTTTACAATTCTCTTTTAACATATGAAATTAAGCAATTATCATATGAACATTTAAATCTGAATTTAAGCAACTCAAACAAAATTAAAGGATGAAAAGTAGTTGATTAATCACTGAATAAATAGCAGTTAAAATAGAATCTCAGAATCAATAATCAGAAGAGCCAAAACCTGGATTGATCTAAGTGATTAGCCCTCCATGAACATGAAGGAATGATCCATTACAAGAAAAAGCAAAGAAAAGCTATAAAGAGAAAGGAGGCAAGAAAAATTGTCTAGCCAAAAAAAAAATGTGAATCTCGGATGCCTCTTCTCCTATTTATAGACATCCAAAAATAACTACATACCTAAACTGCCCTTAGGTCAGAAATATTCCCATGGGCCTTAGCTTCAATTGGGTTGTGGTTTGGGCCTATTTGGGCTTGGAATGAAGAAGTTAGGCCCATT
Source organism: Cercis canadensis (assembly GCA_003255065.1). Classification (NCBI taxonomy): domain Eukaryota; kingdom Viridiplantae; phylum Streptophyta; class Magnoliopsida; order Fabales; family Fabaceae; genus Cercis; species Cercis canadensis. Next base: position 111,310 of record QAOA01003520.1, on the reverse strand, counting down.
TAAGTGCCAACAGGTCTCTGGAACCATCAGCCAACTTCGATAGGTAATAACACCTTCTAAATGACACAATTCAGTGAACCGATCTGCACAAAAATTGAAGCACTGCGTCTTAGCTTTCCAATGGGACTAGTTTCAAGTCCATACGACATTTACAGCTCAAGTTATGGTCCAAACACTATATGCGGGTTAGGATCCTACGATAGCATCTCTTCTCTGGATTCCAGGCTGCATATGACCAGCTGGACTTCAGAATTAGACTTGGGGCTCTGAATCAAAGTTGTAGAGCTTTCTCTTAGATTTCCTACAAGGTAAGATTCAAAATTATTAGATGTCTAGAACTCAAGTTATTGCTGAAAAACAGAGAGTGCATAAAATGCCCAGTATTGCTGAAAAAATACATTTAGGCCCAATTGGATCCAAACTCATGAAATGTGGCCCAAGGCCACTCAATTCAACCCAAAAGAGATTTAAAAGACTAAATATGAGAGTTAACTATTGTATAAAAAATATGTTCATCACCCCGCCGCCCAACGGCCCGTGCATTGGCACGGGAATAGTACTAGTATTGTTTTAATAAAACTAGGCAATTTGATTCTATGCCCATCATAAATGTTTTTGAAAGTTTAAAAACGATTATGGGAGAGTAAGCTCCTTATTTGGAAAAATATTGCAAAAGCTTTTTCATCATTCCTTATGAACGAAAAAACTTTAAGTAGAAGGCATTTCATGGAGTTTTTGTGATACAAATCATATTACGCTGAAAGTGGATTTGCAATTGACCCAAAAAGACATGCAACAACATCTAAAGGAGCAAGACACACATCATGAACCCATGTCCGCTGGACCAAAATAGAATGAATCCAAGCCCAATATTGAACCCTATCCATCAAGTGAAGGAATTCACTCATGAGTTGGTAAAAGAGCAAAAAGAACTCTTGGAAGGGTGCAAGACTTTGCAATAAGGAATTGAGAAGCAGAAGCTCTGGGAAATTAGTTTAGACAGCTAAACTTTGCTGACTTGTGAAGTTCGGTTATATGTAAAGGAATAGAAATGGGGAGGGTAGACTGTCATTAACAAGTGTTCTTGTTTTATTATATTGATAATCATGATAAGCATAAAATATATAATTATGCATCATAGGTCAGATTTATTCATTCAAAAACTAAAATTATATCGACAATTTGACCTTGGTCAAAATTATATTTGCTAGTCTGCATTATTTGAATTTTTCTAACTGACATCTACAATAAATTGTGGTGAAAAGAAAGAAATAGAAACTAAATGCTTCAAGCATAAATTGTGTTCAACTCTTACTAGGACTTTCAATATGTAAAGTACCAAAAAAATAACAAAGAACTTGATAGGATCATTTTGAATGACATATGTATGGGAACAATACAGAGAACTCAAATCTCTCCTTAAAAAAGTAACAAGTAATACCTAATTTTAAAGGTTAGCAATTCCATAAATTGTATTCTATATATAAGTAATAAAGGCAATAAAGTTAAAAATGTGTAGGAACTAATTTTTTATTTGCCCTCTAATTTGTTTCATTTGCCTAATGTTCTCTTCATCTGGTTCCTCTCATATGACATCACTAGGCCCTCTTCATCTAGAATTTCTTCATTAGCAAACTCAAAGTTGTCATTGAATGCTTCAAATTTTGCATCAGTTGTATCATGTCTTCTGATAAAGTTGTGTGAAGTCATGCAAGTAACTATGACTTTAACTTGTGTCTCCAATGAGAATGGAGGCATAGCACTCAATCTTGCTTTGCAAAACCTGCCAATCTCAAGAGAGATACACCAAGCCATGATAGAATCATCAGGTAATGAAGTACTCCATGGCCAACTACTACTTGAAGTAGACCCGTTTATAGTTAAAATGAGCAAATCCTTATGAAAAGATCCAGATGATTCTGCAAATAAAAACCCAACTTTAGAATGTAAGTTACTAATTTGCCAAAGCCAAAGCTACATCAAAGGACAAACCTTATATAAATTGGTCCCTAATTCCCAATCCACAAAAAGGCAGAAAACATCCCCAAATGAATTTCTCATGAGTTGGAAATAGTTTTCCTCTCACATCATGCTTACAATTATGTACCTAAGAATCAATCACAAAAAACAGAGTCAATGTGAAATCTATAAGGTTCTGAAGGTGACTTAAGTTGGATCCGTAGTTTATCATGCTGCAATTTAGTACGCAGACATAAAAGTAACAAATTCCATAAGTGCAATATACAGAAAATTTTCTTGCTAAAATTTCCCATTGTCTTAAAGTCATTATCTAGTCAAACGCTTACCTCTTGCTAAATTAATCACTATCCTACTGTAAGTATGCTACAATTTCTTGCTGGAACTTTCCCTGAACTAGCCTAATAATGTACAAGTATTTAAGTTAAAATGCTATGTAACTCTCTTAGCCAAAAGTTAATCATATTTCAAAGATGGAAATTTTCATTTATATCAAACGATATATAATGTGAGCATGATAAAGGATACTTCAAAATCAATTTTTGCATCAACAAAAAATTCAAAATACTTGAGTTGTCAAGGCAGGAGCTATATGTGTAATCTAAAATTGTGTCTATCATATTAGTCTTAATATATCCAAACGATTCCCTTAATAATAGGTTATGTAAAACACTCTTGGCGAACCAGTTGGATACACTTTCCAATTTGATAATAGGCAAATCAAGGTTAGAAAATTTCTCACATCAAACATTCAGGCAATTTTACAAAAATCTGGTGTGCGTGTGATTAGCACCTTTAGATATCACAAATCACCAACTCAATTATCGGTATAAGCTAAAATGTAAAATGGATAGAAAACATTCAGAAGGAATCCAATTTTCAATTCATTGGCAATATTCCTACAAGGAGCATGTATATCATTATGCTCTAATGGACCTTAGATGTGCTTATCTGAAGTTGATGAATCATGAATTTTTTTATTGGAATGTCATTCACCTACTAAAATCTAAGACCAAACTCCTTCCAATGCTATTCTTAATAGGACAGAAGAAGTTTGATAAGTTATGGTATTCAAGTTCTTTCTACCCCCNCCCCCCCCCCCCCCCCCCCAAAATCAACCTGTTAGAAGAAAAAAGCATAGTCGATTAAAGAACGATTAAAACAAAATAGAAAAATATCATTAAATGTAATAAGACAATTATACAAGTGAAAGACTTGTTTGTGGTGAACCTGTAGATGTGTAGATCGCAAGTCTGCTCCACAAAAGCTACAATCTATTAGATAGGCATCTGTAGAACAGGAAAATTTTAAACAAATGAACTTCATTTTTAAGCATCCTTTTTAATCTAACTAATACAATCAACACAATGTAGTGTTTATCTTCTTGCTTCCATGTAAGCAACATAAAAAATGGGACTATGGGAGACCAAATTGTAACATCATGCTGGAAATCTGGAATGTAGAAGAAAGGAAGCCTCAAAAGTTGGACTTGATAGCACTGGGTCAGTTTCCAATTCGTTTACATAAATACAAGGGAAGATGCATGAAAAATACAATGTGTCCTAGTGCTGACTATTATAAATATTTACATATTCATCATTCCGTATGCCACTTTTCACATTCTCATGCATAATGCTCACTATAATAATTCTTATTCATGATATAAAAATCAAAAATAGCCTGTTCTTTGTCATTCTTTAGCTAAAAAAAATGAAAAGCCATGTCCTTTCTCCCAATCATCAAACTTTTGGAAAGAAAGTTGCATATCTCTCAAACTCAATACAAAGAAATGAAGAATTGGTTCCAGTGTCGTGCATTGCCAACAAAACCCACCATACTTTTTGTCATTTTGTTACTAAGATTGTCAGTTAAAATGTACAGAGCACAAATGATAAGAAATTATGTGGCAAAGATACATGTATGATAGAACCAATGAATTGGTAGCATAGCATCAAGCAGTAAGTAGTATTAATTGATTCTAAATAACAAAAAGCAGAGAAACATAGAAGATTAATATGCCTTGTAGATTTGCACTTTGAAGGAAAGTACCAGCCAATAGATCTCCACGAAGATTTGCCCTAGTAAATTCACATCTTCCCTAGGCAAGATAAATAAGTAAGAGGTGGCATGTATTTATGCAATTAAAATATAAGTATTGCTCTGAGTGACTTACTCACGCAAAGTTGCATTGTGAAAGATGGAGGCCTCGACATCAACATCCTATGAAATTAGATAGGTTTCAGGATAACTTGTAAATAAAACTAAATGCAGATGGGACCATACAATTTCATAGCTAACTCAAACAAGACAATCATACAGCATTACAAGTTTTAAAATAGTAAACCAACGAAAGTGCTGCAATCAGATAATCAAACAAAGTGATTGCTAGATACAACACCATAAGTATTTGCATTAGATATAGTATAAGATAAAGATGAGATCTTTGGTTTGGGACCAAAAAGCTGGTTCCTAAGTCATGCTCAAACAATTCCCCTTTTTAAATTTGGGCCAAGTTGTGCTCAAACTAATGAAAACTTGAACTCATGACAAGTCTGAACTAGATTCAGCTTTGGTAATCTCAAACCTAACTTGCCAGATACCAAATCAATCCAGACTCTAGATCAACTAGCCAAATTGATATCCAAGTACTAAGTATATTCAGAATTATACTTACCCGGAACTTTGCACATTGAAGGTTTGCACATGAGAAGAAGACATTTTTAAGACAAGCATAGCTGAAATCGACATATGATAAATCCTGAAAATCCATAATCAAGACTATGTCGGAAATGATGATGTTAGCAAACGCATTATCCTACATACTTCACCATCCAAAGGTGCCAGTAAGTATGGCTTAAATTCATTTCAAATTCTATGTTAAGACTGCCAATGGTTAATGCCACAATTTTCTCCATCCAACTTAGGGGTAAATGCAATTGTTCATTATCAACATTTCACAAATGCTTCTATTCTATGATCTTGAAAGCAAATATGTACGTAAGTTAAATTATCTGCCAACAAGTGTCACAACGTACCCGAAGGTCGCTATGACTCGAATGGCGGACTTAGAAAAAAAAATTATTTTTCTAAAAGAAAACTTGGAGTCACCACCAATTGTATTAAGAAAATAAGGAACAATTAGAAAACCCCTTTTTAATTAATTAAAAAAATGGTCTGTGAACCAGAGAGGATTCGGGAGTTAGTTTCTGTATGGGGAAGGTGTTAGGCACCCCACAACACCCATCTAAAAGATGGTTACCTGAAATTAGTTATGCAAATCATAAATTGGCCAAAAATGTATTTGAATTATCCCTATAAAAGTATGCTGATATTTACATTAGTTCTTATAAGTTTCATCTTCAAACTTAATCTAGCTTCAACTTCATGATCAATTTATATTTTATTTTATGATATGGCCTTAATTAAAATGGTTTAATTTGATTTATACGTGAACTAATAATAAGTGGGTACATTTTAAATTCTGAGATGTAGTTCATAAATGACTCTATGCCAGCACAATTTTGTTCGATACAATAGGGACAAGAAGACCCTAAAGGATGTATTCATCGAAACACACACGGAACTCATAAAAAGTGGTAGGGAGTGGCTGGACAAAACCTCGGAATCAAGCTCCTTGGTGGCGCACTGATCGCCACAGTGGCCTTCGCCACATCCACCACCGTCCTTGGCAATGTCGAAGAAAACACTAGTAGCCTAAGCTTGGAAAACAAGCTAGCTTAACGTCTTTGCCATCTCATCTCTTTTGGCACTGTGCTGCTTGGTCACTTCGGTGGTCATGTTCCTCTTTATACTAACATCTTGGTATCAAGAATATGATTTTGGTAAAGATCTGCCCAGCAAGCTTAGACTAAGATTGACTTCGTTGTTCATGTCCATTGCTTCCATGTTGGTTTCTTTCTACACTGGCCATTTCTTTGTGCTCAAAGACAACCTAAAATACATAGCATTTCATATATATGCTGTGACATCCCTGCCAGTCACGCTTTTTGCTATAGCACAATTTCCACTTTACTTTGATCTTGTTTGGGCTACCTTTAAGAAAGTACCACAACGAAGCTATAAGGCCACTCCACTCTAGTTAGTTGGACTTCAATTGCAATTTTCTCCATTAGCGATTTTAGTGAACGAGAATATGTATTTGATTGAATATGAGAATGATTGTAAATTAAGACCTGAACATCTAGCATCTCTGTGTTCAAACATCTAGCATTTCATTATATACCAGCAATGGATTAAAGTCATCAATGTCATAAATTCATGATTAAGCAAAAGAAAAATATTTAGAAGAATAAATTAAAAGTATAAACAATTGAGGGGCAGCTAGGGTTTGAGAGAGAAGCTCTCCCTTCTCTCTAAAGACTCACCCGCGTCTTCTCTACTGCCCTTAGGTGTGGCTTTTTTCGGTAAGTTCAGCCATTTTCTTGTTCCTCCTCTTCTCCTTCTTGTAAGGTTTCCGTCTCCTTCTGTTGTTCCTTTTCTTGTGCTCCACTTTGGGGCTGCCGCTTAATGCTGTGGCAGCCCTATTTGTCTATTTTATTCAATTGTTTCTATTTTTTAGGTGTTTTGGTTTGTTCTTTCAATAAATTGTTCTAATCTGTCAGTTGTGTTTTATACATTCTCCTTGTTCAAAGGAAAATCTAGTGTTCTAGGGGGTTAATATGTTAAATTCAACCTCTATTTTGGGTAGATTTCAAAATTTTCATGTCATATTTCACATGTTCTGTAAAGTTAATACTTCAGGTAAATCGAGTGTTTAACCTCGTTGCAGAACATTTGGTATTTTTTTCCACCGTTAAAGATGTTTTGTCGTCGAATGTTAATGATCTCTGTTTTGCCAAGACCTAGAGTCATGCCTTTATTCGCCTTTTAATACAAGGCGAAAAATGTAAAAGCTTATTTTGGGGTATTAGCTTTTTGAATTTCAGGAAATATTGTATTGAGAATTTCATGTGTTATTGTTATTGTGTAAGTGTTGATTGGCTTAATACCATGAATTTACATTTTTAATAAAAAAAAAAGTATAAACAATTAATTAAAAATGTAAAGCTCTCACAAGTCACAGCTAAAAGGCCTTTTCATAACAATAGACACTAAATAGTCATTTCCAATGTGATGGAAGTTATATATTTATCCTACTATTTTTTTGATACAATAACTCTTTTATTTAGTTTTTTTTTTTGTTACCCATGTACTCTTGGCTCAAACCCTAAGCAATTTTTTTTCATTTAAAAGTAGTAAAGAGCTAATAGGATATAAAATTATCCCCATACTTAATATTTAAACTACAAAAAATGAATAAGAGCTTCTAGTTCACCATAAATGAAGAAAAGTATTAGTACATATTCAAAGATAAACTGCATGAAACACAAGATGCTAGTTACGTTAGGCATGCTAGCTTTTGTAGAATACTTGTTGCTTACAACATTTTGCTTGTCCTCAAGCAAAGAGAAAGAGACAAATTAAATTAAACTCAACAACTAACTACAAAGCAAAAAAATAATTTGCTAACCATATATGCTTCAAAGATTTCTAATAAGCACAACTCCTAGAAAATTTTCAAGATAGCATGAATGTGTATAATTGCAACCCAAAGTTAATCTCATCTCAATCTCACTAAAATTTCCTGTGTGTGTGAATGTAGCCCTTGCTTACTTTAGTCTCTTTACTTAAATCAGATTATACAAATGAGCTAAACTAAATAAAATCTCAAACTAGGGCATTCAAACTTCCATAAGCTTGCTTTTCATGTCAATCTCCACTAATGTAGGCAGTTCACAATATAAGGATCAAAAGGACTTTTGATTTGCTTGTAATGTGTGGCTAGGTTAAGGGTAGGATGACGGATAAAAATGTGGCTTAACTCACCCATCAAACAAATTCAGTTTAGAGCAAATTTCAAGAGCACCATTCTTTCCTTTGACTTTTAACTCCCCCAAACTTATTTTCTTTTTTACTTTGCCATCCACCAATAGAATTCTTATTTTTGGGCTACTACATCCCATACTCAATGTTTTTTAAGACATTCTTTTTCTTTTTGTTTCTTTTCAATATTTGCACAATTGTCTTTTCTTTTTATTGCAAAATATATTATTTTTTCTTTACAGTAGGGATGTAACTCTTGAATTATCATTCTTTGGTGGCAAATTCATTGAAATCTTCCTTTGCTTTTCTTCACCAATTCTCCTTAATATTCCTAGCTCTAGATGTTTTTAAGACTGAAAATGCATTTTAGGTGAAAAGTTCAAGCCAAAAGATCATACAAAGGGTTATGATCAGTGTAGGTGACAAAGAAACAAGCTAAATTAAGCTCAATAGGGTATGCTAGAGATAAAATATCATACAAAGGGATAGCTAGAAAGGCTCAAACGAAACAAAATTGGCCTAGATCATCTCCCTAATATTGCACAGCCTAGAATTTCGCTTCGACTGATAATCAAGCAAGTTCTAGCCTTTTGTGAGATTTTGAAATGGCTTAATTCACATAATCATATCTAAGCATGCAAATTTCAAATAAACAGGGTTATGTGCTCAATAAATTAGGAAATTCCAGTTAGACAAAAATTAACATAAGAGTTCAAAACAAAAAAAAACACAAACACAAAATCTATCATTTTTCTAAAGCTGTAAACAGTGAAAATCAGTTTTATCATTAGCCTGAGGTTAAACATAAATTTTTTTACTCTATTCTACTTTACAAACTAAAGAAAAACAAGAATTAAACATAAAAATTACCTTGAAAAGCATTTAAAGATACCCAACATGCTAAGTACAATTCAATACAGCAGCTCAAAAAATAATTTTCCACCCCCAAACTTAAAGGAAACAGTGTCCTCAATGTTTAAAGTTAAGAAGAAAAAGATAGGAGGACTTCCCTTAGATGGAGGCGGATCACTCTGCATCATCATCATGTGGAGCTGCTGGGAGGCACACTTCAACTAACCCAATTTCAAGTTGAAATGGTCCTAAAAATAGTGTGCATTTTAGCTTAATAGGTAGCTGCTGAATTTTTTTTTTTTTGGGCATAGTGACGTTGCCTTGCGGGCGTAGCAACGCCCAGAGCTTAGATTGTGGACGTTTGGAAAGATTTATGGGTGTCCTAGTGCTCCATGCTTGGCGTTGTGACGCCCAGTGCTGGCTTGATGCTTGATTTGGCTCGATTAGAGCCCCCAGATTTGATTCAAATCCCTGAAAACAAATTTATCAAAAATAAAAGTTATGGATTCTAAACCTAGAACATAAAAATGAAACACACAAGCATGAAAATAAAATTAAACAACTAAACAAAAATTAAGAGAAAATGTTAAAAAGATCTGACTGTTTTTGGAATAAATTAACCAAGATAAAAAATGGTAGTGGAGGTTTTCTGGAACTTTACTCCACTAGCTCTCTGAACATTAGCTTGTTGGCTATTTTCTTTTAAGCTCCAAACTTTGTTTCCTTCTTCAAAACAAGGAGATTTTCTTAGATGCTCCAAAAGAATCTTTTGGAATGATGGCTTCTTCTTATTGTTTTTCTTATGAGACTTAGCTATTGGCACAGGTCTAGCCATTGGCTTATTGGGGATTTTATCATCTTGAACCTCTAAATTAGGAGGCTTCTCCTGATTTGCCATCCCCATGGTGCGAGTTTCAATTGGTTCCTACAACTTATTGCTTCCATTTATAGTGTCAATTTTATAGCAGACACTCACTTTATCCAGATGTTTTATTTCTTTGAAAACCTTGAAGGACACTTGATCACCTTGCACTCTCAGAGTAAGTTGGCCTTTTTGCACATCAATGAGAGCTTTCCCAATTGCTAAAAATGGACGACCAAGAATGATTGAGATTTCTTGGTCCTCCTCCATATCAAGCACAATGAAGTCCATTGGGAAGATGAACTTATCCACTTTCACCAATACATTATCCAGGATTCCCTTTGGATACTTGATTGATCTATCTGCCAATGTCAAGGAGATGGAGGTTGGCTTTATTTCTCCTATACCCAATTTCCTGAAAACAGAAAAAGACATAAGGTTAATACTGGCACCAAGATCACAAAGTGCTTTACCAAAAGATACATTGCCAATAGAACAAGGAATATTAAAACTCCCTGGATCTGTTAATTTTGGTGGCAATTTCTTTTGTAAGATTGCACTGCCCTCCTCAGTAAGTGTCACAGTCTCATAATCCTCTAGCTTTTTTTTATTGGAGAGAATCTTCTTCATAAATTTCACGTAGCTAGGCATTTGCTCCAAAGCATCTGCAAATGGGATGTTGATGTGCAGCTTCTTGAACACTTCCAGAAATTTAAAAAATTGATTATCCAGCTTCTTCTTTTGGAATTCTAAGGGAAAGGAAGAGGTGGAACTTAAGGTAGAGGATTACCTGGAAATAACTTAGATGTCTTCTCCACAGATTTCATAAGTGGTTCCACTAGGTTGCCTTGTTTTGTCTCAGGCTCAACTGACTTAATTGGTACCTTCTTTGCAACCTTAGATGGTTCATCTAAGGTCTTGCCATTACGAAGAGTAATTGCCATGACATGCTCTTTAGAATTCACCTCTGTATCGCTCAGCAAAGAACCATGTTGTCTGTTGTTAAGTATGCTAGATAATTGACCCACTTGTACTTCCAGGTTTTGAATGGAGGCATCTGTTCTTGCCATAAACTGACTGGTGTTTATTGTTAATTGGGCAAGAGCATCTTCCAAAGAAACATTCGATGGTGGTGGTTGATCTTGCACTGGTGCTTGAGCAAAATTTTGATTGTTTCTCCAAGAAACATTCGGGTGATTTCTCCACCCCGAATTGTATGTGTTGGAGTAAGGGTTGTTCTGCCTGCTTGGGTTTCCCACAAAGTATGATTCCTCTGACTGAGATAGAGAGAATGGGTTTCCAACTTGTCAATTTGAGCTAGCGTAAGGACTGCCACAATGATCACAATTCTCAGGAGGGGACTGAATGACGTTGACATTCATGATAGTTAACTGCTTAGCCAGATAATCAATTTTTTCATATAGGGTTGTGAAAGCATCAACCTCATGATCCGCAAATACCTTTTCTGATGTAGACCTCTCAATAGGCCATTGATAAGCATTGGCAGCCATCTCCTCTAATAGTTCATTGGCATCCTCATATGTCTTCCTCATTAAGGACCCACCAGCAGCAGCATCAACTAGTGTCTTGGTTGTACTGAGTAGCCCATTGTAGAAGGTCTATAGTTGCAACCAATTAGGAAGTCCATGGTGGGGGCATCTACGAAGTAATTCTTTGTATCTTTCCCAAGCCTCCTGAAGTGACTCATTCTCCGGTTGATAGAATGTAGTGATGTCATTTCACAGCTTGGCGATCTTAGTAGGTGGGAAGAATTTGGCTAAAAATTTTTGTGCCAAAATATCCCAGGTAGTGATGGTTCCTACTGGCAAAGACTGTAGCCAAGACTTGGCTTTATCTCATAGTGAGAATGGAAAAATTCGGAGGCGAATGACATCAGCAGTAGCACCATTGTGCTTGAAGGTATCACATATTTCCAAGAACCTGACGATGTGAGCATAAAGATCTTCATTCGCTAAACCACTAAATTGGGTCGATTGGACCATGTGAATAACCGCTGATTAAATCTCAAAAGCATTGGCTTGGATAGCCAGTCACCTTATACCAGAGGTGGTATCTGTGACTGAAGGAATGGCGTAGTCACGAAGTGCTTTTGGAGGATTTTCTTCTGCTATTATGTCTATCAAAATTCTGGTAGACTCTCTTCTCTCCTTTCTATTCTTTTGATAGGTCTTCTCTATCTCAGAGTCAAATGGGATTAGGGAGCTACTTCCAGATTTTTTCATACACCAAGAAGAAAACTCCTACAAGTATCAAACAATAGAACAAGTAAATAAGTCTTTGAAAAATAAACGATTAGACTAAAATAGAGATTATTGAGTATCAATATTAATAACAAATTAGTCCCTAGCAAAGGCGTAAAAAACTTATTGTGAGAAATGCTAACACAATTGCACATTATCATTTCCAGGTAATAAGATGAGAGTGAATTATCGTTCCCACGAGGACTAATGTTATCAACTACCGAAATTTGGTTAATCTCAATTTTATCTAATTAAAAAATATGGAGAATTTCAAGATAGAACTTTAAATAAACTGAAAATAAGCTACAATAAATAAAATGACGAATTAATCTAGAGAGAAATATCTAGGGCTTTTGATTTCGCCATAGCTATTCCAATTTGTTATTCCTAATTCATTAACCAAGAACAATCTTCCTAATTGCTAGCCAAGAACCCTAAATTATTTATTAACCTTTCTCAAAGTCAAACAAAAATATTTCTAAGTTATGAATCAACTATATTCCTATATAAATTGTGAATAACCTAGAAATTCACTTAATTCTATAGTTGTTTTTAAATAGCTACACATGCCAAGGAGGTATATTTCTATCTTACATGCAACCTATGTTCTTAATCCCTATGATCTTTAACTCCAAATTACCTTTCAGTCTCATTGCAATTATTTATTTAACTAATTGGTGATCAAACAATTAGAAGCATGAAGAATTAAGAAGAAGAAGACAATTAATAAAAGAGTTCTTGAATTAAAGAAATAGAAAATCACAAATCTTCCTAGTTAGGCTACATCATAGCCCTAGAAGAGAATTTAGTTCATAGCAGAAGAAAAGAACATGATATAATAAACTCTAGACATAATTCAAAGAGAAGAAGAATAAAAACTCTGAAGAGAAGCCACCAATCTCCTGTCCAAGTTGCACTTCTCAAATCCTTGTTTTTGCTCCCCTTCTTGCCTCCAAAAAGTCCAAAAAAGGTCCCCCAATTAAAGCCTTAAAGTTGCTTAAATAGTAAAACCTAATACTCCTAATTCTCAAAGGAAAAACTAAGCACGTGTATGGATGAGGAGACACTAGGCATAGCTACGCTGGTCACGGGCATCACTACGCCCAGCAAGCGTTTCCCTCAGGCAAAACTTGTCTTCAATGCCTCTTTAAGCAATAGTTTCCACTTTTTCCATCCAAACCTAGAAAATAGACATAATGAACACGATTAAGGCTACAAAACTCAAGACACAAACATAAAGTTAAGCTAAAAGCATTCATAAAATGGGTGTGAAATCCACCTAACAGATACCCATGTACTCTTGGTTCAAACCCTAAACAATTTTTTTTCATTTAAAAGTAGTAAAGAGCTAATAGGATATAAAATTATCCCCATACTTAATATTTAAACTACAAAAAATGAATAAGAGCTTTTAGTTCACCATTAATGAAGAAAAGTATGAGTACATATTCAAAGATAAACTGCATGAAACACAATATGCTAGTTACGTCAGGGATGCTAGCTTTTGTAGAATACTTGTTGCTTATAAAATATCAATCAAAGACACTTGCAACTTTTTCACTTTCTCTCTTAACAATTGTTTCACATGGTTCACACATTCTAGTAATTTTCTGTTTTAAAAAAGAAATATTCCAATAGAATTTAACCTTCATAGTTTATTCCAGAAAGAGAAAGGGCCACATAAAGAACCTCCAACAATGCTAGAACCAGCACAGTAAGGGTCTGTTTGGGAGTTTGAAGCGAGGGGAAAAGGAAGGAGAGGAGAGGACTAAAGCTCTCCTCTCTGTTGTTTGGGAGATTTAATTTTAAAAAGGAAAGTAAACTGGTGGGTAAGTTGCATCTCCCGCACTTCTTTTTTGCTCCATTTCCATGTTCCCCCTCTTGAAAATAAATGTTATTTGATATTATTATTTTAGGTTATGTGTTTTTTGGAGTTATAACTTTCATTTTTTTTGGGTATTTCAATAAGGAATTATTTACGTTTATGAGGTATTACTATAACTAGTGAGAGTTATGGAGTTATGCAATAAGTTAGTGAGACTAGAAGTGTCTATGTAATAGTATAAATAGGAGTATCAAGAAATGTATCAATTGGGATTTGTGGTTGAGAGTTCTCCCCCAAATGTAGAAAACACTTGTAGATTGACAGGTTAAGTTCAAATGAGTGTCTCCCACTCCAAAACCTCCAAATTGAGGAGTTTGGAGAGGAAAATTGCTACAATGACCATTATATCCCTTTCTTTTTATAAAAAAAAAATAAAAATTCCTAACCTATATCCTTCACAAACCCAATACCCTTTCTTCTCTCAACCTCTCTCTTGACTATTGTCCCTTCTCTCCACAAACACAATCTCTATGTTGTCGTCACTAATCGTCGTTGCAATCCACTTCCAAGAAGTGAGTCGACCCACTCCCATGCTCTTTCTGCTTCTTCTCTAAAATTTAGGTATGAATTTTTGGTATTCTTTTTATTGGGAAATTGTGATTAATTGCTTTTTTCTTGTTTTGTTCCTATTTTCTGCTACTGGTGATGGTGACAGTTAGTGTTTTGGTATGATGTTTGCTTATAATTAATTGCTGCTTTATTTGGATTGGGAAAGGAGTAAAAGTAAATTTTTGATCCCATTCTTGATGGAAGCTCATTATTTATTTCGTGTTTCAAGTGTTGTGTTATTATTATTAAAACTTACTTTCTAATTGCTTTTTGAGTAAAACCCATTTTTGGTCCCTGAAAAATAGGGGCGGTGACACTTTAGTCCCTAAAAGATTTTTACCGACACTTTGGTCCCTGAAAGAGCATTCCGTCACCCATTTTAGTCTTCCGCTTGTGTCTGTTAGAGGGGCCTAACAGAAAATGCCACGTGGCACATTAAGTGCCTATGTTGCCGTCAAATGTTGAGGTGGCAAGCTAACTGGGCAATTGGGTAGGCTGATAGTTCGTGAAACAACGTAGTTTTGAACTACTTTGAGGCTTAACAAAGACAGCGTTGTTCTGGGAGCAAAGAACAATCACTTCATCGTGATCTCTGGGAGAACTCTTCTGCAGCTTTGAAATCTACCACCCGCCAATCATAGCCACCGATGGCGATGGAGATGCTGGTAAATAAAACCCCGTCTTTGGCTTCACAGAGAACAACTCCCTCACCTACATGGCCTCCAGCAACCCTTGCCTTGACTTTTTCTTTCACGTGGTCCCCGATACACCATCCGATGAACAAATCCAACGAATGTGCTTAGCCTATTATAGCATATAGTGGTCATTCTCAACTGCTAATACTAATGTCATCATTAATATGTGACTAAAATGCAACGATCAGCTCAGTCGCGAATTCCTCCACTTTTCCATTTTCCTCTTCTTCTTCCTTACCTCTGCTTCCCACATGAAGTGCGCATAAGATCCCAACACCACGCTGCATATCAGAAAATCAGCATTACTATTCCCCGTTTGGCTCAAAAGAAAATTCAAAAAACATTTGCAATTTGGTAGAGAAGAATACCAGTCATCAGGGGCAACTTGAACGGCCTGATTGAAGTAAGATTTTGCTCTGTCTTCATCTCTCTCTGTCTCCCATATTAGCTTTTCGTACAGCGAAAGCAATTCTGATTCGCGAGGATCGCTCTTCCGTAGAATTCCTCTGCCCTCACCATGTCTTTCTCCACCTTCAATAACATTATCACACCGTTAGAATCGTCCAACCATTAATTAAATAAATTAAATTACTGACTTTTTTTAAATAAAAATTTTGAAGTTCAGGATGGTCAATGTAAGATTTTGAAGTAACTTGTATAGAAATTTGCCATAGTTTGCCAAAAAAAGCGCATTCGTTGGGTTTGACTTCAACATTTCTTGATAGTACCCATCAATTTTGATTCTATTGTTGTCGTTCCCGCCGGTGATCATTGGGATTACGTGATCACCGCCGTGTCCTACTCCACCACCGAGAAATTCGAACTCCTCCATCGCAATTCCACTTTCCAGTCGAGGTCCAGCATGATTCTCTTTACTCTTACTATTTCTGCTCGAGATCTCATTTACTTCGCTTTCCGAGAGATATTCTTCATCTCGTATAGTCGCCAGGAAAGAGCATGATGCAGCTCTATTCAACTTCCTGTGAACACCAAAATTCTCACTCACTAATCGAATCAAGTCACTTTCCGAAAGATTTCTACTAATACTTCTCGCCGGAGCATCTCTCCGGCCATTAGAGTGCAAATGTAGTGAAATTCTTGGCGAATTAATGCACATCTTATTGTCGGAAAAGGAGGTTTGACAAGACATGAAGACCTTAAGCGAATCGGGTACAAGCAGTTCTTGGACTGGAACAGACCCGGTTCTAATCAGAGAAGCTCTCATAGTAGTGGGAATGTTAATATGCGAGAGCATTGCCAAATTGGTCTTGCCACCTCAGCATTTGACGACCACATAAGCATAGGTCTTGCCACCTCAAGGACCAAAGTGTTGGTAAAAATCTTTCAGGGACTAAAGTGTCACCGCCCCTATCTTTCAAGAACCAAAAAAGAGTTTTACTCTTGGTTTTTAGCTTTACAAATTGGGATATCTTTTTCTTTCTTTTATTTCACAGATTCAATGAAAATCATGTTCGAAGTTTTGTTGTCTATCAAACTTAAGACTTGAAGTCACTCAATAAGTCAATATAGAGATTAGAGACTCATATTGACAAAAAGCTCAATATGAAAGTCATTAGATAATGGCTTATTGGTTTTTATTGACTATTTTTTTTTTCCTTCTAAACACTTATCAGTGGGTTTCTTTTGATTTAATTAGTGGATTTCTTTCTATTTAATGGTTCTTTTGTCAGCCATGACTAAATACAGAAAAAACTGTGTGCAACGTGTCATTGACTAAATGACACCGTGAAAGAAGGTGTGCAATCATGCAAGTGGGGTAAAATCCCATTTCTTTCTTTCCTAGAATATGAAACTTAAATTCCCCCTTATTCCCTAAAATTAAATTTATCTGTATAGTATATGTTCTCTAAAAAACAAAAAAGTTTGGAAGTAGGGCAGATAAAGAAGAAGCTTTTATTGTGTCACAACGTACCTGAAGGTCGCTACGATGCGAATGACAGACTTAAAAAAAAGAAATTAGTTTTCAAAGAAAACATGAAGTTGCCATTAATTGTATTTAGAAAATGGGAAATAATTGAAAAACCTCTTTTGAATTTTAAATAAAAAATCAAACCAGAGATAGTTCAGGAGTCAATTTGTCTGTGAGGAAGGTATTAGCACCCTACAACACCTGTCTAAACGACGGTTACCAGAAATTAATTGTGCCAATGGCCAAAATATATTTTATTCATTCCTCAAATAAATTACATAAATGAAATAAAAAAAACTGACAGCAAATTTAAACATGAAATTCATGTAACTAACGTGCCCTAAGTCCTTCCACCTGTTCCTTGTATATAGCGTCCTCAGAGGTGGCATTTATCCTTACCTAGGAACGATAAAGTGGGTCACTTGATATACAGATGGATTGCCTTATCCCTACACGATAGGTAAGGGGCTTGTGGATACTACATCGAATACAATTAAAACCCTAAATAAATGCAAGTGCATGAGTTTACAAGTTATAAAATTGTTCTAAGAAGGGCTTGTTAAGTACAAATGTAAAATAAGAACAAAATAATCCTCGAGCTTGCAAAGGTAGATTCCCATGCATCAGAGTCTCACCGACATTGTCAAGAAAAAAACTTCAACACTCATAGAAACCATGACTAGTGAAAATAATAATGAAGAAACACCATCCAAGGCCTATCAAATGAAATATAGCGTCTCTAACACAACCAAAACGAAGCCTTCAACAGGAGGAATTAAGAATGACAATCAATTCTAAAATTGAATCTAAATAAACTAAAAAAAGACAAAATAGCCCCTTAGATGAGGGCATGGCAGCAATTAAACATACACTAAGTAAATCCTAAATGAATACCAAAAAGCTAACCCAATATGGCATTGAAATAATCTTTGAAACAAACTTGAAAGGTAAGGGGACACAACACTCCAAAATATTGCCAAAACAGGAACCAAAACACTCTAAAACCTAATGTAAACAACACTTAAAAACTTTCAGCAGTGCAGAAAATTGGGGGCTACTTTAGTTGAGAAGTTAGAACACATGCCAAGCAATTTTAATTTGAAACTTTTACACAAGGTAAGCATGGGTTCCATGGTTCTGGTGAGCCAAATATCATCCAAAACAGAGCCCTGCAGCTTAGGCTAGAAATAAAAAAATGAATACTGACAGTGCTTGACTGACAACCTGACAGGGTGAAAAAATGGCCAAATTTAAATGAAAAATGAGAAAAGGGGAAAAGGAATTTGATTTTGAAACTTTTACACATGAGAGACATACATCTTATAATTCCAATGGGATAAAAACCACTCAAATCAGAGCTCTGTAGCTCCGGCTATGACAAAAAATCTGAGCACTGCCAGTGGGTTCTGAAAGAACCGAGAATACGACTTGCATCCTCAATCCTACCCTTACCAACCATTAAGACAATGCAATTTAAACTCAAGTCCCACACCGTCCACACCACATGCAATGCATAAGATCAAACATAGAATGATGAAATTCAGTCATGGCAAGTCTTACAGATTAGTATAAGGCTATTGTAATTTGCCCCACATTAAAAAATTTAGCTAGGGTGCAAGAGAGAAAACTCATAACAAATCCATCAAACCACATATCCAAACATATCAATTGAAAATATTGAAAACAAACCAGTAATACCCTGAACTAATAGTCCAAACCAGCAATACCCTGAACTAATACTCCATGAGGTTACAACCTGACTTCCTAGAAAATTCATACCCAAGAGGCAAGTCAAGCACATTCAGTTGGTAGTGTAGAACACTCCAGCTACAATGCTTCGAAGCACTCATCATTCTCTCTTTAAGTATAAGTTTGCCATTTCTTTGCTTAATTTCATGCCCAAAAGCCAACCAATATTCAGTAACAGTCTCTATTTCATGCATGTTAAAAGTTCACAAAATCTTTAAAAGCTCACAGCATCATAAAATTTCATGAACCCATAAAGTTCAAACTCAAGAATTTGACTCAACAGCAGTTTAGAAAAACAATATAAATAAGCAAAGGCTTGGGTAATCATTTCCCACACACAGAACTGAAATTGATCCATTTTATTTTCAAATTCTATTATGAAACCCAATTTTTTTAGAATTCAGGATTGCCACAAGAAAGAACCATAAACTAACACATCACAGCCATGTTTTCCAAGAATTAATTATTGAATTCCTTGATCGAAATTACTCTATATTCACAAAGAAACATTGCAAAATCCAGCAGCCCCATGCTTCTTCATTTTCCCCCAATTATCAGAAAAAACAATAATGTACAAAACCCCAAATATACCCGAAATGCCGAAATAGAAATATGCAAGGAAAAATCAATCAATTATATTATCAAATCATAAAATCAAGTCTAACTATTCCCAAATCAGAGCACTGAGCCAAGAGTGAATTAGCGTTACCTCTTATGAACAAAAGGTTAGGAAATGGGGGTCAAGAATTGCAAGGCTATACACATAAATCCTTCTCTCAAACTTGGGTTCTCTTTTCTTCTTGACTCTTTGGTTCTCCTTCTCCGAGTTCTCTCTTTCTGCTTTGTCCTCTTTGATTTTTTCTGCTCTCTCCCCCTCTCAAGTTCTCTTGCTCTCTTTCTCTTTCATGTTGGCTCCCCTTTTCTATTCCATGCCTGCCTTTATATTTTTCCCGTTTTGTCCCTTTTGTCCACCACCAAAGCTTTTCTTTTTGTTTTATTTTGTTTTTCTTTTCTTTTCTTTTTTTAATTGCTTATTCACTTAATAGAGATAAAGTACACCAACTTGGGTCAATAAAGAATAAGGGAAATTCATTCCTTGTTCTCTTATAGATCTTCCTAGATCAAGTAATGCAAAAAAAAAACTTTTTAAAAATTTCTTTATTTTTTTACTTTTAGTATTCATTTACAAAAATTTAAAACACTAAAATGAATGTGCCAAGTGGGCTAAATGAGATATTTTGGTTAAATTTAAAAAATTAGACTAGGCAAAATTCATAAGTAAATTTAGAAAAAAAAATCCCGACTACTTGAAATAATTATAGACCCACTGTAAAATGTTTTCATGTGGTCCATTTTCGAATGCAAATGTTGGATCATTGACTTACTCTCTTGACGAGAGTTCCTCCCCCTCATGGACCACACACCCGTTTTGGTGGACTTCACATTTTTTGTTTTCAATACTTTTTGAGGAAATTAGGAAGAAGTAAAAAAATATGTCTCTTACTGCTACTGTTATAGTAAGTCTATAGTAGCTGTTTTACTAGTTTATTTAGTAACTCCACTACAAGTGAAATAAATTTTCATTGCAAATATCTTATAATATTTAAAAGGAATAGACAATTGTTCCACAGCTCGCCACATGACACTACAGCCATTAATACGAATTATAAAGAAACACAATTAATAATGCAAGGAAAAATATAAATTAGCTTTAGCAATTCGCATTTCACAATGAAATTATAAAATCCAAAAATTACATAATAATTAATTCAAAATATCATAATTGTGAATTGCACTCCAAAATTTCAGCCTAACATTAAATGTTAATTTGTCAATTATATTTCAAATTTTAGGGTTTGGAGGTTGTGCCTCCATAAACCTCTATATATACTTCACTGCATAGAGGCGCCCCATTGCATTACAAATATGTCAACTATTTTCCTCCATCTGAATAAGCTCCCAGGTTTGCTCTTTCAAATCGTTTAGTAGCTTATGAATCCATTTTGCTTTGTATTCCTTACTTTGTAGATTTTCTCCATCTCCACAGGCAATAAGGTATGCTCTTTTCCTAAGATGTTTAGGTTGGTGTGTTTTTTTTTTTTTAGTATATATATCCAGCCGTGTTGCTCTTTCTTTATTCCTTATTTTGAGTTTCTATTCTATTTTAAGCTAACATCCAATCTTTCTCTCTGTGTTTCTACGCTCTTTCTCTCTATTTTTGTTTATCTTGCAGTAATTTTTTGTAGCATTATCTATTTCATTTTAATATATCTCTCAATCTCTTCATATAACCCTTTTGCTCTTTTATTATTCCTTTTCCTCTTAATCTCCTCAATCTCCAAAGGCAATAAGGTTTGTTCCTTCTCTTAAAGAATATTTGTCTCTCTAATATTTGGTCCTAATTCTTTTATGAATTTTTCCAGCATCTCTTCTATTTCCTTAAACAACAAAGTTTGTTGTTGTTTAATGCCAGATTCATGGTATTAGAAGAATGAATCAATGCTATAAATGCTATTAGAACCATGAATCCTTCATGTAAATTAAGATTTACATGAAGCTATTCTTTTTTTTTTTCACGATATTATTTTGTTTATGCGTCCTAATAACCGATTAATGTTTATAGGAAAAGTACATATGGTTTGCTCTCAAGTATGCACAATCTCCAAAAACAATTGTGCCGACGGAGCAACTGTACAAATGGAGGAGTGAATTTCTTTTATAGCTACTAATTTCATATAAATATGTTTCACTTTTACTATGAATATATATAATATAAAACTTTGTACTACTATATTAGTATTCTTTAATTTACCATATATTATATTTGTTCAGAAGCAGCCCTCAAGTATAAAATGAATGAGATGGAGAGAAAAACACCTTCAAGAAATATTGTTGTCATTAGTCACACGTTTTTCTTCATTGTGCACCGCAATAAAGTATAAAATATGCTCAATTGATATTTAAATTGATTTGTTCAGTAAATGAATCTTATTTGATCAAATATGAAGCCTTAGTTTAAACCGAAATAATTGAATCCATTTTAACACTATCTTGCTTTCAACCTTATTCCAGACATTTGCATAGTATGACTATTTTAACATTTCACAAATCAAGAAGAAAAAAATGGAGTGGTTAATCAAACCAGAATGAGGAAGATATTGGGAATCAATAGAGAGCATGACCTCGGATAAAAAAAATAGCCAATTAACGTATAGAATATAATATACAACATTGACAAAATTATGAGAGGTTAGCTAATCCGAATATTGCATTCATTCAAAAAAATTAACTAAAGGGAAATAATCTCCTCAATCTTAGCCCCACAGTAATTGTAAAATTGTCAATGAGATTTAAAATTGATTTGTTCATTAAATCAATTTTATTTGATCAAATCTCAAGCATTAGTTGAATCTGAAAAAACAAAGAATACTACAAAACATAATTTACTTTTCTTGTGCTGCCAATTTTGTAGGTCAAGGATTTGCCTCAATATCAAAAAGCCTTATTTGATGATGCACCGAAAATCTTGAAAAATAGGCTATCAAATTTTGGTGCTTTTGGCTCTATTAAAGCGTGCTTGGAGTTTCATTATCTCACCATAGAACTGAGCTATTCGGTATACTTGTGTTATTGCCCTCAATCTTTTAGGGGACAGACAAAAGTGTATGTTTGAAAATTTTTAACTTCTTAAATCAGCTTTAACTTTAAATAGCATTCACCTAACTGCAAAAATTAGAATCTGCAGGTTGTTGCTCTAGAGTCTAAAAAGTTTATCTACATATTAATTACTGCTTGTTGTTCATGCTCCTATCTTTCAACCCTTAAAAGCAAGTGTGGAACCAAAATTGTAGCAAGACAAGGCATAATAGAGGAAAAAATAAAAAAGAAACAAACTTTTACGTTTGCATTTGACTTATGACTCATAAGGTAAATGTAACAAAGATAAATTTGGTGGAAAAAGTGTATTCTTCTCATTCATAGGTCAGTCATATATATATAGAGGCTCAGCCCTATGATCATGCCATTTAATCCCTATGATCATGCTACAATCCCTATAATTAAACTATCTACATTATTTCCATATTTACATTCTATAAGACTGCCCCTCAAGGTGGAGCATAGATGTTAATCATGACCAGCTTATTACAAATGTAATTAATGCGGGCTCCATTCAAGGCTTTTGTAAAGATGTCTCCCAACTGGTCTTCTATTCTTACATATCATATAGTAATGAGCTTCTCTTCAATCTTGTCACAAACAAAGTGACAGACAATCACAATATGTTTAGTTCGTTCATGAAACACATTATTAGAAGCAATGTGAATAGCAGCTTGGTTGTCACACCATAGCTTTGCTGGTAGTGAGAGCTCAAAGCCAACTTCTTTCAACAGTTGGTATATCCATACAATCTCACATACCGAGTTTGCCATAGCTCTGTACTTTGATTTTGTAGTAGATCAGGAGACTACATTTTGCTTCTTACTTCTTCCATGAAACTAGGTTTCATCCCACAAAAACACAATACCTAGTAGTAGATCTCCTATCATCCTTGCACCCTGCATAGTCTGCATCAAAATAGGCCTCAATCATGCCAGAGAAACATTCTACCTTAGTGTGTCCATGATGCCCACAAAATAATCCACGTCCTGGAGCTCCTTTCAAGTAGCAAAGAATTTGCTCTAGGAGTGTCCAATGGTTGATTGCTGGGGAGGACATAAAGCGGCTGACAACATTAACCGAATACTCAATGTTGGGGCGAGTCACTGTAAGATAATACAACTTCCCCACAAGCCTCCTATACCTCTCAGGATCATGAAATGGTTCACTGTCATCCTTTGCAGGCTGTATGTTAGGAGTCATTGGGGTACTAGATAGCTTAGCCCCTATTTTTCTTGTTTCTTTCAACAAATCAAGAACATACTTCCTTTAGGATAGGAAGATCACTTTCTTGTTTCTCATGACTTCAACCCCTAGGAAGTATTTCAAAGGTCCCAAATCCTTTGTCTGAAAATGGGAGTGCAAGAAAGTCTTGAGACCAGCGATGCCTGAACTATTGCTCCTAGTAATCACAATGTCATCAACAAACCCAAGTGGTTGCTCCATATAGACCTCTTCTTGAAGCGTACCATGAAGAAAAACATTTTTTATATCCAATTGGTGCAACGACCAATTATGAGTTACAGCCAAGGAGATCAGTAATTGAACTGAGGTAAGTTTGACAACTGGAGAAAAAGTATCTGAGTAATCAGTACCATAGGTCTGAGCATATCCTTTCACAATGAGATGGGCTTTCAGTCGAGCCACAGAACCATCAAGATTGACTTTAACTGTAAATACCCACTTGCACCCAATAGCTTTCTTGCCAATAGGTAAATCCACTAATGTCCAAGTGCCATTATAATCAATAGCATTTATCTCTTCTATCATGCCAGCATGCCACCCAGCATGGGCCAAAGCTTCATGAACTGTTTTAGGAATGGACACAGAGTCTAGTTTGGCCAAAAAAGAATAAGAAGGAGAAGACAAGTGATTGTAGGAAACAACTGAAGCAATAAGATAAGTACACTGACGTTTACCTTTTCGAAGAGCAATGGGAAGTTCAGGAGTAGGAGTACTAGAGCATGGATCTGGAGACGAAGTATATGGTGAAGGACATGAATCTAATCCTTCATTTGGAGGGTGCCGTCAAGTGTAGACATGGACAATAAGGGGCCAAGTAGACTCTAGAGGAGGGGTAGGAGTACTTGTAGGTGGGTGAGAATAGGGGACAGTATAGACCAACAAATCATCATCCTCCCCCTAACCACAGGAAAGAGAGGAAGGAGAGAATAAGGGAATGTTTTCTTGGAAGGTGACATCAGCAGAGACAAGGTAGCAATGAAGAGTGAGGGAGAAACATCTATACCCTTTTTGGAGACGAGAATAACCAAGGAGGACACATTTAAGGGACTTAGGGTCTAACTTAGTGACTTGGGGCCGGGTGTCTCGAACAAAGCAGATACTGCCACATATTCGGGGTGCAATAGGGAACACAGGTTTAGATGGGAAAAGAACAGAATAGGGAATTTCCCCATCGAGAACAGAATATGGCATTCAATTAATTAAAAAATAAGTTGTAGAGACAACATTACCTAAAATGGTTTAGGAACATTCATTTGAAACAAAAGAGCTCGGGCAACCTTAAGTAAATGTTGATTCTTTCGTTCAGCAACCCCATTTTGGGCAGGTGTGTCAACATAGGAAGATTGATGAAGAATGTCATGCTGAAGCATATAAGACTGAAAGGAATCAGATAGGTACTCTTTAGCATTATCACTTCTCAAGGTTTGAACAGAAACATTAAATTGCGTCATTATTTCAACGCAGAAGGCACAAAAATGTGAAAAAAACCTCAGAGCAACTTTTCATTAAATATAACCAGGTAACACGAGAGTAGTCATCAACAAAGGTAACAAAATACTTAAAACCAGTCTTGGACAAAGTTGGACAAGGACCCCAAACATCAGAATGGACTAACTCAAATGGAGATGCAACTCGTTTATTGACTCTAGACCCTAAGGGAACATGATGATGTTTGGCAAACTGACACGACTCATAATGCAAACACGATAAATGACAAAAATGGGGATAAAGCTGCTTGAGAGCTTGGAAAGACGGATGACCCAAACGACAGTGCACCTCAAAAGGAGACAATGAACTAGAACACGCAAGGATCTCAGCACCTTAGTCTCAAGTACATAGAGGCCTCTAGATTTATGTCCTTTACCAATAATCCGTTTCGTCGTAAGATCCTAAAAGAGACAGTAATCAAGAAAGAATGAGACACTACAGTTCAAGGTACGAGTGAGTTTACTAACGGAAATCAGATTAAATGAAAAATTAGGTAAACTCAACACTGAGGGCAAAGATATAGACGGGGTTAGGTTAACAATGCCAGAACCATGGACACTAGGTGTAGACCCATCAACTATAGTCATATGAGATGAAGAAGCATGGGTATGGAAGGTGGAGAAAAGGTTAGGATTACCTGTCATGTGGTCTGATGCACCAGAATCAATGACCCACTTGGATGATGAAAAGAGGAGACATGTAGGGGATTTACCTGTATCAACAAAAGCAGTAGTAGGAGCAGGGGATTTTAGTAATTCCTGATATTGAGTGAACTAGGCAAAGGCATCAGCAGATACCATAATAGTCTTATTAGACAACGATACAACATGTGTAGACCGCTCATTCTGATTCTTATTGAGAAGTTTCTTACAAGTGTGTTTTGTATGCCCTAACTCATGGTAGTAAAAACACTCAACTTCGCCTGACTACTGACCCCGATTTTCCATATTCTAGTTACGATTGTTCAACCCACCTCGAGACCTACCACGAGAAACCCCACGACTAACAAGAGCACTGTTATGAGCAATGGGCTGAGAAGTCTGTAGGTTTTTTGTGTGAAGGACTCTAGCAAAGATTTCCTGCAAAGAAGAGATTTCAGAATCTGAGAGAATTTGAGATTTAATAGCCTCAAACTCTGGACGTAGGCATGTCAAGAAACTCATAATCGCCATTTTCTCCCTCTGAGCTTGTTGAACTTTGACATCAAGGCTGAAGGGGAGAAGCACATTGAGTTCTTCATAGGCTTTCTTGAACTCTATAAAATAAGCAGTAACAGACTTATCCTGTTGCTCTTCCCGATAAAAGTTCTTACATACCTCGTAGATAGGAGATATGTTTCCCCATCCAGAGTACAAGAAATCCAGATACTCCATTAACTCCTTCACAAACTCATAGTGATCAATCAAACCAAGTACCTCAATATCAATAGAGTTTTGAATCTGCAAGAATAGTCTTGCATCATCCTGCAACCATGCTTGCCGGGTATCATCCATAGGTGGATCAGAGGTGAGATGATTATCCTTCTTAATGCTCAGTAAATACACCCAAACAGTTTTACTCCAGTCTAAATAGTTAGAGCCTTTGAGTTTGTGCTCAGTAATTTTTGTCATAACAGAAACTACCTCAGCCATGACTGTGGGTTTATTTGTTGTCATGGGTGACGCAATACACAGAGCAACCAAGCAAAAAAACCACCCAAATAATTGGACACAAAGCAGCCAAGCAAAAAACACCCAAATAATCGAAAACCAATCAAAGATGCAAAATTCAATGGCTATACCACAAAACTATCACACCAGAGTAATCCAAATATCAAACAAAACCAGAATGCCCCAAAGCAGAATGAGATCAACAGCCAAAGAATTCCCAAAACCGAATTCTAAAACAGAATTCCCAAACAGTGGAACAGTGAATAAAATAGGAAAGGAATAGTGACCAAACCAAAAGGATGTCACTGGAAATGGGAAGAGAATGTCGGTGATACAAATCGGAGAAGAAAGGGATGGCGAACGCGCCTGCGTGTGGGTCGGTGGGCGGAAGCACTAATCGGCGTGTGGCTCTCACACACGCCGTCGATGGCTGCCGGACTCTATGGGTCGGCTGGGCGGTGGCTTCTGAACCTACTGAAAGGGGCGGTAAGACTAAACATGCACCTTATGTGGGTGCCTTAGACTCACCCTCACAAATCCTTACAATCCCTAATAGAACTTAGACGAATTGTTCGTACCAAGCTCTGATACCATGTAACAAAGATAAATCTGGTGGAAAAAGTGTATTCTTCTCATTCATAGGACCATCATATATATACAAAGGCTCAGCCTTATGATCATGCTACAATCCCTATAATTAAGCTATCTACATTATTTCCATATTTACATTCTATAATAGTAAGTATCTCCATAAAGATCAAATCTGCTTTAAATTGCAAGGACATATCATTATGTATAAATATGATATCTCCATTGAAAGCCATCTTTCTACTTCTCTCTTTTAGTAAGGACTATTGGATAATTTTTAATATGATATCTCCAATGAATATGATATATCCTTTTAAGTTAAGATAATTGAACATTGTAGAATTTGGCATATTTGTAAAGCTCTAAAAGCTTAAAATAAACAAATATCAGGTTGGTTCGTTTCAAACTATCTGCATTGCAATGTATTAATATGCTTATTGATTTTAGTCATTTTGCAAGGAAATCTTACTAAAAATTTTAGTTTCTTCAATCTAATAGAAAAGAATTTACAGTTTGACTTGAATAGTAGTGCATGAATTATTCTTAGAGTAAAACCCCTTTTTGGTCCCTAAAAAATGGGTCTACTGACTAGTTAGTCCTTCATTTATTTTTACTGAAAAGGTTGTCCTCCATTTTATCTTCCGTCCGCCAAATCAACTTGCTGGTAGTGTCCGTTTGTTGCACTTAACGAAAAGTGCCACGTGGCACATTAAATGATGATGTGTTTGTTAAATGATGAAGTGGCACGCTGACATGGAAATTTTGGCTTCAGCTGGCATAAAGGAAGAAAATGACGTTGTTTTAGAATGTTCAACCACTTGCTAAAATTGAAAAACGGCTTCGCACCTAAGAGCTTCCTTCCATCGCCATTGATGTGTGACCTCAGGGGAGAGCTTCTGCGAAACCACACCTAAGAACCCTAAGCCCCATTGATACCCAAAATCAGCATACCCAGTGAACGATTTCCCTTGCTCACTTTCTGAATCAGTGTTTTCCCTGCCTAAGTTCGTCGATCGATGGAGTCCCTGTGCATTGCGAGGTGTAATTGCAAGTTCCCTTTTTTTCTAACCTTAAGCCCCCATGCATTGGACCCTGATGATGTTGAGCTAGTGAAGCTTCTTTTGAATGAATCTAGTGTCACTTTAGATGATGCTTATGCCCTCCACTATGCCTGTGCCTATTGTGATTCTAAGATTGTCCAAGAGGTTCTTAGTTCATGCTGTTACTAATTCTCCTTGAGCTTATTTTGAATTATCTACAGATGAGAATGGTCGACGCTTATTTCCCCATTGCTCCAAGGTGCTTGATAAGTTTCTAGAAGATGATATGCCTGATGTTTTTGTTCTAGAGAAGGGCTCAGAAGATGAGTAGAGAGTCAAGAAAGTACGCTTCGTGGAACTTAAAGATGATGTGCAAAAGGCATTTCGGAAGGACATGGCTGGAAATAACCATCCAGTGTTGACAGCCTCTATTTGTTCCTCATCATCCTCACCTCCAAGGGAAGGTCTAAGCCACAGAGCTAGGGAAAGCTAAAGTTCATACCTTTCTAGAGTGAAAGCGAAAGGAGGTGATGGAGTTTTGGATTTTCTGCAGTAGT
The DNA here is from genome assembly GCA_003255065.1 of Cercis canadensis. Taxonomy (NCBI): domain Eukaryota; kingdom Viridiplantae; phylum Streptophyta; class Magnoliopsida; order Fabales; family Fabaceae; genus Cercis; species Cercis canadensis. Next base: position 82,443 of record QAOA01003520.1, on the reverse strand, counting down.
ACAAGGATAGCAAATGTAATATAGATATCTTTTCTTCCTGTAAAATGATAAATTTTATGATAGGGATTTTACAAATTTTGTGCCTGGAGTATTTTTTCTTGTTGGATGTACATGCTCCAGTATTTCTTTTTCCTTCAAAATAATTTAATCATGTAATATATGGCAAATGTATTATTCCACCGAGACTTTGAGACCCAAAAGTTTTCCATTGTTTGGTTCCTTGTACCTATGTTGAACTAAATTTTAGGTTGCAGAATTCAAGAATTCTACGCAAGATGTGTTTCATTTGCAAGGAGACATCCATATGTTCATTAAATGTATAACAATTCAAATAGGGTTTTTCATAAGGTTTATGTTAAATTGTTGATCATATTTGGGTCAATTTCTTGCTAAACCATTGGATTGGTTCAAAGAATTGGTCAAATTTGTATTAATCTTTCATTCAGTGAATTACTAAATGTCACATACATGTCACATATAAGTTTTAAGTTAGAATTAAAAAGAATTGTAACTAGATGATGCATATTTATGTCTCCAATAGAATGGAGAAAGAGTGTCACTTGAATCGATTGCTCTTTAATATGGCTTACTTGAGATGTATACAATTCTAACAATATAATTTACACATTATGTTATAGCTTTCTAAAATCTAATGAATACAATTTACAAGCTCATATATTTGTTTGTTGTTGGGCAAAAAATAAGATTCATCTCTTGACCATCATTTGAGGGCCTATGCAGCAAGAAGTGAAAAAAGCTTCTTTGCTTTTCCTACAGAAGCCCTTTTTGTGAAGTTATTGTAATCATTTGCTTCAATAGAATCTAATATCTGCCTATACAACAAAAAAGAAGCCCACACTGGCCATCTGCTAGTTGAGCTGAGCTCTGAAACTCCTTTCTCTGCCTCATCAAAAAACATCCTTGCTCTCTTTATTTGACCCTTCATAAAGTTGCGCCACTTGTCATTCACCCGCCCAAGCAAAATGTCATCATCTGATAGGCCTGCTTGTGCCAATTCATCTTGTGGGAGATATACTCTTCCTCTTCTAGCACTTAAGTGATCAAGAATAGAAAGTAAGTTTTATTGAATTCTGCTGAGACACAAAGGAAATCAGGAAAATGGAAAAAAAAAAAAACAAAGACATTTTCTTCATGCTTTAATAAAAATCATAGCAAAGGCCAAACTTTTCTTTTCTCTTTCCCCTTCTCTTGACTCTTCTTTTCTAATATGATTGATCATGTGGCATTAATGCATTGAAAGAGCCTTACTCTTCTCCAATGCAGCATTGTAAACACTCTCTGTTGAAGCCTATGATTCTAGTGCAATCCCCATCACTGGAACACTCATAAGGCCCACTGTCCCAGCAACATAGTAGCAATAAAGGTAGAGCTCATCAAAGTTTTTGTATCTTGATGTTCTTAGGTCTAACCTCATCCCTTCTATCATGTACTTAAATGGCTATATAGCAAAGACACAAATCAATGCAAATATGATCAATTTTAGCCCATCTATATAAGAACATAATAGTTTATCCAAAGCATAAATTTGAAATCTTGAAATTGTTTTATACATTAGAAATTCATTACTATGATTCAAATGCATGAGCTCAACCTAAATCGTCACCCACCCATCTCAAACGACATGAGCTAAAATATAACTAACTATGCAGGTGTGTGTCTAACATGCCTTAGATGTTAGATGCGTTATGTTCAAATGTGTGTCTAACATGCCTTAGATGCGTTATGTTCCTTTGACTCACCAACAACCACCAGTATAGCATGTCATGTGTCATAGGCCTGCCTTGAGACATTTGTTCAAATAATTAGATTTTTAACTAGTTGACAATTCGTTACTCACTAACTCCAAATTGGATGCATGATCGACTATATCAATCAGGTCTCTGAGAATGATCACATCTACCACTCAGAGCTCTTCACTTTGACAAAGCAGATGGCTAGGGGTGAACCGCACAAGCTGTCCTTCACTGTGCCAATATTTGAACCTCATCCACCACAATGCTACATTCATGCCATTTCTGATTCTTGGTTCCATTCAGAGGCATTCTACACTATATCTTTTCATAATTTAGCACTGCCTGAGGTACTATATATCTATTTATTTCTTTTCTGTTTCTAACACAATTTTATGACAATTGCCTCTTGGTACAACTTTATCTCACAATTAGACTTGCTTTCTTTAGGCTCATACTACTCACACAGAACTCCTAGATTTAAAACCTCTCCCTGTGACTTCATTTGGCAACAGTGCTTATGAAGCAATTTTACAAAAACATATTGTAAACAAACTACGAATCACATGGTTACCCCTATCCCAGCAAGAAATTCCAGCAACATAAAAGAAGTACTTCATTTAGGAAGAAGTATCATCTAAAGTCTACCAAATAGTTCAGTGAACTTTGCTTTTGTCCAAATCAGTTGAGAGCACACTACAAAAATGCTTGTACTCTTTGTCGCACTTAACATTAAGGGCAAATGCCCACATACAATAACAGCAGAAAGTTCATCAATTGATTCTGAAAGCTACAAGAATTTCCAATGACAAAAGACAACAGGTATAAGAGTAATACCAAAGTTACCATATTCACACTTCAAAGTTATTTAACTATAACAACAATTCTACATATGAGAGTTCACACCAGAGTTAATTATATATATATATATATANTATATATATATATATATACCCCATAATGCAATTTCCTGAAACTGTAATCAAAATCAGACTATATATATTTCACCGCACTTAAGAAATTTCCCAATTGCTTCCCTGTATAGAAGGAAAAACCTGAAGAAAGATGTCTGAGTTTACCTCAGCTCTAAATTTACATGTGTATTTTCACAGATACATCAAGTCGAGTCTCATCTTAAAGGGAGAATTACAAGAGCTTGGAAAACCTCACCTCTGGCTTCGGGTTTGTCTTGGAAACTTTCAAACCGAGTCTCTCTCCTTCCACTTCATTGCATGGGGGCTTAGGGTTCGAAAAAAGGGAACTCGCAATTACACCTAGCAATGCACAGGGACTCCATTGATCGACGAATTCAGGCAGGGAAAACATCGATTCAGAAAGTAAGCAAGGGAAATCGTTCACTGGGTATGCTGATTTTGGGTATCAATGGGGCTTAGGGTTCTTAGGTGCGGTTTTGCATAAGCTCTCCCCCGAGGTCGCACATCAATGGCGATGGAAGGAAGTTCTTCGGTGCAAAGCCGTTTTTCAATTTCAGCAAGTGGTTGAACATTCTAAGATGACATCATTTTCTTCCTACATGTCAGTTGAAGCCAAAATTTTCACGTCAGCATGCCACTTCATCATTTAACAGACACATCATCATTTAACATGCCATATGGCACTTTCCGTTAAGTGCAACAAATGGACACTACCGGCGGACTGATTTGGCAGACGAAAGATAAAATGGAAGATGAACTTGTCAGTAAAAATAAATGAAGGACTAACTAGTCAGTAGACCCATTTTTCAGGGACCAAAAAGGGGTTTTACTCTTATTCTTAATTAGAATGGTAGCATCTTCCTATCACATTCAACTCTAAGCATTCCAGTGATAGAATGTAACTTGATCAGTGAAGTTCTATTTGGTTGACCAGAAAGAATTTGTATGTTTTCGAAATTAAATCAGCATCTTTATGTTGTTTATGACTTTTACTTTTGGAACATAATGCTGATGTGAGAGGTAGCTAAGGGTAGGAAATAAGTTGATGAAATTTCCTAGCACCAATCACTACAAGAAAAAGGTTGTTTCCCAACAGAACAAAATTCCGTTGGAGTTTTTCATAAATTCCAACAGTAATTCTAACGAAATAAATTTTGTTGAAATTCCAATGGTAATGTAATTTTGTTGGAATTTTTCGTCAGAATTACTGTTGGAATTGTCCAAAAGTTTTTTNTTTTTTTTTTTTTTTTTTTAAAAAAAAAAGAATTCCAATGGAATATACCATTGAAATTTTTTGCCAATTTTTTAAAAATTTTTTTTGTTGGTTCCAATGATATTTCCAATCGTAATTTCCATTTTATTACCGTTGGAATCATATAGAATATTTTTTGCCTTTCCCCCTTCGCATTTCACTTTCTCGATTCCCTTTCACCAAGAGACCTAGCTACCTACTTCTCCATTTTCTTCGAGCTTCCTACTCCGGCGATGTGAGGCTTCTTTCCGATTAGAAGTGTTTCTGAAATCCCTAGCCCTAGGAACTCTTCTTCGATTCTTCAGAAATCAAAATCTCAAATCCTCTCCTTCTCCTCTTTTCTCTCGTTCTCTGACTCTCCCAAGCTCAAATCCCTAACCTCCCTTTCTCTCCTTAGTCCTTACTCCTTAGCCAGAGGGAGAAAATGGCAGAAAAGGGGGAGGAAGAGAAGAAGATTAATGGCCGCGAAGCTGGAAGTGGGATAGTGAAGGTGGACCCAAAACCGAATAATGGGTTTACTTCAAAAGTGATTGATTTGTTGGAGAAGCTTTTTGTGAACATGTATGATTCTAAACTGCCCCATCACTATCTCTTTGGTAATTTTGCTTCAGTTCCTAAAGAGACCCCTCCCACTAAGGACCTCCCTATCAAAGGATACCTTCCGGTTAGTACAATTAACTATTAACCAATTGGGATATCAATTTTTTGTTTCATCTGTTGAGATATAATGGGAGTTTGACGAATTGGAAAAAACTGAGATAAAGAAAGATGGGTTGTTGTTTAGTCTTTTTTCTGTCTTCTATCTTTAAAGATTAAATTTTGATTATGATTTTTGTCTTAGCTCTTGTAACAATTATGATTTTTCTTGTAAAAGCTAATTTTTGAGTACTAACTATAACAGAATGATGACAATTGTTTTTCCTCCCTCTAATGAATTTGAAGGTACAATATTTTTGTATTTCAATACAGAATAAGTCATGCCAATCAATATACTATGTATGTCAGGTTTTAATAGGATGAATGTGATATTAGCATGATTATGAGATGTTTAATTTGAGGAAAATCAATTGTTGCTTGTTGAGCTGAGGTTTGGAGAATCTTGAGTCTTCATGGGAGGAGACAAGTGGTTGAGAATATTTGACAACAGCTTTATGTTGTAGTGCACATGGAAAAGAAAATCTTTTGGACATAAACAAAGTTTAAGAGTTGGCCAAATGCTTGGTGATTGAGCCTTTATGGATTGGGTTGTTTATAGCACAAATATATGGGTCGTTACAGCCTAATGTTGTTTCTTTGTTTAGTAAGTAGTAAGTGCTGAAGCAATTGTATTCTTTTGGTAGTCTAGCTTAAATGTTGAAAATGTTACTTTAAAGACATTAAGAATATTATACATGGCATGAAAAATGTGAAATAATTAGGGCAAAGCAAAGGGATAGGATTTTAATAAGTATTACAGACAAGCATTGTGTAGATCCTTAGTAGAGAAAACTACAGGTGGAAATACATACCTTAGGTTTGTTTTCATGATTATACCTTGTGTTTAAAAATATTTTTCCTGGTATTCTCTTTTTAAGACTTATGATTCAGATGGCATGTTCTGCTTCACATTTTCTAGATTATTTATGCTAGGATTCTAGACAAAAATAAGAATGATATTCAATAAGAAATGATGTTAAGAGATTGTTTAAACCTTTTGCTTTCCTTTTTTCTTGAATTTTATTTTAAAAGAGTAATATACTTGAAACCTGCTCTGTCATTTCAACTTTATGGAATGCATTTTTCTTTTTTGGATTGCTGACAGTGGATTTTATGGTTGACGAAGAAATTAGTCCAGAGAAGAAATTATTTTTATATTGGTTGACGAAGAAATGCAAGAGAAACTAAAAGCAATACCAAAAGAGTACCAGCCACATACTCCTATCGAATCTGATCTCAAGTGGAGGTACTTTTGGAAAATTGGTCCTCAGCCATCAAACACCCGTTTTCAGGTCTTATATCTCTCTCTTTTCAAGTCTTATATATATAGGAACTCAACTCAAAGCCAGTGATCCTTGAGGGTTTTCCTGAATGGAAAGAAACCATGGATTCATGGGGATACAAAATGATATCAACAATAGAAGTGGGTCATTTAAGTGTTTTTTTCTATTTTTCATACTATTTCTTATGTGAATTATCTTAATATTATTATGTTTCTTAGTTAGGTGGTTGGGGTTTGGCTTACCAAAGGATGCATTCACTTCTCTTATGAAGCAGGTGAGCACAATTGTTGTTCAAATTTGACTTTCACCTGTCTGTTTTTAACCCGTTGCCACTAATTGTTGTGATAAATAACTAGTAAATATTGGTCAGAATCCAAAAGAAAAATACAACTGCAAATTGGGTGAAGGAATTATGATTAACAATAAGTGGACACAAGCCGGCAAGGTCTCACAAATGAACATTTGAAGACTATTCGTAACATAAATTAATGATTGTTTGACCTGATGGGACATCATCATTTATAGTATTGCTTATAACAAATATGATATCAATTTCCTTTTCCGGATTGCACTATGGACATATGTAGTAACCCATTTTCATTGCGGAAATAGTTATCCCCAGTTTGTGTTGCAGGCCTGTACTATAACAAAGTTGCTTTCATACTTTATTTTGTATCCTGTAATAATCTGTACTTAACTATCATGTATAAGCTTTTAAATTTACTTTAGTATTTTCATTCTTTCCCCTGTTTGGATTTCTATATCCCCAGACTAAAACTTCTGCATTTGTGTATGAGAATTCCAAAAAGAGCATGGAGCTGTATTTCTTGGCATAGATATACTACAAAAACCCCTTTAGAAAAGAAAAACATAATTTCTCTGATAAATTTGGCCTATTATTGGCTTGGTCAAATTTAAAAATCTATATTTCTTTTTTAATAAAATGACAGAGGGGTGAGGGTATTTCATTTTGAAATTACTGTGGAAGACATAGCTACCAAATGGGCTATATTACAACCTTTTAACAGTGTAATTTTCTTGTTGATAAATTTATATTCATGCATGTTGATAAGTTACAAAAGAATTACTCATATGAGCTTATCAGGTGTTAATATTGTCTACTGTCATTGGGCAGCATTTTCCAATGCTGAAATTGAGTTCAGCTTATATCATATACTTCTTATTTTGTGGTTCCCGTCTTATTTTCTTGTATAATCATCTTAAATTTCTAGTGATTGTCTTGTCCTATCATATACCAGGGTCCACATCTATTAGCTCCAACGGGGAGTGACCTTTAGAGATATGGCCAAGAGGGCATTGTTTTTCCTGGATACCATTACGACCTTAACTATCTAACAATTCATGGTCGAAGTAGATTTCCTAGTTTAAACATCTGGTTAAGAAATGGACAAAAAGTTGAAGTGAAGGTTCCAATAGGATGTCTTTTTATTCAGAGAGGAAAGGAGGTAGTTTAAAGCACCTGTATTTACCAACATTTCATCTGATAGAATTCAGGGGTCTACAAAATTTATGTTTTATTTTTATTTAGTTGAGATAAGGGTCAGCTCTTGTTATATAGTATATATTTTGAACAATTAGAAATAAACTTGGTGTAAGTATTTGAGATTTAAACTTTAGTACTCAATACATTATTAACTTATAAGAATTATTTAATGAATTGGATATTTGTGTTATAGAAATTATTTAATAAAAAGGATATTTGTAAATGGTATGTTTTGATTTTTAACAAATATTATTTAGAAATTTACTAAAAAAAACCACTTAAGAAAATTCCAACTGAAACTCCATTCTGTTGGAATTTCAAAAACTAAAACCAAAAAATAATTTTTGATTTTTTAAAAATATATTAAAAATTCCAACGAAATTTTTTTTTTTTTTCAAAAACGAATTTCAACGATAAAATTCCGTTAGAATTACTATTCCGTTGGAATTTCTATTGGAATTTTGCAATTCCAACAAGCAATTCTCCAACGACCCAAATTTCGTTGGAATTCAAAATTCCAACAGAATTTGTCAAAATTCCAACGAAAAAATTTCGTTATAATCCATAAATTTTCTTTTAGTGGATAGACTAAATGATGCCAAGGGATCATGATTATTCATCCTTTTATTTTGAATCCTGAGTTGGTTTTTTTCCTTCCTCTTTGTAGGAAGCTCACGCAAGAGGCTTGCAAATTATAGAGCTTTTAGTTTTTGATTCGGTTGTACCATTTATCAACATGAAATCTCTATGAAGTATGAAGGACTTATGAAATTTTATTTTTTTTTGCCTTGTGTATAGAGCATTATGATTATATTTCCCTCGGAATATTAAGTTATATAATACTTATATACATTATACGTCCTAATCTTTCAATCTCTTTGAGTTCACTCTTATGTGAGTTCCTGAACATTTTGTGCGCTATGCTTGCCGCTGTGTATTTAGCCTAATCATCAGCGTGGTCAAAATATGACTAACCTCATGAGATTCCTGTAAAATTGCATATATGTGTGAATCAGCCAGCCAAGTATGATAACGAAGTGCAGGAATCTACCTCTCTCTCTCTCTCTCTCTCTCTCTCTATATATATATATATATATATATATATATATATATATATATATATATATTTATGATGAAACATATTTCTTATTATTTCAAATACATGTCAAGCAAATAAAATGAGAAATTTGTCATTACTTTAAAGAAACTATTTGTTGCTTTCAATTTCTCTATATAATTGCTGGACTTGTATTTAAAATATGAATTAATAACACGTAAAACTTAGAGCAAAGAAGGTAACATGAGACATTTCGTTATAAAGTTAGCATAGGGAATGTAAGGCTTGTGTGCTTGTGTCACATTAACTGTGATGTTTCTCTTTCATCTCACAGGTAGTACTTTTCTTGAGAGCGTAGCACAAAAAATGTTTTGACTATAAAATTGGAAAAACTAGAATAAAAGTTCATTCATAATTATATACACAAAGGCGCTATCTAATTCAAACGAGGAGCTGGCATAGGTAAATTGAGCTGCATAAGTAAATTCATAGGGAGCCAATCTTTTGCCTTTGTTCTCCCAACTGCTATTAGTAAAATAAGGATATAATCTTCAACCTGTAATCCACACTGAGAAAAACTAAAGATTCGTGTGAAAAAGGAGTCAAGTGATCAACCAAGCAATAGATTTTCTATTAGATGTCATATTCCGAATGTTAATGGACCATCTTCCTTGTTTGTTGTTTTATTTGTGATGATTACTAAGATAAAAATGAGAACGAAATGGAATGCATTCCTTTTCCAACCAATCTATGATTTTTAAATAATTCATTTATACTCATGCCAGCCAGATGTAAATATTCCTAACAATGCCTTAATTTAGAAAAAAATTCAATAAATTCTAAAGCACACATTAAAATTACATACTATTATTATAATGATGGTTGAGATAATATATGGAGAGTTTACTTGTAAAGAGACATTGCCAACCTTCTTGTTGTGGTTTTTCACAGGGAAGTTTTTAAAGTTCACTATTATTTTTAATTAAAAAGTCAATGATATTCATACCGTCCTTATTGAACAATTTTTGTACTAGCTAGGACGCACTTATGATTTAACATGATGTGCAAGTTTAAGAATGATGTATAAAAATGCCCTGATAATATCACTACTATTTTTTATTTTTGTATGCTATAAGTTGACAAAACTTATTGATATGTTTTATAATAAATCTTTTACCATTAAGGGTATGTTTGATAGGAGGGTAAATGGGTAATATAAAGGGAATCTCATTTACTGTCTTTTATTTTTTTATTTTAAGGAGTAACAATGGGTGCAAACATTTGATTTTAATTATGTTTGGTGTGCTTAGTAATTTGAGGATATTAAGAGAGGAAGAAGGGAGGATAGTTTGAAAAGATGAGGGATGGGTGAAAGAGTTCCAAAATATTTCCCTCCTCTATTATTTTTCTAAATTGTTTCCCTCAACTTATTTTTACAACCAAAAGCAAAGTAAATTTTATTCCTTTAACTTCCCTACTAAACATACCCTAAATAAATAGAGCTAAATTGCATTACTAGAAAAATGGAGAATAAAGATTGAATTCTACTTTTTTAAGAGATGTGTGGACTAAATATAGTACATTCACTTGTGCTTTTAAGTAAACTTTTAAATTACATATAAAATTTTAAATATAAATTATGACCCCAATTAAATATTGTTTGTCATGAAGTGTTTCTACTGAATGTTTGGGAACAATGGTTTTGGTTATATATTTTATATATAAAATTGATATTAATTGGGATTGCCTTATGTCTGTTTTAATTTTTTTCCTTATATTTTTAGTTTCAATTTTTTTCCTTATATTTTTAGTTTCCATGGTATTAACTTATATAGGATGAGAAATCATCTTCTCAGTTTTTTTGCACTCAGAAAGAACTGCAATTAATGGACAAGATATATCAGTTATCAAAAACCATAGTGACTAGTGAGGAGAAAATTACACTAAAGCATATATTTGTGTGTGGTTGTTGCCCCCGGGGGAGGGGACAAAACCATATAAGTGACTTACTTGAACTTGTTTCCATTTAGAAACATTGCTTGACTGGGTTCATGGTTGGGACATAAACGATTGCTTCTACCATTTTCTGCAAGCTTGGGACCAGACAAGGAAATTTTCAAAAAGAGATACTAATATACAACCAAACAAACATAAGAGACAAATCAATATAAGTAAAAAATTACTATATCAGCAAATGTATTATCCATTCTTGGAGGGGACAACAAAAGTGGCAGAGAATTACTAATATTCAAATATTTGATCTGCTATAAACTATCTTAACCCTTCATTACTACACACACATTGTAGCTTAACAATTGACAATTTTGAGCATGTTTCTTTCTTAATCATTGAATAATCTTATATTAGCGAATAGATTTTTTCTCACAACGAGACCGTCATATATACTCTTAGAAGTTAAAAAGGAACATGATAATTGAGTGAACAATTGTGAGCCTCTTCATATTATTTTGCCACAAACAGATCCACTTCTTGCTATTCAAGGGCCAACCAAATAGAAACGAATTGGGTATCAAATCAACTATTTTCTATCATCCAATCTGACAAGACCACAAAAACATGAAAGACAAATTCATAAAAGTTTAATATTTAAAGTTGCTACAAATTAGCAACTTTTGGAAGGGCCCAATGAATGGATATTGGACACCATGTTTTCCATAATTGGATGGTGCCGTTTACATGGCATCAAAGATTGAAATATGTGAATGGGGGGAGGGTGATAATTGTCAAAGGGGAGGAGGAGATGCTGGTGAGCAAGCACTGGAATCTTCATTCCAATCCCTGGAGATAACCCAACATGATGGTAAAGATTTACCAAAGAAGGGGGAGGTTAATCAGGTTGTGGCAAGAATGATGGAAAGGAGTGGGTTCCAAGAAGGAAAAGGCTTGGGGACCAATTTGCAAGGCATAAGTGCACCCGTTGTTCTTCCACAGAATGAAGGCAGACAAGGGTTGGGATATGAGCCATCTATGGAAGAGTTCTTGAAATGGCCAAGAAGGCGTCAGGAGACAAGACTTCTTCATTTGTGAGAGATGTTCGTTGCATCAACTGATTCACCAGTTGCTGATCATATGCATATGGTGAACACTTTGGATGCTTACCATGAGAATAGCTGTTGGATTTGGCCTTGCAGAGAAGAAGAAAAGTTGAACAACTGGGAGATGGAACCGATGCCAGATATGGTCATCTCTGAGTAATATTTGTTTATGTCATATCTATTTCTTTTGACTGAGGTCCAAAGTCATTTGAATTTCATATTTATTATGTATTGGACCATGTTTTATTTAAAAAATTTAATAAAATAATTTATCATGGAGTTTTAATTCATTTTGGCCTCTTTTTGCTTTTCTTGTCGTTCTTATTCATTTTTCACTCGCTTATACATTTTAATTCTTGTTATGTTTTAATCTATTCTCATGAGTCTTGCTAACATAGATCTAATGTCTCAAGTTGAAGTTTCTGTGTATCAAATAATTGATTCTCATATTAAATTTGGTGAAGACAATTACTGTTCTAATGAAGACATAGATATTTCTGATAGATTTGCAAAAATGGTTGAGTCATCTGAGAAAGCAATACTTCCCCATAATGAAGAAACTTAGATAATAAATCTAGGTACAGAAGATGGAAAGAGAGAATTGAAGATTGTTGATAACCCGGAAAAGAAGGAAATGATTACTCTTTTCAAAGAGAACAGTGACGTATTTGCTTGGTCTTACTAAGATATGTTGGGCCTTAACCCTGACATTGTCTCCCGTAAGATTCCATTGTATCCAGATTACAAGCCAGTCAAGAAAAGCTGAGAAGAATGAGGCTTGAAATGTTTAGCAAAATAAAAGAAGAGATGATTAAGCAGATCGATGCTGGTTTCTTAAAAGTATCCACTTATCCGGAATGGGTTGCCAACATAGTTCCAGTGCCTAAAAAGGATTGTTGAGTAAGAATGTGCGTGGATTTTTGGGATTTGAATAAAGCTAGTCCAAAAGATGACTTCCCTCTGCCACACATAGATGTGCTTGTTGACAACACGGCCAAGAATCACCAATATTCTTTCATGGATGACTATTCCTACAATCAAATTCCAATGGCTGATGAAGATAAAGAGAAGACTATGTTCATCATACACTGGGGCACTGATATCTATCTATTAGGGCTATAAAAACCATGTTTTAACATTGAATTCCTACTTGCATTATGAATAAATTCCCCTTAAACATGGTATTTAATCCATGAATTGGTGTTTTCAGGTACTAATATGTTTGATCAAGCAAAAAGAAAACATTAGAAGAAATTCATGGAGAAAAATGCAAGGAGACCTACCTAATCTGAAGTTTTGATAAGGACACGGGCATGCACACAGCCGTGTTTCCTCGGTGTCTAGCCTCCAGAAGCTGCTGCTCGAGCTGATAGATGAACACGACCAAGACAGAGAAGAACACGACTGTGTGTGAAGCCGTGTTAACTAGTTAGAGATGCACCAATAAAGAACACAGCCAAGTCAGAGAAGACACACGGACCATGTCTGAGGAACACGGTCTAAAGCAGAGAAGACACGGCCGTGCCTGAAACCGTGTTTGAAGACCAAGAAAGCACTCCAAATGACACGCCCAAGTTACAAAATAAGACACGGCCCGTGTCGAGGCCATGTTCAAGTAATGTCTAACTGGAAGACCTAGACTCCACATAAGTATAAATAGGAATCTGATGAGAGAAAAGGAGAGTCTTATTCTTGGAGAAGAAAAGGAGAGGAGCCAAAGCACGAAGAGCAATAATTGGAATTCAATATACACCTAGTTTTTCTTCCTTTCATCTCATGTTGAATTTTATCTATTTGATTTTACTGAATTTAGTCATGAGTAGCTAAACTCTTATTGTTAGGGGATTGATATAATTCGTTTGTGATGAGGTTTCAAGATTGAATGGAATCACTTCAGTACAAATCTTATTGTTGAATGAAATTTACTGATCTTAATGCGTTTGAATGATTGGTCCCCATTTGAATAGGTTAATGATTCGTGTTGATGCTATGATGCGTTCGCGTACCCGAAGGATCGAAACGGAGTGTCTGGATACCAAACTGTGGGATGACCTTGGTTATCTCAATAGGGTGAACCCTTAGCAAGGAAGGATCCTTGGTAAGTTCAAGTTCAAGTTCTTTGCCCAAGAACAACAGGGAAGCTCTCAATCCAGAGAAACTCAATAATTCAGAAACTGAATACTATTAATCTCCAAAACTGTTTTGCAAAGGCATACACGAATTCCTTATATAGGCAATTCGGC
>QAOA01003520.1:2712-63050 GCA_003255065.1 Cercis canadensis | reverse complement strand
TTTTTAATATTTTGGGCCTTTATGTCTATGGGCCAAACTGGGTATTAGGGTTTTATTAACTTTCTTAGAGGATCAATCATAGCTTGTAGCCTCCTGGCCGAATTGCCTATATAAGGAATTCGTGTATGCCTTTGCAAAACAGTTTTGGAGAATAATAGTATTCAGTTTCTGAATTATTGAGTTTCTCTGGATTGAGAGCTTCCCTGTTGTTCTTGGGCAAAGAACTTGAACTTGAACTTACCAAGGATCCTTCCTTGCTAAGGGTTCACCCTATTGAGATAACCAAGGTCATCCCACAGTTTGGTATCCAGACACTCCGTTTCGATCCTTCGGGTACGCGAACGCATCATGCTAGGAATAGTAAGATATGACTATGCTTCTGCAAATTCGGTCATAAATTGAGTTGATTTAGGAATAGATGACTTAGTTTTTGTGGCTTAATGTTAATTCCCTTTGGACTTAAGCACCTAGATAATTTAATTGAACCAAGGAATTGGGCGATTAATTAGGATAGGGAGGATTGCTTCTCTAAGGAATTGGAATCGATCAAATTAGGGAAAGTAGCCAGCAACAAGGGAATTGTGGCTGAAGTAATTAGTTCTTTATTGATCCAAAGGTTATTTTGTCTATGAAGTAACCGAACTTGCAAGCGAATGAAATCAACCCTTAACCTTCATACTTATATCGTAAATCTCATCGTTAAATTGTTGTCCAAGTTGTTTGCTTAATCATTTAAGTATTGTTACGTTAGTTAATTACAGTAATTATTTTAAGGTTGCCTTCGATCCAAAGTGTTATTCCTTCAAATAGAACCAGTATTAGAGAAATTGGTAATTACATGTATTAATCCCTGAGGACGGTACTCTACTCATTTTTACTACTTGTGTGACTTGGTACACTTGCCGGAAAAAAGTCCATCAAGTTTTTGGCGCCGTTGCCGGGAATTAACGGTGTTTAAGCAATATTAAAAGTAACCAATAAGGTCCTAGTTTGAACCTTTATTTTTGTTAGTTATCTTGATTCAAATAGGTTGCTGTTTGCTTGATTTTTGTCCCTCTAAACTGCTAATCTTACTCTGAATTCTGGGTGTATGCGAGGTACTCTTGATCCCAATTCACTGAGTTTTGATCCTGAGATTGAAAAGACAGCTCGAAGACTTCGTAAGCAGGCTAGAGTAGCATGACAAGCACAACCAGTAATCATGGCAGACCAAAATTAGAATCCTCCACCTCAAAATAATCACAATGGGGCGGCACAAAACCCTCCTCCTGGAACGCTCATGGATTATTCCATCCCAACAGTTGTAGAATGTGGGGCGAGTATCACTAGACCACCAGTTCAGGCCAATACCTTTGAACTAAAACTAGCTTTGCTACATCTGGTGCAGCAAAATTAGTTTGGCGGTTCTGCACTAGAAGACCCCAATGCTCATATTGTAAATTTCTTGCAAATATGTGATACTGCGAAGCTGAATGGGGTCAGTAATGATGCTATTCGACTGAGACTCTTCCCATTTTCTATGCGAGATAAGGCGAAGAACTGGTTAGATTCTTTACCTAGAGGGAGTATCGCTACTTGGTCAGATTTGGTGCAAAATTTTCTTAGTAGATATTTTCCTCCATCAAAATCAGCAAGACTAAGAACCGAGATTACCTCATTCCAACAACAAGAGAGAGAATCATTGAGTGAAGCTTGGGAACGGTATAATGATGTTTTGAGGCGATGTCCTCATCACTCCTTCGATTTTTAGATCCAAGTTCAGAGTTTCAACAATGGGTTGTTACCTTAAACGAGATCAAATGTAGATGCAGCAACTGGTGGTGTTGTGAATTATAAGACTCCGGAGCAAGCATGGGATTTATTTGAGATGATGGCTGTTAATGATTACCAAAGCCAGGGAGAGCGAATGGTGGTAAAGAGGGGCATGATGGAAATTGGGGCGCTATATGCACTGCTAGCTCAGAACAAGTTATTAACACAATAGGTGGCTGAATTGTCCAAGAAGTTTGAGACTGTCAATGTGAATGCAGTCAACTATCCTCCACTTGTATGTGATTTCTGTGCAGGAAATCACGCAAATGGAGAGTGCCTAGGTAAGATGTTTAGGTCATCATGTCTACAAGAGCAAGTTAACCATATGGGTAATCCTCCACGACCTCAAAACAACCCATATGCTTCAACTTACAACCCAGGGTGGCGGAATCACCTGAATTTTTCTTGGGGTAATCAAGGAAATCAAAGGACTTCTAATAGACCCAATTACTCGTATCAGTCACCACAACAACCTCCTCAAGGCTCTGTTTCACAATCCCAACCGAATGAGAAAAATCCTTCCTTGGAAAGCGCATTAGAGAAATTGACAACCCAAATCTCAGCTTTTATCCAGAAAACTGCAACCTTTATGGAGGAGACCAGGAACGGGTTTAGAAATCAAGATGCATCCATTCTGAAGTTAGAAACTCAAGTGGGATAGATAGCAAGACAATTGGCAGATAGGCCTTAAGGCTCTTTACCCAACGACACTATTCCAATTCCTAAAGAGCATGTATGTGATTTCTACAAGGGGTGGGAAAGTGATTGAACCAATTCCAAGAAAAGAAATACCTGTCGAGGAGAGTGGTAAGTGATTGATGTTGTCGCTTAACCAATTAAATTAAACCGAATCCCCTAATTAGAATGCAATAGAGGGCATAATCCGAGTTTGTCTCACAAGGAATGCAATGTGTAATCAATAATTTCAAGTTAAAAACATGGGATTTTTGAAACAAGATTATAATAGTAAATTGCAAAATTAAACAAAGATTAATGTAGTTGATTAAAGGTATAACCTAGCTAGACATCCATCAAAAACCGGTTTGATTCATCTTAGATTAACATAAGTGATTAAGTCTTAATGTAGCAATGCTAATTGAGTTTAATCACAACCGAAATCTCTAATTGTGACTAATTATTCCTACTAAGTTATCACTTAGAATTTGATTAACCACATACAATCACTAATCTTGTAATCACAAAGACTAAGCAATTAGTGATTAATCTAAAAACCAAACATCAATTAACATAGCGTAGCTTCTTTGAATTCTAACCACAGATTAAAGATTGATCAATCTAAATTCTATTTCTTACTTTAATATCCATATAAATCACAAAGATCTCCAAGAATTCATACAAAGATTAAAGCAAGACAGAAATTCAAAGAAGAAGAAATTGCATTAAGTTTAATCCAATTAAGAACATAATCTCAAAATCAAAACTGAATTTAATCAGGAGTCTAACTTGGTTACAAGGATTCTACTCCTCCATGGTCATGAAATCCAAGCTCCAATGGAGAAGTGTAGTCATAAATCAAAAAGCTCCAACCTTTTCAAGAGAGAAAACAAAAGTTGCATAGTCTAGAATTGAGAACTCGTCTGCCTCCTTTCTCTGCTTATAACTTCCTAACTTTCATGCACACCTAATTTACCCTTAACCTAGTTTAAACCTCTGGACCTCAGCTTCAAATGGGCTCCAATTTGGGCCTAATTGGGTCTGAATTGAGGAAGTTAAGCCCATTTAAGTCCATCTAGGTCCATATAGGTCTCTGGACTAATCACCATTTTCGACAGGAAATAAGACCATCTTAACTTCATAATTTGTTGAACCACACATCATAAAAATTGAAGCCCTGCGCCTTAGCTTTCCAATGGGACTGGTTTCAAGTCCATACGACATGTACAGCACAAGTTATGGTCCAAACACTGCATGCGGGTTAGGATCCAGCGGCAGCAACTCTACTCTAACTTCTAGGTTACATTTGACCCACTGAACGTCTAAATTGGCCTTGGAGGTCTAAATAAAATTGTAGATAATCCTCTTAGCTTTCCTACAAGGCAAGAATCACAATTTTTAGACATCCAGAACTAAATATATATCTGAAATACAGAATAATGTCAAAACCCTAATAATGCTGAAAAACACACTTAAGCCCAATTTGAACCTAATTAATGAAATATGACCCAAGCCCAATCAAATAAGCCCAAAATAGGATTAGGAGGTTAAAAATGGGGATTAATTAATATATAAAAATAATGTTCATCAAATCCCCCCACACTTATCCTTTGCACGTCCCGGACAAACTAGAGTTAAAACTAGGAAAAAAGGAAAACAACTAAGACAACTAAGAGATCATTTCTCAACAACAACTTCTAAGAATGCAAAAGTCAAGTGAGCAAGAAGAACAATCAATAATTTAAAAGAATCAAAACAATCATGAATCTATTTCTTGCACTTTCAATCAACAAGCATGGTGAATTTAAATGAAGTGAAGAACTAAGAAAGATAGAACCTCACACAAGATATATTCTCAATCCCTCAAGTGTTTAAGGGAGTTATTGCTTCGCTCAAATCACATCATGACAATTTGCACTACCATAAGCTTGCTTATTTTTTAATCTCCATTACTTTAAACACATGCATGCACAAATCAAAAGGACTTTATTTAAGGATGTAATGGGGCTAAGGACCAAGGGAAAAGAAAGAATAAAATATGGATATGGCAAATTAAAACCAAAGAGAGCATGAGAACATTGGGAATGATGAGTCAAAACCAACACTAAGCACAAAAATACACCCAAAAGCTCTATGCAATTTTCTTTACAGACTTCTTCCTCTTTGGAAGGCAAACCACTACTTTTATTCTCTTTTTCTTTGCATTTTCTTTTTCTGATTTTTTTTTTAAACAGAATTTTCTTTTCTTTTTCTTTTGGCTAACATTTCTTTGTCTTTACATTTCATATAGCCACTTTCCTTCAAATTTCACAAATCCTCCCCCCCACACTTAGAACTTTGTCCGTCCCGGACAAATAGAACTCATCAATTGATCAACCAATGCTTTCATACTCCCTAAGGTAGATAGAAACATGGTTTTACAAAACTTGCAATGAGCTAAATGAAAGAATGGAAAAAAAAAAAATAGGCTCAAGGGGGAAATCAAGGGAAATGATGTTAGGAAGGCTATTTGGCTATCTAGCTAGAAAGAAGAAAAGATGGCCTTCATCACATTCACACATGCAAATGACAATCTAGTCTCAAAAAGAAGCAAAGCAAGTTCTAGAGCAACAAACATCATGAGCACAATGCACACAAGAAAGGAATATAGAATGACAATAGGTTCAAAAACTCACTAGGTATGCTTCATCAAATTTAATCCATCACATCAAATTCCATCACCAAATTAGCTAACTAAAAGATGCAAGAATCTATTCAACCATGCTAGAAACTTCAAAATGACAATTGCTTCAAGCTCACAAATTCTATAATTCTCAAAGTGCTATGGAAAATGCAAAAAGGAAAGGTGGAAAGATGAGTAGAATGAGAGTAAAGCAAAACAACAAAACAGAATGGAAAACAACTAGGAAAAAGGTGGGACAGCGAATCAAGAAAGGATATCGAACCAAAATTCTGCACAGAAGCTCAAGAAGAAACGTGAACAAAATCTGGAACATGCTGAACCACACCAAAACAGCAAACAGAGAAGGGAAGAATAACAGAAAACACAAAACAGACACGTAAAACAGAGCCAACAAACAGAATTAAAAACATCAACAGAACAAAACTAAATAACAAGAACAAAAAATTAACATAATCAGAAACATAATCCGAAAGAACAACAAAAACAAAAACATAATCTGCAAGAACAACAAAAATAGAAACATAATAACAGAAATATAATTCGCAAGAACAACAAAAACAGAAACATAATTCGAAAGAACTCCCTTGAAGCTCAATCAAGTCGGGTAGATGGCATCTTGCAAGTGGACCTCCTCCACGATGTTTGCAACAAGCAAAGTAAGATACCTGGGTCAAAGACTACTCTCACAAAGCCCTTAAAAGAAACTAAAAAGCTGAAATTATTGTAAAGAACACAAAAACATAAAAAAGCATAAAGACATAAAGGAAATAATGAAGCAAATACTATGGGACTAGAATCAAATACATTTAACCCTTGATTTAAAAATTCAGCAAAGTAAGCATTTAAAATGTCACCAAGGGAAATGTGCAGCAAGGAATTTACAATCCTACCTAAAGCATGAGAAACATGAAAAATCTTGTTAGGTATATACAACCATCCATGGTTCTCATATATAAGTCTAAAAGAAGGAAAATAATTATGTCCTACAAATCTAAGCCTATAACAGTCATGCTTAAGGTCATTCTTACAAAATACATTAGTGTCACACAACATATTGTTCATACAAGGCTCAATATGACACTTAAATTCGTGCAAAGAATTGGCAAAAATAGACATCTCTTGCTTGCCATTCAAAGAATAGCTTGGCATATGGTTTGCTTGGACAGCCCATTTATTTCCCACACTCACTCCACCAACATCAAAATGTTCACTTGCCACCAAGGTTTTAACATGATCTATTCCTAGTGCTCTAGCATGTGAAGAAGTAAGAAGCATGAAATCTCCTAATCTATCAACATTAGTTTCTACATCTCGACATGCATACACCATTACAACAAGAGTAGGATCATGATTAAACAAATTTTTAACAAGTGCACAATTAAAATAAGGATGTGTCAAAGTGGGAAAAGGTATAGAGTTAACCATAGAAGCCGTGTCAAGTTCGCCTTGGGTTGTCTCTTGAGAGTTTTCTTCAAAATTTGTAGAACCAGATTTACTAGAATCTCTATCTCTCAAGAATGCAGCGATCTCAACACACACAACACATGACAATTCACCATTACAATCAACACATAATTGGCCCTGCACAGAATCATCAAAACCAACACAATCAGAAAAATCAGTACCTAACTCATTGTAGACCTCCTTGATTAAATCATCCTCTGTCTTCTTGGACTGAGTGGCTCTATCGGATTCTGGGGTTAATGAATCAGGGACTACTTTCTCTGCTGCCTGTGGTTTGTTTTCAAGTTGAGGTTCAATTGGTTCTAGCATAGATTCTTCAGTTGGTTCTGGAATTGTATGTTAAGGAATTTTTTCAGAACCTTGGGCCTGCAATTGACTCGTTGAGGATGCCAATTGTCCAATCTGGATATCTAAGTTTTGTATGGCGGCCTCTGTCCTCTGCTGGAACTGCATGGTATGAGTAGCCAATTGCTTCACCAAGTCCTCAATTGAAGGTTCAGGTTCTGTGTATATTGAACTTGGTTGTTGCATAGGCTGCTCGAATGGTTGCTAATATTGATGTGGAGGCGCTGCATTGCCATATGTCATATTGGTATGATTTCTCCAATCATAGTTATATATGTTGAAGGATGGATCATATGTAGGCTACTGTTGGGGTTGGTATGATAGTTTGCTAGGAAATACAGTAGTTGCAGCCACAGAGGAATCTTAAAATCCATAAACATCATCCTGAAGTGCAGGGCATGCATTGGTGGGATGAGAGGTGCAAGCACATATGCCACAAAATTGGATTGGTTGCATGGCTGGTTCAAGTGCTTGTTATCCCACTATCAATTGTCTCACCAGAGATATCAATTCATCAAGTCTATGGTCTATCATCTGTTTGTCAAAAAGTGATGCAACAACCTCTTTGACACTTTTAGTAGTAGGGGAACTTAATATGCACCATGAACAAAAAGTGACAAAATAACAAAACACACAACAAAATACAAAATCACACAAAAAGTGACAAAAAATAGCAAAAAGCGACAATAGAGACAACCTAGCCATGCACACAAGGTTGGCAGAATGCCAAAACACACTAAAACATGAACACAACACACAAATAGGGACAAAAAATGGATAAAACAAAAAGTAATCAACAGAAATTAATCGACAAAAAGTAATTGACAGGAATTAATTGACAAAAATTAAATGATAGAAAGTAAATGACATAAATTAATCAACAAAAAATTAAATGACAGAAAGTAATTGACAGAAATTAATCGACAAAAATTAAATGACATAAAGTAAATGACAGAAATTAATAGACAAAAATTAAATGACAGAAAGTAAATGACATAAAGTAATTGACAAAAAGTAATCGACATAAATTAAATAACAGAAATTAAACAACAAAAAGTAATTGACATAAATTAAATGACAGAAAGTAAATGACAAAGTGTAAATATCAAAAAGTAAATGACAAAAAATTAATCCGAATATAACAAAGCAATCAATTGAAGGAATCTACTAAATCAAGCCAAAATGAAGGAAAAACAAGGGGGAAACGGAACCAAATCACCAAAATTCATATAGGGGACTTGAAATCATCAACTAACATTGACATTCCCCGGCAACGGCGCCAAAATTTGATTGATGTTGTCGCTTAACCAATTAAATTAAACCGAATCCCCTAATTAGAATGCAATAGAGGGCATAATCCGAGTTTGTCTCATAAGGAATGCAACGTGTAATCAATAATTTCAAGTTAAAAATAGGGGATTTTTGAAACAAGATTATAATAGTAAATTACAGAATCAAACAAAGATTAACGTAGTTGATTAAAGGCGTAACCTAGCTAGACATCCATCAAAAACCGGTTTGATTCATCCTAGATTAACATGAGTGATTAAGTCTTAATGTAGCAATGCTAATTGAGTTTAATCACAACCGAAATCTCTAATTGTGACTAATTATTCCTACTAAGTTATCACTTAGAATTCGATTAACCACATACAATCACTAATCTTGTAATCACAAAGACTAAGCAATTAGTGATTAATCTAAAAATAGAACATCAATTAACATAGCATAGCTTCTTTGAATTCTAACCACAGATTAAAGATTGATCAATCTAAATTCTATTTCTTACTTCAATATCCATATAAATCACAAAGATCTCCATGAATTCATACAAAGATTAAAGCAAGACAGAAATTCAAAGAAGAAGAAATTGCATTAAGTTTAATCCAATTAAGAACATAATCTCAAAATCAAAACCGAATTTAATCAGGAGTCTAACTTGGTTACAAGGATTCTACTCCTCCATGGTCATGAAATCCAAGCTCCAATGGAGAAGTGCAGTCATAAATCAAAGAGCTCCAAACTTTTCAAGAGAGAAAACAAAAGTTGCCTAGTCTAGAATTGATAACTCGTCTGCCTCCTTTCTCTGCTTATAACTTCCTAACTTTCATGCACACCTAATTTACCCCTAACCTAGTTTAAACCTCTGGACCTCAGCTTCAAATGGGCTCCGGTTTGGGCCTAATTGGGCCTGAATTGAGGAAGTTAAGCCCATTTAAGTCCATCTAGGTCCATATAGCTCTCTGGACTAATCAGCCATTTTAGACAGGCCATAAGACCATATTAACTTCATAATTTGTTGAAGCTCCCTTCATAAAAATTGAAACCCTGCGCCTTAGCTTTCCAATGGGACCGGTTTCAAGTCCATATGACATGTACAGAACAAGTTATGGTCCAAACACTGCATGCAGGTCAGGATCCAGCGGCAACAACTCTACTCTAACTTCTGGGTTACATTTGACCACTGAACATCTAAATTGGCCTTGGAGGTCTAAATGAAAGTTGTAGATAATCCTATTAGCTTTCCTACAAGGCAAGAATCACAATTTTTAGACATCCAGAACTAAATATATACCCGAAATACAGAATAGTGTCAAAACCCTAATAATGCTGAAAAATACACTGAAACCCAATTTGGACCTAATTAATGAAATATGACCCAAGCCCAATCAAATAAGCCCAAAATAGAATTAGGAGGTTAAAAATGGGGATTAATTAATATATAAAAATAATGTTCATCAATAAAACAACAAGACTCGATGGAACCTCAGCACCCAACAATTCCAAAGAGTCAAGAACAGAAGAAGAATGTAAGAAAATGACCAGACCATGTGTTTCAATACCTCTTGTCAAGGTACCTTTTCCTCAAAGGCTTAAGAAGTAACAAGATGAGAAGCAGTTCAACAAGTTTTTAGTGGTATTTAAGAAACTCCAAATTAATATACCTTTTGCTGAAGCTCTTGAACAGATGCCATCCTATATGAAGTTTATGAAGGATCTTCTGTCCAAAAAAAGAAAAATTAGGGATGATGAGACAGTGATGTTAACCGAAGAATGTAGTGCTATTCTACAAAAGAAGCTGCCTCCAAAGCTCAAGGATCCCAGAAGTTTCTCCACTCCATGCACCATTGGAGATATAACTTTTGGGAAGACACTATGTGATCTTGGAGCAAGTGTAAGTCTCATGCCTCTTTCCATCTTCAAGAAGCTAGGGATCGGCCAAGCAAAACTCACTATGATTACTCTTCAACTTGTCGACCGGTAAATCAAACATCCCTATGGTTTAGTAGAGGACATTTTGGTTAAGGTTAACAAGTTCATTTTTCCGGTGGATTTTGTTGTTCTGGATATGGAAGAATACAGAGAGATTCCACTTATATTAGGGTGACCATTTCTAGCTACTGGAAGAGCATTGATTGATGTGGCTGATGGGACCTTGACTCTGAAAGTCCAAGATGAAAAGGTGATTTTCAATGTGTTTGATGCAATGAAACACCCTATGGAGAAAGAAGAATGTTTCCGCCTAGATATTCTTGACTCCATCATTACTAGCACATTCAGGAAGAATTTGTCATCTTGCCCCCTTAAGAGAGTTTTAGTGGATGAGGTAACCAGGTCTGATTTTGAAGGGGATTCAGCAGTAGCAGAACATGTAGCATTATTGGATGCTTTACCATCATATTTTGTTTCCTTACCACCAAAAATAGAAGACTTAAAAAAGGAAGTGCACAAGGAACAATCTCCAAAACTTGAGCTCAAGCCTCTACCTGTGACCTTGAAGTATGCCTTTCTTGGTGAAAACAACTCTTCTCCTATGATTATTAACTCTGAGTTAACTAAGGTTGAGGAGGAGAAGTTGTTGAGGGTGTTGAGAGAGCATAAGAGTGCCATTGGATGGTCAATTGCTGATTCAAAAGGAATTAGTCCTTCTTTTTGCATGCACAAGATCCTCATGGAAGAGAACCATAAAGCAGTCGTACAACCCCAAAGGAGATTAAATCCGATTATGAAGGAAGTGGTACGAAAGGAAGTGGTAAAATTGCTAGATGCCAATGTTATTTACCCTATCTCGGATAGTTCATGGGTGAGTCCAGTTCAGGTAGTACCCAAGAAAAGGGGAACAACAATGGTGATGAATGAAAAAAAAATGAATTGATTCCCATTAGAACAGTCACATGATGGCGCGTGTGCATCGACTACAAAAAACTCAATGATGCCACGAGAAAGGACCACTTTCCTCTCCTATTTATAGATCAAATGCTGGAACGCCTAGCTGGTCATGAGCATTACTATTTTTTGGATGGTTATTCGGGGTACAACCAGAGTGCCATAGCTCTAGAGGATCAAGAAAAGACCGTCTTCACTTGCCCCTATGGAGTTTATGCACACATAAGGATGCCATTCGAATTGTGCAATGTGCCGGCTACTTTTCAAAGGTGTATGCTTTCCATATTCTTTGATATGAATGAAAAATTTATTGAGATTTTTATGGATGACTTCTCTGTGTTTGGCTCTACTTTTGATGTATCTTTACGTAATCTATCCTTAGTGTTGAAGAGATGCCAAGAAACTAATTTGGTTTTAAATTGGGAAAAGTGCCACTTTATGGTGAAAGAGGGAATTGTTTTAGGACATAAAATTTCTGCTAAGGGGATAGAGGTAGATAGGACTAAAGTAGAGGTGATTGAAAAATTGCCCCTTCCCACTAATGTCAAAGGGGTGCGTAGCTTTTTGGGGCACACTGGTTTTTATAGGAGGTTCATACAAGATTTTTCAAGAATTGCTAAACCCCTGTGTAACCTTCTTGTTAAAGATGAAACTTTTATTTTTAATGATGAATGCTTACTGGCTTTTGATACATTGAAGCAAAAGTTAACCACTGCCCCTGTTGTTGTCCTACCTGATTGGGACTTACCTTTTGAACTCATATGCGATGCTAGTGACATAGATGTGGGTGCTGTGTTAGGGCAGAGGAAGAATAAGTTATTGCATGTGATTTATTATACAAGTCATGTACTTGATTCTGCTTAACTTAATTATGCTACTACTGAAAAAGAGTTGTTGGCTATTGTCTTCACTTTTGATAAATTTTGCTCTTATTTAGTAGGTGCCAAAGTTATTGTATATACTGATCATACAGCTCTTAGATATCTTTTTGCCAAACAGGAATCAAAGCCCAGGCTAATCCGCTGGATTTTATTGTTGCAATAATTTGATCTTGAGATCAAGGACAAGAGAGGGATGGAAAATGTGGTAGTTGACCATTTGTCAAGGATTGAGCAGCAAGAGAAGAACCACGTTCAACCCCTTCCCATCAATGAAGAATTTTTAGACGAGCAGCTATTTGCAGTACACAGCTTACCCTGGTATGCTGACTTTGCCAACTTCAAAGCTGCTAAGGTTTTACCTGTGGATTTCAATTCCCAACAATTAAAGTGATTTCTTCATGAGGCCAAATTCTATGTCTGGGATGAACCTTATTTGCTGCGAAAAGGTGTTGATGGAGTCTTGAGAAGATGTGTGCCACAAGAGGAGGTTGACGTTATATTATGGCACTGCCATGCCTCAGGTTATGGAGGTCATTTTAGTAGAGACCGGACGGCTATGAAAGTGTTACAATCAGGGTTCTATTGGCCAATTGTGTTCAAGGATGCCTATGAGTATGTTAAGAGGTGTGATCAGTGCCAAAGGACAGGTAACATCTCTAAGAGACATGAAATGCCCCTGAACTCAGTCCTGGAAGTTGAGTTATTCGATGTGTGGGGTATCGATTTTATGGGCCCTTTCCCCTCATTGTACTCTAATGAATACATCCTGGTCGCGGTCGACTATGTATCCAAATAGGTTAAAGCCACTACAACTAGAGTTAATGATGCTTAAATAGTTATGAGTTTCCTCAAAAAGAATATATTCTCAAGATTTGGGGTGCCAAGAGTATTGATCAGTGATGAAGGAACTCATTTTTGCAATAAGTGACTAGATTCTTTATTGAGTAAATATGGTGTAAGGCATCGAATTGCAACCCCGTATCATCCACAGACCAGTGGACAAGTTGAGGTGTCTAACAGAGAACTGAAGAGGATACTTGAGAAGACTGTCAACACCTTAAGAAAAGATTAAGCAATAAAGCTTGATGATGCTCTGTGGGCATACCGAACTGCTTTGAAGACACCACTTGGCATGTCACCTTACCAATTGGTGTATGGGAAGGCCTGCCATTTACCTGTTGAATTGGTGCATAGAGCACTGTGGGCAACTAAGATTCTTAACTTTGACTTGGCAGCAGCAGGAGAAGAAAAGGAGAGGAGCCAGGGCACGAAGACCAATAATTGGGATTCAATCTACACCTAGTTTTTCTTCCTTTCATCTCATGTTGAATTTTATCTATCTGATTTTACTGAATTTAGTCATGAGTAGCTAAACTCTTATTGTTAGGGGATTGATATAATTCGTTTGTGATGAGGTTTCAAGATTGAATGGAATCACTTCAGTACAAATCTTATTGTTGAATGGAGTTTACTGATCTTAATGTGTTTGAATGATTGGCCCCATTCGAATAGGTTAATGATTCCTATTGATGCTAGGAATAGTAAGATATGAATACGCTTCTGTAAATTCTATCATAAATTGAGTTGATCTAGGAATAGATGACTTAGTTTGTGTGGCTTAATGTTAATTCCCTTTGGACTTAAGCACCTGGATAATTTAATTGAACCAAGGAATTGGGCAATTAATTAGGATAGAGAGGATTGCTTCTCTAAGGAATTGGAGTCGATCAAATTAGGGAAAGTAGCCAGCAACAAGGGAATTGTGGCTGAAGTAATTAGTTCTTTATTGATCCAAATGTTATTTTGTCTATGAAGTAACCGAACTTGCAAGCGAATGAAATCAACCCTTAACCTTCATACTTATATCATAAATCTCATCGTTAAATTGTTGTCCAAGTTGTTTGCTTAATCATTTAAGTATTGTTACTTTAGTTAATTACAATAATTATTTTAAGGCTGCCTTCGATCTAAAGTGTTATTCCTTCAAATTGAACCAATATTAGAGAAATTGGTAATTGCCTGTGTTAATCCCTGAGGAAGATACTCTACTCATTTTTACTATTTGTGTGACTCGGTACACTTGCCGGAAAAAGTCCATCACCGGTATTCTTTCATGGATGACTATTCCTACAATCAGATTCCAATGGCTGATGAAGATAAAGAGAAGACTATGTTCATCATACACTGGGGCACCTATTGTTATAGGGTAATGTCATTTGGGTTGAAGAGTGCGAGAGCTAACTATCAGAGGGTCATGGTTACACTTTTTCATGACATGATGCATAAAGAAATCGAGGTCTATGTAGACGATATGGTGGCTAAATCAAAACAAGGAGAAAGTCATGTGAATGTGCTTTGGAAACTGTTCAAAAGATTAAGAAAATACAAGCTAAGATTGAACCCAAACAAATGCACTTTTGGTGTGACTTCTGGTAAATTGTTAGGGTTTATCATTAGCGAAAAAGGAACTGAAGTAGATCTGGACAAAGTTCAAACAATTCGAGAAATACCATCTCCAAGATAAAAAAAAAAAAGTTCGGAGCTTTCTAGGGAGGCTTAATTACATAGCGAGATTTATTTCAAATCTTACTCACACTTGTGAACCCATTTTCAAGTTGTTGAGAAAGAATAATCTAGGAGAATAGGATGAAAAATGTCAAGAAGCTTTTGAAAAGATCAAGGAGTATTTGCATAATGCACCTGTGCTTGTACCTCCGACACTTGGAAAACCTCTCACTCTGTATTTGAAAGTGCTTCAAGAATCAATGGGGAGTGTGTTAGGACAACATGATGAAGTGGGAAGAAAAGAGAGGGCTATCTATTACTTAAGCAAGAAGTTCACTGATTACGAAACAAGATATGCTATTGTTGAAAAGAGGTGTTGTGCGTTAGTTTGGGTGGCTAGTAGACTCTGGCAATACATGCTATACCATACTACACGGCTCATCTCTCATATGGATCCCATGAAATTCATCTTTGAAAAGCCCTATCTCTTTGGAAGATTAGCTAAGTGGCAAATTGTCCTTTCAAAATACGATGTGGTGTATATGACAAAAAAGGCCATCAAAGGGAGTGTAATTACTGAGTACTTAGCTGAAAATCCTGTTGATGACTATCAACCTATAAGATTTGAATTTCCTGATGAGGATGTCCTCGTAATTGAAGAAGAAGGGGATGAAAAAGAAAAAGTAAGGTGGAAGATGTACTTCGATGGTGTTATGAATGTGCACGGGCAAGAAATAGGAGTTGTAATCGTACCACTAGAAGGGAAACAATTCCTTATAGCCATTAAGCTGAAATTTGATTGTACTAATAACATGACGGAATATGAAGCATGTGTAAGAGGTCTACAAGCAGCTTTAGATCTGAAAGTTGATACCTTGGATGTTTTTGGAGACTCTGTTCTCATCAACTATCAGGTGACTGGAGAATGACAAACCAAAGATTCAAAATTGGTTCCATATCAGAAATATTTGACTCGGTTAATTGAGAAATTTAAAGACATTACTTTCTCTCATTTACCTCGTGACAAGAATCAATTTGCGGATGCTTTGGCCACACTATCAGTAATGACTAAGCTTGATTGTGGAGTAATGATGCAGCCAATACAAGTGAAGTTAGAGGATGAACCAGTTTATTGCTCTAATGCGGAAGAAGAACCTGATGGTCACCCTTGGTACCATGATATCCTGCAATATATCAAGTCTAGAGAATATCCAGTTGGGACAAATGAAAATGATAAGAAGACCATCAGGCATCTGGCATTGGGATCCTTTTTTAGTGGAGAGATCTTGTACAAAAGAAGTCATGACGGAGCGCTTTTACGATGTGTGGATGCTAAGGAGACTAATTGCATTTTAAGTGCTATTCATGAAGGGATATGTGCTACTTGTGCAAACGGTCATATGATGACTCGAAAAATCCTAAGAGCAGGCTATTACTAGACAACAATTGAAAGGGATTGCATCAGTTATGTTAGAAACTGTCACAAGTGTCAAATCTATGCTGATCGCACTAAAGTACCCCCGTCCATATTGCACAGTATGACAACCCCTTGACTATTTTCTATGTGGGGAATTGATGTCATTGGTCCAATCAATCCAACAGCATCCTATAGACATCGTTTCATTCTGGTGGCAATTGACTACTTGACAAAATGGGTAAAGATTGCTTCTTATGCGAAAGTGACTCAGAAGATAGTGGCCAAATTTTTGAAAACGAATATCATTTGTCAATATGGGCAACCGGAGAAAATCACCATTGATAATGGTTTGAATTTGAATGGCACGGATACACAAAGGTTGTGCAAACAATTTACAATCAAGCATCATAATTATTCACCATATAGGCATCAGATGAATGAAGCAGTAGAAGCCACAATCAAAAAGATAATGGAAAAGATGGTCGTAACCTACAAAGATTGGCATGAAATGCTTCCCTATGCCTTGTATGCTTACTGCATAGTGGTTCGATCGTCAACTGGGGCATCGCCATATTATCTGGTATATGGTATGAAAGTTGTTACTCCTATAGAAGTAGAGATCCCCTCTCTCAAAGTCTTGATGGAAACTGATTTAGAAGAGTCAGAATAGGCACGGGTTAGATATGAGCAGCTGAATATGATTGAAGAGAAAAGATTAGTTGCAATTTGTCATAGACAGTTGTATCAACAAAGAATGACCAGAGCATTCAACAAAAAGGTTTGACTTCGAAAGTTTCAACCAAGAAATCTAGTATTGAGAAAGGTCTTGCCTCATCAAGAAGATGCATGGGGACAATGGGTCCTAACTCATCAAGGCCCATACATTGTTAAACAAATATTCTCCGGAGGTGCTTTGATTCTCATGGATATGGAAGGGCAAGAGCTGGCTAAGCTGATAAATTCTGATGCAATCAGAAGGTATTACTCATAAAAAAAAAAAAAAAAAAAAAAAAAAAAAAAAAAAAAAAAAAAAAAAAAAAAAATAAAAAAAAAAAAAAAAAAAAAAAAAAAAAGCGCGCTAGATTGAAAACCCGAAAAGGAAATCTAGGCAAAAGCCATTCAAGTTAAATTTACTAGATTGAAAACCCAAAAGGGCAATCTAGATGCGAGTTTGAGCTTGCAAGAATGTTAGTGCGAAAATGAAAGAATGAACCAAGAATAGAAGTGTTGTTTGAGAAAAGGGAGGAAACTCAACATATAAAAAAGCAAGAGTTATGCATTTCAACATCAAAAGGATAAACGTGGTCTCAGTCAAGTAGAAGTCTGATCCAAGGCAATATGAGGATCAATAAAGTTAGATATCACAGAGCAACAACTGGGGTAAAATCGTCCGTTCCATGTGACTTCTGAATCTTTCATCCTAAACTATGTGGGTTTTGATTCCTACTTGGTAGGGCAAGTCCAATTTCACCAAGACCCCATATTGGGGCAAATTTTTATTTTGATGGGTATCTCTTTGATATTTCAATCTTGTGATGTTTGTACACCTTTTTTCTTGGTTGAAATAAAAGAGGTGAATTCATTGAATTTACTTCTTTCAGTTATGCATACTCTCCATGATAAATTATTGAGTTATGATTTTGAATAAAATGTGAGTGGATTGTTTATATGGTATATTCATTTATTTCTTTAAAGTATGTCACATTGACATGGTTTCTAGATTTCAGAATAATATTTTCTAAATCAAAGCAAGGCCCAAGATCTGCTAGGAGTCTTCTTTAATGGTAACTAAAATAAAGAGACCTTAAGAAGATGTTGAGAAATGGAAAAGAGGGAAATACTTACTCAGAAAGATTTATCTTAGCCTACAATTAAAAATGAGTGTGATCTCATCGTTTGAGGAATAAGGAGAAATTATCCGACAGAAACGAAGTCCAATTTCTAATGAGAAAAGACACGCATGAGCGATTCGACTTTTGAAAGAGTAAATTTTGATTAAACCACTTTCCTTGCAAGGGATCAAAGATGACTCATCTTAGTGCCAAAGGGGTACATTTTTTACACTTTCTAGCCATTAATTTTCTTACCATTACATGTCGTGCCATTAATTTTTTTTTTCCATTTACATTTCATGCCATTTATTTTTCTCACAATTATATTTTATGTCATTAATTTTCTTGTCATTACATTTTATGTCATTAATTTTTTTGTCATTACATTTCATGCTATTAATTTTCTCGTCATTACATTTTATGCCATTGACTTCTTAGTAATTACATTTCATACCATTAATTTTCTCACAATTAGATTTTATGCTATTGACTTCTCAGTAATTACATTTCATGCCATTAATTTTCCCGCCATTACGTTTCATGCAATTGGTTTCTTAGCCATTACATTTCATGTCATTAATTTTTATGTCATTACATTTCATGCCATTTATTTTCTCGCTATTACATTTTGTGCCATTATAATTTTATGTCATTCTCATTTCTCGCAATTACACTTTTCTGTCATTATATTTTTGCCATTGTGATTTATGTCATTTTGTTTTGATACTTCAATCTCTACCCTGAGTATCGGAAGAAATACGTGTCTTCTATATTTACATGTTCCCTATACGAAAAATACGATAAACAAGAGCTTCACACGTCATTCTAATAGGAAACATGTAAAGAGGGGCGAATTGTAGACACTATATTTTGTCTAGTAAAGTTTTATTCTTATTATCAAAACAAAAAATAATAATAAATAAAATAAAATAAAAATGACACCTATGAAAATAAAAGCATGTGCAACTGTTTTTTAAACATGGCAGATACAAGGCATTGGAGTTAGAAACGTGGGTGGAAAGAAAAGAAGTAGAGAGACAAGTGTGTGGGTGGTTGAGAGAAAAAAGGAAACATGGTAGAGGAGTTAGAAACGTGAAGGGTAGGGCTACAATAATATAAAAGGGGCAGAACAAAAAGAAAGAAAAACACACAAAAAGGACAAACCTAAGAGTAGCTGCAGTAAAGAGAGAGAGTTAATGAGCCACGGAAAGTTCATTGCTTTGTCTTTGTCGCCGTTGGTAGTTCAGAGAAGGAGACACCAGCGACAGAATAACCTGAGAATCCCAAAAAGAGTCCCAAAGCTGGATGTGATTCTGTTTGCTATTCAAGCAAGTAAGACAATGAAATTTTGAATTTTTCAATTTCTCTTGTTGACATCAGCTATTATTGGTTAGCCCTTTTTAATTGTGTTGATCGCTGTTGTACTAATGGCACTAAAGTTGAATAATCTACTAGGAAAGGGTTTTGCCTATAGATTCTTTGCAAACCCTTTATTTTATATTGGAGCATGTGTGTATTTATCATCATTGTCTTTAAGAATTTCTGCTCAACATGAGGGGAAAGGTAATATCGAAGTTCTAGTGATGATGGTGGTATTTCTCAAGTTGAAATTGATGAAAGTGAATTTAGACACCCATTTTTCCTAGAAAGAGAAACAGAGTCCAAAGAGAAAAATAAAGATTAAGAGAAAAGGAAGATCAAATTTAGAGAGAAAGAGAGAGATAAGTTCTTAACTTAAACTCGCAACTTGGAATCGATTTCCTTCTTGGTCTAAGATGCAATGAAAGATGGAGGCTCTGGTTCTGCATTTCTTCTCCTCCGTTGATCTTTCTATCCTATTTTTGTCTCTTCATTGTTTCATTTGGCTAATTTCCTTTGTTTTTTTTTTTGGCTTAATTGCAATTTTGGTCCTCATATTTTAACTAGTTGAACATTTTGGTCCCCCTTCTTTAAAAATGAACTATCGAGTCCCTTTATATTCATAAAATGTACAAGTTTAGTCCATTTATCTTTAAGTCAAAATTAGGTTTATTTCAAGGTGTAAAGTTCTCTGATTCATAATCCCACCGTTCAGATTGAATAGCTGCGTCTTGTGAATTTTCCCATTAAATTTAAGTCCAATCTAACGGTGAAAATATCTAAATTTTTGGTTAGATGAAAACTTATAGTTTTGGTATTTTGGGTTGAGTCCCACCGTTAGATCGAGCTAAAATTTAGTGAGGAGGTTCACAAGATGTAACACTTCAATCTGAATGGTGGGATTATAAATCAAAGAACTTTACAACTTGAAATAAACCTAAGAATTTTGACTTAAAGATAAATGGACTAAACTTGTACATTTTATGAATATAGAGGGACTCAATAGTTCATTTTTAAAGAAGGGGGACCAAAATGTTCAAGTGGTTAAAATAGGGGGACCAAAATTGCAATTAAGCCTTTTTTTTGTGTAATTTCTATTTGGTTAGGTTTGGGCCTTTGGTTTAGACTCATGGTCCAATATATTTATTTTGCTGATTGGTCTGGGTTTTATTTTTGTGGGTTGAAGATTTTTTATTTAGGTTGACTTGTTTGATTTTCTTTTATTTTGTCTCAAGCCTATGAAATGGGCTGGGTCCAATCTGATTGGGCTGGGGATTTTTATTTGGGCTGACTTGTTTGATTTTCTTTTATTTTGTCTCAGGCCTACGAAATGGGCTGGTCTAGGTCCTTTTATTTGCTTGGGTTGTTTCTTTGACTGGAACAGGCCCACGAATTGGGCTAGCAGCACAACTTGTTTTTTTATCTTCTTTGCTTTTTGTTCAAGTGTTATTTAGATTGGGCCTAATATTAATGTTAGTCTTTTGATTTGTTTTTTATGAAGGGCCTATTACTAATGTGTAGATTAGTTATTGTTTAGTGATTAATTTCAATATTTCATTTTTCCTTTGTTTAAATAGTTTAATTAAAATAAAATTAGGAGTAAATTCATTTACATAGCTTGTTGGTTATATCCTTTTGTTTTACATTTACCTTTTTTTTAGAAGTTAGCTCTTCAGATTTTTGGTTTATTCATTTTCTTTCTCTACTTATTGTTTTTTTAATATGTTAATACTTTTTTTTTTGTGAGCATGAGACGAGAGGAAATGAAGAAGCCAACAAGAGGAAGTTTAGTCTTTACTAATATCATATATCATGCATTTTACATTCACTTAATTTAATTTTTTAGTGCGAATAGCATCTGTAGGCCTCTTACTTGTCAAAGAAGGGATATGGGCAACTTATCCCCATAGGAGTAGCTCTTCTTTCTG
Organism: Cercis canadensis; assembly: GCA_003255065.1. Taxonomy (NCBI): domain Eukaryota; kingdom Viridiplantae; phylum Streptophyta; class Magnoliopsida; order Fabales; family Fabaceae; genus Cercis; species Cercis canadensis. The sequence continues at coordinate 41,982 of QAOA01003520.1, read as the reverse complement.
CCCGAGGTAAGGATAAGCGCCACTTTGAGAACCGAAAAGAGTAAAAACAAAATGGAAGGATTAGGACACGATTAGATTCATGCATAGCGTAATTTTAAATTATTCGCAATTTTTTTTGATTGCATGTTTATTTATTTAGTTTATCTTTATGATTAAAACAAAGAAAATAAAAAAAATTGAATCTCTTTTAATTTCGGATTCAAAAAAATAAAATGAAAATTTCTTTTGAACCATTTTGCAAACTACGCGGACTTTGATCCTTAATTAGAGTACGTAAGCATTCGAGAGTGATGAATCAAGTCCTATTTTTAGTAATCACCCATTTTTCTTTTATTTTTATTTAAGGATAAAATAAATATGATTTGACCATAATTTAATTTATATGATTAATTTCAGGTAACTGTCTTTCAGACAAGTGTTGTGAGGTGCCTAACACATTCCCCACACAAAAATTGACTCCCGGACCCCCTTTGGTTCACAGACCTATTTCTTTTTTTGAAATTAAAGGGGTTTTCCAATTGTTTCCCAAATTTTTAATACAATTGGTGGCGACTCCAGAGTTTTCATTTTGAAAACTAAATCTCTTTTTATTTAGTCATTCGTGTTATAACAACCTCCAAGTACGTTATAACATACGTGAATGCTTTCTAGTCTTTTATGGCTAAACTGTTGTTCTCTGGCTTCCCCTTTTACAGTTTTAGAGCAATTTTTTATGTGAACGCTTCGTGCTTCTATTCATGTGCTGTGAAATAAAAACTGAAATTTGTGCTTCTGTTGTTCTCTTTAGTTCTGATTCGTGCTTCTGATTTGTTTGAGTATATTAGGCTTAGCTGCCCATTTTCCGCCGAACGACCCTAGAACCCTTAAATGATAGTCTTGCTCTTGCATGAGAGTAGCTGATTAGAAAATTTAGTGCACTTGTTTATGGGCTGAGAAATCTTTAACTGTTGTTTGATCAAAGCCCTGTTTTTTTTTTTTTTTTTTTTTTTTTTTTTTTTTTTTTTTTTTTTTTTTTTTTTCTTGCATCAACATTTTCCAAGGTAATGAGCCCCTAAAACAATGCATACAGAAGAGTATCATGTTACTACTTGCATAAATTTGAAGGAAATCAGCAGTTATGGAATATTTTCAACAGTCAATTTGAGTTTCTCAGCTCTGTCATTGCAACTGTAGGCTAGTACATTTTCCAATTTTTGCATTTTATATACAAATCTGTGACTGTTTGGCACAACAGTTACTATACAAAGCTAAAGAAATTTCTTCTTTGGAAGTTGTACAATTTATAATTAGAATGAAGCACAACTTCTAAATGCTGATTGCTGATTGCTGAAGCATTTTGGAATGCAGTGAGTCTTGTTGCCTCTAGAATATCTCATATGCTTAGGTATCATCAATTAATTGCCCATTTGGATTATATCATGATGGTTGGCCAGTAAACACCCACAGCTTCATGAAGTTTGCATCTCCCTTTACCTCTCGTAATAACTATATATGCGATTATTTGTTGTTTTTTTTTTTTCTTGTTTGAAGGACTTGGGCCGAGATGATGTTTTTTCATGGAACATTAGGATATGGAACAAAAAGTGTCAATAAGAGTGCTGATCTCTTCAGTCTGCTACTTGTCCATTTATTTAATCAAATATAGGACTTTCTATATTTAATCAAAGCAGAAATGGTTATTTATTTATGTTTGTATTTGTAAGGAGAGACAAAGAGAGAGTCCCAAGTAGGCAGCTACATATCTTTAGTAGGTACACAAGAGGGTCAACTAATGACACTAGACGAGAGACTAGAGGACAAGTAAGTGGGTCAACTAATGGTAAGGGCAAAAAAAAAGATAGGTCTGATGGGACATTGATTGAAATGGTAGTTGAGAGCATTGATAGGTTTGGTAATATTTATTAGAAAAGTGGTGAGAATATTAAGGACCTAACTGCTTGTTTTAACCATGAAGTCGAGGAAAGTAAAAAGAGAATGTCAATTTTTGAAGAGTTACTCAAGATACAAGGTCTAACTACTGAAGAAAGGATTCAAGCTGATTTGATATTATGTAAGGATAGCAATATAACAGATTTCTTCATGTCAGTGGTGGATCCTGTACACAAAGAGCAATTGGTGGCACAAATATTGGCTCAAAATCTAAGTTCCTAAACTTTATGGCATTGTTTTGATTTTGTAATAGATTTATTTTTATATTGGCTATGTCATGCCACAATTATGACTTTTTGAGTTTGCAAATGATGTTTGTTATTTTACTATATTGTTATTTTACAATCTATTCAGGTCATTAATTAAATGACTTGACAAAGAATTTCATGGCTTTATGAATATGGTATAGGAAATTCATCTTGTTTCCTTCCACTCGTATCTCAATCTGTCTTATATGGTTAATATTTTATATATGTTATTCTGTCATTTATGGAATCATTTTCCTTGCTTTAAGTCCCTAAATATACTAAGCACCACTATGTAGGTATTTCCAGCAGTGCCTGGGTAATGTTTCTCAGGTCTTTGTATATGGGTAATCTAGTTGTTTTCATTTGCTCCAGTGCATATGGCCTTTTGGTTAGGATCATGTTTATGTGCTCATATTGTCTTGGTGGACTAGTTCTATTAATTAGTGGTTCTAACCAAATGTTTTAGAAAAGCATTATGCTTCCTGATTTAGCGTGTGAATCTGCTTTCAACTTTTCCCAACAGGCATAAGTACCCTGTTTTTCAATCCCTCCTCTCAGCTTGTGTTGGCTGGGTCAACTGTTGGCTATACATGCTGTTGGGATCTTAGGTATGCAAACATGAGCCTAATGCGGATTACAAGTCAATTACTGGAGATCTTTAATTTTTGGCATTACCAGTTTTAGCTACCTTTACTTGAATATTTTGTTTGCTTTTGCCCTTTAAAAATTGTCCCATATCAAACTGTCTAGTAGCCTTAAGTTTCTTAAATAGTACATCACCGGAGCTTTCCTGTTAGAATAGAAACAGTATGTTCTTTTGGAATAAAAGGAAGCATAGAATGCATAATCTATTTAACGGTAAATTCTTATTATTCAACCAGTACTAATTATCATCTATCTGATGTGTCTCATGCATGCGCAATCTTGTTTGTTTGTATCATCCAGGGCAATGAGGCTATTGTGGGAGACGCGTGTGAGTCCTAATGTCATTTTCTCTCGTAATCCCATTCCACTGGTTCCTAATGTAATCCAAACACGGAACTTCTGTTATAGAATACACAATGTTCAACCATAGGGCATCCCTTTTACTATTGATTTATATATTTCACTCTTTTGTATAATAAATTTATGTTCAGCTATAATGATTATCTTGTTCATTGTAAGCTTATGATGTTGTACTGTTAGTAGTAAATATGAAATATGCAGCACAACAAGTGCAGTGCACAGGCTCTTTCTTCCACTTACCATGACAAAGAAAAAAAAAAACCAAACCCATTGAATGAAAAGAATAGATATTTATTTTTGCCATTTTGTGCATAAAAAATGTATTTTTTTTTTCATATTACTTGTTATATATGGGTCTCACCATAAAAATGATATATAATAGCAATTTATTTATTTATTTATCCAAATTTAGAAAAGGGTATTTTTGAAAAAATAACCAAGATTCTCAGAAAAATAGCATTTGAACTGAACATGAAATGTAAGATTCCTAGGAATGAATATTCAACATTCTCAAGAATATTTATGGCCAATCAAACATAAATTATAACATTCATGGGAACAAGATTCCTAGAAATGATGTTTCCCAGGAACTAAGAGTTGTATTAAAAGAACATAATTGATTGGCATTTTTTCCAAAATAATGCAATTATTTTTATTCGTACCCAAATTGAGTGCTAAGTTTGAGCTGTTACAGTAGTGTTACAGTAATTCTAATTCCTCATGTAATAACTGTTACGAAAAAATATGGCATTAGAATCCTTCTCATATAAATTGTTTCTAGATTATCAGAATTCCTAGTTATTTATTTACCTTTCACAATTGGGGGCCTTTAAGTAAAAATGGGGTTATATAACCTCATTCTAGGTGGCACAATCACTACCATTTTTTGTGCTATGTGCCAAATTTAGTGGTGGATATTTATTTTTGGTTACCTGTTCAATTGGTCATTTCTCAATTTGTGTGTCAATATTAATGTTACCTACTAATTTAACTAAAATTATGTTAGTACCCCACTTAAAATAACAATTTATATTAAAGCTTTTTTTTAGTAATTAAATTATGTTAAAGTTGAGAGTATACAAAGTATGATTTTCTTCTCCATTTATATATTTTTTACAAACAAATTTATGAAATTTTTTTAAAAGAGTTACACTCAAATTTATACGTAAAGATTAACAATTTAAAATAAAATTTTAAGCATGATAAATTTAAAAATATACATTAATAGATAGATTAAGATGAGTGAAGAACAATAGTGTAAAAAACAAGTCAAAAAAATTGAAGAGAGTAAATCTCACTCTCTCCCTTACTCTTCATATTTGTAAGTAGGATTTGAATGGTGGATTTTTACATGAAAATGGGATAAATCCTAACTTTGAATTTCAAAGATCTTTGACTTTTTGATAAAATATTCATGTGGGTTTTATAGATCATCAAATTTTAAGTTTAATGGTGTGAAAATCGTATTGAAAAAGGTTAGAAATGTTGAATAACTAGTTCTGGACAGAACCAATTCCACAACCGGATCGAGTGACCCAGCTGCAAACCCAAATAGAGGTAAAAGACGACAAATAGTATTTTCAAGCGAAGTCCACTCGTGTGTCAGGAGAGTGCACGTGGAGCCCACACGCTGAGACTTTTTTTTATTGAAACTTGCCCAATTCTTCTTCACTCTTCATATTCTACCTTCTGAATTTTTTTGAGAATTTTTGGATGTCCAAAATTATTTTTCTCAATTTTTCAAAACTTTACACTATTAAAATGATATTGTACACAGAATTTCGGGCTGAAATTTTTTATGTATGATTTTCACATGATTAGCAATGATATATGTGTAGTACTCTCTGTAGTGGTGAATGATCCATATTAAATTAATTATTGAACTATACATTACCTATTTCATTGCCTAAAGTGAGAATAATTGTGTAATAACTCCTTTTGACATGGAAAAAAATAAGTCTTCTAGTTTTGGCAATCCAAATAATTTTGGAGACATTTTTGCATGTGAATGTGGTATTCTCTTTTTACCATTACCAATATATCATATATCAAAAAATTACAAGCACTAATTTAAATAAAAATACACCCACACCTTCAGATTGGACAATTTTTAACCCAACTGAGATGGGTCCAGCACGAGCTTGAGGTGGAGTTGGAATTGCAAGTGTGGTAGGAGCCACCATTGTTGGAGCGTGAGAATGGAAGGCAAAAGCTGGACGCAAATTGTGACTGGTTGAGGGTTCATTGGGAGTTTCTCACCTTGAAGTTGCATTCGGACCTTGATTAAATCTAGTGGGTGTGTGCTGCAGCAGCCACAATGGAGGCAATCCCACCTTCAACAAATCCTTTGACAGCCATTGAATGATTATGAATTTGTCAATTAAGAAAAGATTTCAAATTTGTCAATTCCTTTCAGAAGGAAAAGATTTCAAATTTGAGTGTTGTATTCAAAGAAGAGAGAATGGGAATGTGGTGGTGTTAAGAGCAGTAAGAATCTGAGGTCATAAGAGTATGAAAGGGTGAGCCTTTGAGACATAAAATACGGAGGAGAAAGGAGAAGCTTTTGGTTTTGGGTGATGACTTTCTTTTTTTAATTTGACAATAATTAAGTTCAAATGATATGAAATTATATAACACTACATTATGTCACTTTGTTAGTGTAGTGTCATATTAATTTAGGTTTTAATTATTACTTAACTTGACAATTAGAATATAAAAATAATTTTTAGAATAAGATGGTTCTCGTACATTATCTTTAGACATGAGGTATTTTGTAAGTTAAAGGATATTAGCTAATTAAAATTTCGAATTTGCATCATAAAAAAAATTATTGAAGCTATGCCCATACTCTCTTAGATATTGTAGATTTTTTATTTGATATTAATATAGTTCAATGAAAAATAATTATATAAATTTAAATAGCAGAATTTTTAATTTTATGGAATTGAGTTAGGACTTGTTTTAATTATTTTTTTAACATCAAGGGCTGATTTGGAATAAGTGAAAATTTTGCTGTCAAAAGTTGTATTAAATATTCTTATGGCTATAGCAAGTTGAGTAAAATGTGGGTCCCACTTTTAACACACTTGTTACATCTTAAGCAGTCTACCTAAGATGGGGTGGTTTAACCTCATTTTTGCATAAGGTTAGTTAAATGCCCCCTTCACAATTAATCGATAATCATGATTGCTCAGCTATGATAATTCTACACTGCAATTGCATTTAGTCACAATGAGAGTCCACATCAAACACTTGTCTTTACATTTTATGGTCACAATACCATAATCACTATTTAGAACCTTGTTTGATAACATTAATTTTGTTTAACAGACAAAGTAATAGAAACCAAATTATAATATTGACATGAACTTGGGTACAAAAAAAAAAAAAAANNAAAAAAAAAAAAAAAAAAAGAAAGAAAAAAAAAGAGAAATCATATAGCAATTTTTGCCAACCCTGTAACCCACTCGTTCAACTTGAGACTAACCGTAAACATTGAACATTTTCAATCATTCAAATCCCCAATAAGAAAGGACACACACTCAACAAAACTAGAAATATTGCAAAGATTAAGGATTTGATCTCAACAGTGTAAGTGGTGGATACCACTTGTGAGTGACGATGTTGAACCTTGGCTGATTTGTATTTCTTCAAACTACAACTTGCTTCATTCCTATTTTCCTCCAATCCTATTCCTGCCCGCAGAAATAATATACAACACAATTATGGATTTATTGTTATCACTTTTGTTTCCATGGATTTACTAGAAGAATAATCATATGTACCCAAATTTATTTTCATTATATTATACAAACTGAAATCTGAACTGAACTAATTTCATTAATTTATGTATTAAACTCTTTCTTTTACATTATGGTTTGTGTATAATTGTGTTGACAAAATTTTTAAATTGTTATTTCTCTTTATATGATTGTTTACCTGGTCATCCAGATCTAGAATGGCTGTGATACAAAGGATGGGAAGAGTATACATCAAGTAACAATGATGAATGAAAGAAAAGACATTAAGCAGAAAATATAGAAATTGAGATAAATCACATAACTACAAGTGTGCCAGCTCTTTGAATCCCATACCTTAGGGTATGTTTGGGAGTTCTTTTGGAGGGGAAAGGAGAGGAGAGGAGAGGAATGAGAGAGTCCACTCCCTTGTTTGGGAGTTTTAAGTTTGAAAGGGGAAGGAGACCAAGGGTTAAACTTTGACCCTTGCACTCCTTTTTTCATTCACAAATTTTAACCCCCCAAATTGGGGGGTTTGGAGGGGTAGAGAATTAATTTACTAATTTACCCATACTGTCTGCTACCATTGAATTATTGGATAAGAAAAGAAAGCAAAAAAGTTGAAGTTTTATGTTTAAATTGTAATTCTTTTATATTTCTAATTAAAAATTTTAATTATATCCATCTAATGAAAAAAATTATAAATAATCCCTTTTATCATCACTCTAATTTAATTAATTGCAACCCATAAAGCAATAGAATTTGCATAATTTTTCAGATGCACAGTTTATTTTCTTTTTGAAAATATATAGTATATTAATTTTTTTATGACTCATTAGAAGCAATAAGTGTATATTATATATTAATAATTTAATATTTATGAAATTTTACTTTTTTATGAAAATGTACTTAATTAGAGTATGAATTCGGTTATTGTCAATTTTTATTTTTTAATAAATAAATAATAATTACATTTATAATTAAAAAATTGAATTAGAAAAAAAGAGTGAAAAGATAATAAAGGGTAAACTAGTAAAAATATTTTACAATAAGACATTTCCTTCCCTTTCCTTTCCTTTTCCTCATTTTAATCATCCAAACAAAGGAGAGGAAAACCCCTCCCTTTCCTTTCCCTTCATTTCCCTCTCTTTCCTCTCCTCTCCTCTCCTCTCCCCTCCAAAAAAACTCTCAAACAGAGCCTTAGAAACTCTTGTGCCCTATGTTAAATACATGATCAATTGAGCTACTATTCATGATAAAATAAAAAACGATTTGAAAAAAGAAAACAAGACTAGAAGACAGGATTTTATTTTGATAATTATATATGATAGCAACAAAGTCCAATTGTACCTTCAATGGAGTCCGAATAAGGGAAACGATACTCTTCTCTTTGAAGTCTCAACGACATATTGGAGATAGACATATCTTCCAATGCTTTGATTGGAATTCTTCCTAATGAGATTGGGAACCTGACAATATTAAATCTGTCAAGTAATCAGATTTCAGGAAGTATTCTTCCAACCATTGGCAACTTGCAATCTGAAGCAAGGAAAATTAAAAAAGAAACTAATAACTGTTTGGGTCTGTCCCAAAGAAAGAGAAAAATTCTCACAGAATTGTATTGATGCTGAAAATTTTTCTTACAAGACAATAAACTCCTAAATTTGTAGTACTCCTAAAATATCTAAGATCAGGAAATCTAAAACCTTACAAGACTAAGAAAACTTAAAAGACTAAACTTGTCTTGGAAAACAAGATTTGATTAGACTCGAAAAAAGAAATTACAAAAGATAGGAAACTAGACTCCAAAGCATTAAAATAAATAAGAAACTAAGAAAAATACTATTCATATTACTGTAGCTAGGTACTGTTCACGCGCTACAGGGCATGGGCACTTGTCCTACATCAGACTCCTCCACTTCAGAAGAACTCGCCTTCGAGTTAGTATCAGGATACATCAATGCATCAGGAGAATGGTATTCAAATAAGTCAGCTAAATTGATGGTATTAGAAATGTCTAGGAACTCTGGTAATTCCACCACATAAGCGTTGTCATTTATCTTCTTCAATATCTTGCAAGGGCCTACTTTCTTGTGCTTGAGCTTGTTGTAGGTGCCTATAGGGAAACGCTCTTTTGTACAAGTAAACCATAACTATATCTCCCTCTTTATACACGTTCAGCCTTCTATGCTTATCTGTAGCTTTGTTGTATTTAACATTAGACTCTTCTAGTTTAACTTCCAACTGCCTGAATCTTCTCAGCCATATGTTCAGCAGCTATACTGTAACCTAGGATCTTAGGCAAAGGTACCAGATCCAAAGTATGTTTAGGTACTCGCCCATACACTATCTCAGATGGTGATCTTCCAGTGGACCTATTGACAATGTTATTTATAAGCAAATTCCGCTGGTGCTAGATAATGATCCCACTGCTTTGGCATATCTCCACGAAGACTCATGATGATATTTCTCAAACTCTTGTTGACAACTTCAGTCTGCCCATCAGTTTAAGGGTGAAAGGAGCTGATGAACTGCAAATCAGTTTGGAAAAGTGTCCATAATGTTCTCCAAAAGTGGCTTAGAAATTTTGTGTCCATGTCAGAAGTTCTACTTTTGGGCTTTCCATGCATCCTTATAACCTCTTTAAAAAATAAACTTGCTACATGTGAGGCATCATAAGTCTTTTTACAAGCAAGGCAGTGTGCTATTTTTGAAAACTTGTCCACCACAACAAAAACTGAATCCATACCTCTTTGAGTTCGAGGAATAGGAAAGCTGTACTTGACAGTTATCTTATTTATGGCTCGGCTATCATGCCAGCTTCCATCCTTCTTTGATACTATCAAGGCAGGAACTGCACATGGACTTTGTTAAATATTAATCTAGAATAGTCATCTAGAATATTATAGACTGTTAGAAGTAAAGAAGACCAACTGCAANAAAAAAAAAAAAAAAAAAGAATCAGAAGAAAACACAAGGAAAAGTGTAGAACATTGAAGAAGAAGAAAGTCGGTTGTAAGAAAAAAATCTGCATAGAAAATCCTAGAAGAATGCAGAAGTAGGTCGGTGGAAGAAGTAGGAAGAAAAATCTACAACTTAGGCTAGTAAAGTTGGAGAAGTAGATGTCTATAAAAAGGGTTGAGTAGGTGAAAAAGAAGTAGAAAAAACAGAGACCAAGAATTAAAGAAATCTTCAGCAACTCCTCTCTTCTCTCTCCCACTCACACACGTCCCATCTTTGCCTTCATAGCCTTTCAATAGCTTTGATTACCATCAGTGGTATCAGAGCCTGGTTGTTGAGAATACCCTTTGTTGTTTCCAAGCTTACAAAATAGAAAATAAAATACAAATAATAACAATAGATTAGAGAAAAATTAGAGATGTGGCACCAGGATGAAGCACAAATATCTCATTTTCTTTAAGACAATTCACTCTTCTTGCAGGTGATTTTTAGTATATCAACCAGGTGTAGCGAGTTCTAGACGCGTTACCTCCAAGATACAACAGCCCGGTAGCCACACTGTTTATCATCCAATATTCTGCACAAATAGGAGGAAAGGACTCTCTCCAACACTCTTCTCTACCCAAGAGTTTATTCACACAATATAAGCAAATAATATGCGCACACTACAATTAGGTTGCACTTACAAATGTATCTCATAATCATACCAATTGTAGAAGCACATACACATATATATAGTGTAATGAACCACCTTTCCAAATTCTAGCTGTTGGCTACAATTAAATAAATATTATAAGCTTTTAAAACAAAGAATCAAAGCACAAATGAAACAGCCATATGTTAGCCAATTTAAAGTCATAACCATTCAGCCAATCAAAGCACTTCAAAGCATTTTATAATGCAATTACATAGCCATAACTGAATAGCTTTTAAGGCTAATAACAAAAGCCTTTAAACACAATAAACATAGAGAGAAGAAGTTGTAACATATATAACCATTTGGCATTAAACATATATTTATTTTTAATAAAATACCAACACCCTTTGGCGACGAGTCGGGCTATGTATTTTTGGATTGATCCATCTTCATGATATTTGATCTTGTAGACCCACTTTAATCCAATGACATCTTTGTCTCTTGGCTTCTCCACAAGCTCCCACGTATGGTTCTTCTCAATCATCTTGATTTCTTCATCTATGGCTTCTCTCCATGCTTCTTCCTCCTAAATTTGATCATGTGGTAGCTATTATTAAGGAATCTGAAGATTTTTCTAAGCTAACTCTAGTGGAATTAATGAGCTCTCTTGAAGCTCATGAAGATAGAATGCAAAGATTTGAGCAACCACTAGAGCAAGCATTTCAACCTAAATTAAATATCGAAAACCAAGGTCAAAACTCCAGAAAGAGAGGAGCTTCTAATAACCATGGTAGGGGGAGAGGAAATTATAAAAATCAATGGAATAATATAGGAAACTCTAGCTCTTATTGCAATTTATGCAAGAAAAATAATCATGATACAAAAGATTGCCGGTTTAAATGCAAGAGGTGCAAAAGGCACACTCATCTTGAAAAAGATTGTTTGTACCGGTAAAAAGAAGAAGCTAATTTTACTAAAAATAATGAATCCCTTGATCAAATATTTTATTCTGCGTTCTCTACACATCAAGAATCAAAGGATGTTTGGTATCTTGATAGTGGTTGTTCAAATCACATGACAAGCAACAAAAAAGTTGCTTTGTCAATTTGAATGAAAGCTTAAAATCCCAAGTTGTACTTGGCGATGGAAAAATTCAAAAAGTTGAAGGCAAATGCACTATTTTCATCAGAACTAAAGATGGCAATCAAAAACTCATTCATGATGTTCTCTATGTGCCTGGTCTAGCCCAAAATTTATTAAGTGTTGGGTAATTAATTCAAAAAGGCTATAAGCTCAACTTTGATGGTGATAAATGCACCATCTATGATAAAAATAAGGGGCAACTTATCACTATTATCAAAATGGCCTCTAACAAAATTTTTCCGATGATAATGCCGCTTGGGCAAATATATGCTTTGAAATGTGAAAATGTGGATGAATCCACGTTATGACATTTGAGATATGGCCATCTAAATTTTCATGGGCTTAAACTATTGAGCCAGAAAGAAATGGTGCTTGGGCTTCCATTTATTTCTGTTGAAAAGAAAATTTGTGAAGGTTGTACTTTTGGAAAAATGCATAGATTACCATTTCCCAAAACATCTTAGAGAGTTAAAGCTCCACTTTAATTGGTACATGCCGACATTTGGGGTCTTTCAAGAAACCCTACTCTTGGAGGCAAAAGATACTTCTTGCTCTTTGTTGATGATTACACCTGTATGATGCGGGTCTACTTCATTGAGCATAAATCTGATGCTCTCTCTCACTTTATTCAATTTAAAGCCCTTGTTGAAAAGCAAAGTGAGCATTCTCTCAAAATATTGAGAACAGACCAGGGGAGAATTTAATGATCAAAAGGTTATAAAATTTTGCAAGGAGCATGGAATAAAAAAGGAGCTCACTATTTGACATACACCTCAACAAAATGGTGTCGCCGAAAGGAAAAATAGAACAATTGTTGAAATGGCTCGTTCCATGCTCCAATACAAAAATTTGTCCAAAAGTTTTTAGGCCGAAGCTGTTAATACAACCGTTTATATTTTTAATTGATCCCCTACTAAAGCTTTCGAGGATATGACTCCATATAAAGCTTGGTTCAAGAGAAAGCCAAAGGTTGATCATTTCAAGATCTTTGGCTATATTTCTTACTCCCATATTCCAAAAGAGAGTCAAGAGAAATTGGATGAAAAGGGAGAGAAATGCATCTTCATTGGATATAGTGATGAATCAAAGGGTTATCGTCTCTATAAGCCCAAATTAAGAAAGCTAATCATCTCAAGAGATGTCATCTTTGATGAAAAAGTGAGCTGGTAATGGAGCAATGATGCAACCAATGAGATTCAACTCTTTGAAGAAGCTGAAGAGACAAAAAGAAGTGATCTAGGCCTAAGCATGCCACCATCAACCCCCAGTCGAAGACAAATGGAATCCACACCAGACTCATCTCCTCTAAGAAAGATGTGACCATTGCAAGATCTCTACCAAACTTGTGATGTTGCACTCTTTTCTTGTGAGCCTAAAAAATTTGAAGAAGCTACCAAGGAAGAAGCATGGAGAGAAGCAATGGATAAAGAAATCAAGAGGATCGAGAAGAACCGTATATGGGAGCTCGTGGAGAAGCCAAGAGACAAAGATGTCATTGGATTAAAGTGGGTCTACAAGATCAAATATCATGAAGATGGATCAATCCAAGAATACATAGCCTGACTTGAAGGAAGATGGAAAGGATAAGGTAAACAAGACAATCTATTGAAGCCTAGTGGGCTTATTAATTTATCTCACAAACACAAGGCCAGACATAGTACATGTTGTCAGCATGGTTTCAAGATTCATGAACAACCCAAGCTAAGTTCACTTCAATGCCACAAAGAGAATTTTGAGATACGTTAAGAGCACGAAGAATTATGGGATCTTATACAAGGCTGACGAAGATTGCAACTTAGTTATCTACACTGATAGTGATTGGGCTGGAAGCATAGATGATCGAAAGAGTACAAGCAGTTATGTTTTTCTTTTTGGCTCCAAGGCAATTTCATGGGCATCAAAGAAGTGAAAGAGTGTAGCACTTTCGACTCCTGAAGCAGAGTATATGGCAGCCACTTGTGCATCTTGTGAAGCTATTTGGCTAAGGAGGATTATGAATAACCTTCATCAAGTTACGAACACACTCCAACCAAAATTTATTGAGCCAACATATTTGCAATTGCCATGACCAAGAATCCAGTGTTTCATAGCCGCACAAAGCATATGGAGATCCGACATCACTTCATCCGAGAGCTTGTGGACGAAGGTGAGAATGAGTTAGAATTCTACAAGACCAAAGAGTAGCTCGCCGATTTGATCACAAAGCCAATTCCAGCTGAAAAGTTCATCAAGTTTAGAGAAATGCTTGGAGTTTATGACTTTTCTAGATTAAGGGGGAGTGTTAAATATTAATCTAAAATAGTCTATAGACATTTAGAATATTATAGACTGCTAGAAGTAAAGAAGACCAGCTGCAGTAGTGAAAAAAATCAGAAGAAAGGACAAGGAAAAGTGTAGAACATTGAAGAAGAAGAAAGTCGGTTGTAAGAAAAAAATCTGCATAGAAAAAACTAGAAGAATGCATAAGTAGGTTGGTGGAAGAAGTAGGAAGAAAATTCTACAACTTAGGCTAGTAAAGTTGGTGAAGTAGATGTCTATAAAAAGGGTTGAGTAGGTGAAAAAGAAGTAGAAAAAACAGAGACCAAGAATTAAGGAAATATTCAGCAACTCCTCTCTTCTCTCTCCCACTCACACACGTCCCATCTTTGCCTTCATAGCCTTTCAATAGCTTCAATTACCATCAGAATTATGCTTTCTCTAATAAACCCCTTTTTCAACAATTCTTCTACCTTTTCCTATAGAATTTTGGACTCTTGAGGGTTCATTTGATAATGTGGCAGATTGGGTAAGGTTGCGTTTGGCAAGAATCAATCTGATGTTGTACCTCATTCGTAGGAGGAAATTTATCAAGAAGGTCATCAACCAAAATGTCTGCGAAAGCTCTAAACAAACACTACAATTTCTAAAGGATTTTTACCTTGATATGATCACTTCCTTTCTCTACTAATACGTAAAATCCATCTCTATTATTTATCCTAAACATGACACCAAAATTCTTGGAAGAATTGGATGAAGTTCCCTCTACTATAACATCTTTGGGCTTTACTTTCCTTTTAGCCACTAGCTTCATGATTACTCTTGTCTTCCTCCATATAAAAAAGTAGACATTCTCCCTGCCTTTGTGTGTAAGATCCACATTATACTACCATGGTCTCCTCAACAAAATATGACAGGCATCCATATCAATTACATCACATGTCACAATGTCTCTGTAAGTCTTGCCAATAGATATAAGGTCATGGCAGGTTTCAGTCACCTTCAATTCAGCGCCTTTCTTGATCTAGCCAATTGTGTAAGGAACTAGATGTTTTAGTGTGGCAAGCTTTAGGTATTCAACCAACTTTTTTTTGAAATAATTTTTTCACAGCTCCCACTATCAATGAACATGTCACATACCCATTGATTGGTGGTACACTCTAAGTGAAAGATATTGTGACGTTGGCTGTAATCTCCTTGTGTGGTAAGAAGCAAGTGATGGACCACAAAATTTACTCTTTTTCCATTCTCACATGCTTCTTTTTCATCTACTACATCCTCAACTATCCCTTCAATAAATTCCTCTTCACCCAAGTCATTACCACATTCAACCAAATTTATAGTCTTTTGGGGTCGACAATCAATTGACCGATGCCCCAGTTGACCACATTTAAAGCACTTGGCTATTGTTGGCCGGGCATATGGATTATTGTTAGGCTAAAGAGTGGTGACTGCATTCGTTCCTTGGGCTTTAGCTAACCACTAATACCTCATATTCTACCATTTGAACTTTCTGCTTGCTGGTTTGGTGGTTGCAAACTAGCCTTACCTCCTTATGGAGACACACTCCTTCGAGCACTTGAATATGCTCTAGCAGACAGGGAAGATTGCTTCTCAAGCTGCATCTCTATTTTCCAGGCCTTGCTTTGAGCATCCTTTAGTGTAAAAACAATATGATAGGACATGCGATCTTGCATGAGAAGTCGTAACCCATGCATGAACATACCTAGCAACTTGTTGCAAATCAGTTTCTTGTAGGTAATTGCATGACTGCAACCTCAGAAAGTCTTCAGCATATTCCTCCATAGATTGCTCACATTGATAGCAATTTTGATACTTTTGAAATAAGATTTCCTCATAATCTACTGGAAGATACCTTGCCATTAGTAGCTTATGCATCTTGCCCCAAGGCATAACAAGAGCCTTTCCTTGTCACTGTCTTGTTGCTAGCAAATTCTCCCATCAAGCTGAAGCTCCTCCTTTAAGCTTATAAACCACAATCTTGACTTTTTTTCCTACCAGAACCTCCATAGCTTCGTAAAACTTCTCTATCTCCTATAACCAGTCTAGAAATTCTTAAACATGAAGATGTCTATTGAAGCTAGGGAGATCAACCCTAAGCCAGTAGCTATCTGAACCACGAGCCTATCCTTTATCCCCATATCTAATTATTGAAAAATATGCCTTGTCATCAAAATCAGCATTGCAAGCTGCCTTGGTGGCTAATTGGGATTTGGTCTCCTAACCATACGCTATCATGCAGTTGGTCAAATGATATGGTTTGGTTGCCAATATGGTGGGTTTGGATTGTAGACAATAAGACCTAGATTTTGGGAATTTTGGATTTGAAAGTTTGGATCCGAAAAATTTGGGTTTTAGTGTTTTGATTTTAGAAATTTTGGTTTGGAAAATTCTAATTTTGAAGGTTTAAGGACTGAAAATTTGGGTTTTGAAAATTCTGGTTCAAATTTTGGGGGTTTTGGAAGTTTGGGTTTGGATTCAAATGGTTTCAAATTTGGGGGTTTTAAAATCAGGGTTTGGGTTCTGGTAGTTTGCAATTTGGGGTTGTTGGTTATTAGGATGTGGAAGAGGGATGATGGGTGGTTGATGATTTGGGATATGGGTTTTGTTGGGGTGATAACCTCTCAATTGCTACAAGGCTTGCAAAACTTGTTGATTGGTACGTGAATATTCCTGAAATTCTTGAAGAAATCAGTTGAATTGACCTTGTGTAACAAGCTCATTGAGTTGGCCCTCACCTACAAGGTTTTCTTGAAGATCAACTGCCATTGAACAAGGCTGGTCCTTGTTGTGATACCAATGAAGTCGGGAAGATTAAAAAGAAACTAATAATTCTTTGGGTTTGTCCCAAAGATAGAGGAAAATTCTCAAAAAATTGTATTGATGCTAAAAAACTCTCTTGCAAAACAAGAAAATCCTAAATTTATAGCACTTCGTTTTTTGGTTATCTATGGGGCAAAATGCCTAACAAAAACAAGACCTACTCAAGTAAGACTATAGGAAAAGCTACTCCACTAGAATCTTATGAAAGAAAAGTTCTTACACAAGAAGGAGGATCCATGAAACTCTCCACAACAAAGGCCTCTATTGTGAGCTTCTACAGCCAAAGCATCAGCATATCTATTCCCTTCCCTAAACATGAGTGAAAAACATTTCCCAACTCTGGCTTTGCATTTCTCTTAGTTCCTAGATGAGAGAGAAACAAGGATGAGCCCTGCTATCACAATTATGTTGCAGCTGAGACTGAGATTACAATGAGGATCTATTTCAATGACGACTTTCAGGAGACCAAGAGCCTATGCTAGTCTGACTCCAAAAACTATTAAGACTATGAGATTTTTCTAAGAACTCTAATCTAAGAAAATATCTTGTTTTGTTTATGCATAAAATCTGCTATGCTATCTTGTTAGTTGTAGATGAATGGTAATGTTTGTTTGTGGGAAAAAAATATGTTAGGTTTGGTATGGACCAAAACTTGCTCTTACTGTAGCTTAAACCAACTATGTACTATTGGTATTTTGTATATATAGTAGCAAATGAATGAAACTCATTTTAGAACCTTTTAGCCATAGAAAAAGACTTATGTTACTTGTTTTTCTACTATTTTTCTGCTATTCCTCCTCCTCTGATTGTGTAACATGGTATTAGAGCTCTAAAGTTTCATAAAAAAGAGAAAACCACAAGGCTTCGATCTCCTAAAAAAAACCTTCAAACACCAGAGAGAAAAATCCATGGCTTCAAGTAGCTACTCACCCTCTCCTCAATCTTTCACAGGTGAAAATTACCCAATATAGGTTGTAAGGATAAAGGCATACCTTAAAGCATTTGACTTGTGGGAAATAGTAAAGACAAGAGGACAACCACCTCCTCTACCTTAAAATCCCACTATAGCTCAAATGAAACAACATAGAGAAGAGTTTGCCAAAGAATATAAAGCACTAGTAGCTATTCATTCAACTTTGACAGATGATATTTTTGCTAGAATCATGCACTATGAGATAGTAAAGTTGACTTAGGACAAACTTAAAGAGGAGTTTCAAGGCAGTGATAGAACCAAGTAGACACAGATGCTCAACTTGAGGAGCGAGTTTGAGTTGTTGAGGATGAAGGAGTTAGAGACTATCAAGGAGTTCATGGATGAGCTCATGAAGATAGTGAACCAACTAAGACTGCTTGGTGAACTCACTGAGCAGAGGATAGTGGACAAGGTTCTCATCAGTGTGCTAGAGAGATTTAAGTTAAAAATCTCGTCTATGGAACTTGTGAAAGATTTATCTCAGTTGACAGTAACTGAGGTAGTGAGTGTCTTCCAAGGCCTGGAGCAGAAAAGGGCTTTAAGGCAAGATGAGTCTATTGAAGGTGCTTTTCAAGCAAAGTTGAAGGAAAAGCAAGCTAGTAGCAGTGGAGGTAAGAAGCAATCTGGTGAGAAGAATGATAAAGAGAACAAAATAGGAGATAACAACAAAGGAACAGTTGGGAAAGGCAAGTATCCCACCTGTCCTTATTGCAAGAAGAAAAGCCATAGTGAAAAATTTTGCTGGTTCCAACCAAATGTGAGATGCAAAGCTTGTAACCAGCTTGGCAATGTTGAAAAAGTTTAAAAGAACAAAGGAAGCTAGCAGGGACAACAAGCACAAGTTGTAGAAAATTATGAGCGAGGTGAAGAAAAACTCTTTGTTGCCACTTGTTATGCTGCAAATAGTGGCAAGAATACTTGGTTAATTGATAGTGGCTACACAAATCACATGACTCATGATGCTAGCATCTTTAAGTAGCTTGATGACACTTACATGTCCAAGGTGAAGATAGGCAATGGAGAATATATAGATGTCAAAGAGAAAGGTGTTGTTGCTGTTGAGACACATTCAGGTATAAAGCTCATTGCTGATGTGCTTTTTGTGCTTGACATTAGCCAAAATTTGCTAAGTGTAGCAAAAATGCTAGAAAGACATTATACCATGCATTTTCAAAATATGTTTTGCATTATATTTGACCCCTTTGGTTATGAGTTGATGACTGTTGAAATGAAAGATAAAATTTTTCCAATTGAGTGGAAAAAAGTTAGTAACCATGCTAACTCCTATGTTGAAGATGACTCAGTTTTATGGCATAAAAGACTTGGCCATTTCAACTACTTTACTTTAAAGCATATGCATTCAAGTGAGTTAGTGTTAAACTTGCCTGCCATTGGTGATAATGTTAAAGTGTGCGATACTTGTCAATATGAAAAACATATCAAATTACCATTTTCAGATAGTACTTAGAAAACTTATGAAAAGTTGCAACTTATTCTCTCTAAAGTATGTGGCCCTATGAGTATTTCATCTCTAAATGGAAGTAGATATTTTCTATTATTCATTGATGACTTCTCTAGATGGTGTTGGGTGTATTTCTTAAAATAAAAATCTGAAGTTCTGGATATTTTCAAGAAATCTAAAGTTGTGGTTGAGAAGTAAACTGGCTGCAATATTAAAATACTCAAATTATATAATGGAACTGAGTATACTTCTAGGGAATTCAAGGCATTTTGTGAGTAAGAAGGAATCCAGCATCAACTAACAGTTCTTTACACTCCTAAACAAAATGGAGCGAGTGAAAGGAAAAACATATCAGTAATGGAAATGACTAGATGTCTTTTGTTTGAGAAGGGTTTGCCTAAAAGTTTCTGGGCTGAGGCAGTCAATACCTCAGTATACTTGCTGAATTTGCTACCTACCAAAATCTTGAAAGGCAAAACTCCTTATGAAGTTTGGCATGAAACAAAGCCATCAGTTGAGTTTCTCAAAATATTTGGTTGTGTGTGTTGTGCACATGTGCCTGATGAGAAGAGGAACTAGACTTGATGAAAAGGCTGAAGTTAGAATTTTCTTAAGGTATAGCAGCAATACCAAAGGGTGCAAAATTTATAGCTTGAAGACCAAAAAAATTCTTGTTAGCAGGAATGTAAAATTTGATGAATTCTCCAAGTGAAATTAGGATATAAATGAAGTTGAAAGGAGTGATAAGAGCCACATTGGGGGAAATATCTTTCAAAAATAAGATGTAGCAGAGTAGAGGTAGATGAAGATAATTATGATGATATACCAATAAGAGGAACCTTACCTCTTGAAGAAATTTATGAAAGATGCAATATAGCTTCATTAGAACCTAAGGGCTATAAAGAGGTAGCAAGTAAAAATGATTGGGAAGTTGCAATGCAAGAGGAGATGAACATGATTGAGAAAAATAGAACCTGAACACTTGTTGACAAACCTCAAAACATAAAATTCTTGGTGTTAAGTGGGTTTACAGAACCAAACTTAATCTAGAGTGAACAAACTTAAAGCAAGACTTATTGTGAAAGGCTACTTTTAGCAGCATGGAGTTGATTTCTCATAAACATTTGCTCCAGTAGCAAGGCATGACAGTATTAGACTTCTAGTGGCTTTAGCAGCAAAATTGGGTTGGAAAATTTACCATCTTGATGTGAAATCTGCATTTTTAAATGGGTTGCTAGAAGAAGATATTTTTGTTGAACAACCAGAAGGTTTTTTGGTTCTAGAAAGTGAAGACAAAGTGTACAAGCTTCACAAAGCTCTTTATGGCTTGAAACAGGCTCCAAGAGCTTGGTATAGCAAAATTGATTTCTACTTGCTAAAACAAGGATTCAAAAGAAGTGAGAGTAAAGCAACTCTGTATGTGAAGAAAGCTGGAGTTGAAGTTGATCTGATTGTGTCTCTTTATGTTGATGATTTGCTAGTCACAGATGGATATTCAAACTCTTTGAAGCAGTTCAAGCTGATTATGGAGCAGGAGTTTGAAATGTCTTATTTAGGTGAAATGAAGTATTTTCTTGGTATGGAAATTGAACAATGTGATGCTGATATTTTCATTTCACAAAAGAAATATGCTTGGGAACTTTTAAAGAAGTTTATATTGAGAGATCAAAGCCTATGTCCACTTCTCTTGTTGTGAATCAGAAGTTGTTAAATAATGATAAAGATAGCAAAGCTAATGACTCACTCTATAGAAGCATAATTAGAAGCCTATTGTACTTATCTGCTACCAGACCAGATGTAATGTTCTCTGCAAGTTTGCTTTCAAGATTCATGCACTCACTAAGTCAAGTTCAAATGGGTGTAGCTAAGAGAGTTCTTAGGTACATCAGGGGAACTATTGATTTTGGTTTGTGGTATTTGAAGGATGAAAGTAGTAAGCTTGAAGGCTATGCAGACAATGATCATGGAGGAAGTGTAGATGATGTCAAAAGCACTTCAAGTTATTGTTTTTCATTTGGTAGTGGTGTTTTCTCATGGAATTCAAAGAAACAAGAAGTGATGGTCTAATCAACAATTGAAGCTGAGTATATGTCAACAACAAGTGCTGCTAATCAAGCCAATTGGCTTTGAAAAATCCTAGCCGATTTGGAGCAACACCAGAATGAAACTACTACAATTTGGGTTGACAACAAATTAGTTATTGCCATTTCCCAAAATCCTGTGTAGCAAGGCAGAACTAAACACAAATATCAAGTTTCATGTAGTTAGAGAATATGGAAGACTAGGTGAAGTTAATCTGGTGCATTGCAGTTCTGAAGACCATATAGCAGACATCATGATCAAGGCTCTTCCTAGAGCCAGATTTGAATTACTAAGAGCAAAACTTGGAGTCTTTAAGAAAAAATCTCAATGAGGAGTGTTAGACTATGAGATTTTTCTAAGTACTCTAAGCTAAGAAAATATATTGTTTTATTTATACATAAAATTTGATATGCTATCTTGTTAGTTGTAGATGAATGGTAATGCTTGTTTGTGGGAAAAAATCTGTCAAGTTTGGTATGGACCAAAACCTGTTGTTACTGTACCTTAAACCAACTATGTATTGTTGATATTTTGTATATATAGTTGCAAATGAATGAAACTCGTTTTAGAACTTTTCAGCCATAGAAAAAGACTTTTGTTACTTTGTTTTTTTGCTATTCCTCCTCCTCTGATTGTGTAACAAAAACTAAACCCCACAACTCTGAATGCGGAATGGAACATTGGCCAAGATTACACATAAAACCATCAACAAAAGACCCAGCTGCATCCTAGACTAGGCCCATGCACGCTGCTGTCACAAAATCTACTAACATAGAACCATCAAAGTTAATTTTATACCATGAACTATATTCTTGTGGCTCCCATGAACAATGACAAGATTGCTATCCTTGAATGCACTATACTCCTTTACACACCCTAGAATCATGAAAACCATATCCTCCCCAGTTTGTTTGCCATCATTAATAACCCAAGCGTTATGCATTTGCCAAATTGCATGGATAGTAATGGCAAACGTTTGCTCCTAGTCTTACCCTTTACTGAGATCCTCAACAAGATTAGCATGAAGCCATTCTTGCCCTTGTAACCTAAAGAAACGACCCCAAGCTGTGGGAATCACCAACCTCCACCAAACCGACTTGGAGCTATCACAGTCCTTGAGAGCATGCATAATCGTCTCAGCATGCTTACCCCATCGGGGACAAATGGGGTCTTAGGTAAGGTGTCTAAAGAACCTAGTCCTGTTCGTTAAGAGGCTATCATGGGCAACTAACCAAAGCAAGGTGTGAATACGTTGAGGTCTGTCGCACCTCCAGATTAACTTAAAAATACCAAAATTTGCTTGAGGATGAGCACCACCAGACTCTCATAAGCAGTCTTCATTGAAAACTCACCATCATGGGAAGTTTTCAAAGCTAAAAAATCCTCACCACATTGATTATTTGGAGGCATGATACTCAATATGCGTGCACACACATGGCTAGGCAAACGATCATGCAAACTCTCCTAATCCCACATAGCCCTTCCTCATCAAGATCCGTTGTGCCTAGAGATAAAATGGGAGTCAGACTATGAACCTAACTATCAAGCCAAAAGTTAACTAGTTTCTTGATTGGTGTTGTCGCTTAACCAATTAAATTAAACTGAATCCCCTAATTAGAATGCAATAGAGGGCATAATCCGGGTTTGTCTCACAAGGAATGCAATGTGTAATCAATAATTTCAAGTTAAAAACAGGGGATTTTTGAAACAAGATTATAATAGTAAATTGCATAATTAAACAAAGATTAATGTAGTTGATTAAAGGCGTAACCTAGCTAGACATCCATCAAAAACCGGTTTGATTCATCCTAGATTAACATGAGTGATTAAGTCTTAATGTAGCAATGCTAATTGAGTTTAATCACAACCGAAATCTCTAATTGTGACTAATTATTCCTACTAAGTTATCACTTAGAATTTGATTAACCACATACAATCCCTAATCTTGTAATCACAAAGACTAAGCAATTAGTGATTAATCTAAAAACCGAACATCAATTAACATAGCATAGCTTCTTTGAATTCTAACCACAGATTAAAGATTGATCAATCTAAATTCTATTTCTTACTTCAATATCCATATAAATCACAAAGATCTCCATGAATTCATACAAAGATTAAAGCAAGACAGAAATTCAAAGAAGAAGAAATTGCATTAAGTTTAATCCAATTAAGAACATAATCTCAAAATCAAAACCGAATTTAATCAGGAGTCTAACTTGGTTACAAGGATTCTACTCCTTCATGGTCATGAAATCCAAGATCCAATGGAGAAGTGCAGTCATAAATCAAAGAGCTCCAAACTTTTCAAGAGAGAAAACAAAAGCTGCCTAGTCTAGAAATGGTAACTCGTCTGCCTCCTTTCTCTGTTTATAACTTCCTAACTTTCATGCACACCTAATTTACCTCTAACCTAGTTTAAACCTCTGGACCTCAGCTTCAAATGGGCTCCGGTTTGGCCCTAATTGGGCCTGAATTGAGGAAGTTAAGCCCATTTAAGTCCATCTCGGTCCATATAGGTCTCTGGACTAATCAGCCATTTTCAACAGGCAATAAAACCATCTTAACTTCATAATTTGTTGAACTGTCCTTCATAAAAATTGAAGCCCGGTGCCTTAAATTTCCAATGGGACTAGTTTCAAGTCCATACAACATGTACAAAACAAGTTATGGTCCAAACACTGCATGTGGGTCAGGATCCAGCGGCAGCAACTCTACTCTGACTTCCGGGTTACATTTGACTCACTGAACGTCTAAATTGGCCTTGGAGGTCTAAATGAAATTTGTAGATAATCCTCTTAGCTTTCCTACAAGGCAAGAATCACAATTTTTAGACATCCATAACTAAATATATACCCGAAATACAGAATAGTGTCAAAACCCTAATAATGCTAAAAAACACACTTAAGCCCAATTTGAACCTAATTAATGAAATATGAACCAAGCCCAATCAAATAAACCCAAAATAGGATTAAGAGGTTAAAAATGGGGATTAATTAATATATAAAAATACTGTTCATCAAATCCCCCCACACTTATCCTTTGCACGTCTCGAGCAAACTAGAGTTAAAACTAGGAAAGAAGGAAAACAACTAAAACAACTAAGAGTTCATTTCCCAACAACAACTTTCAAGAATGCAAAAGTTAAGTGAGCAAGAAGAACAATATATAATTTAAAAGAATCAAAACAATCATGAATCTATTTCTTGCACTTTCAATCAACAAGCATGGTGAATTCAAATGAAGTGAAGAACTAAAAAAGATAGAACCTCATACAAGATATATTCTCAATCCCTCAAGTGTTTAAGGGGGTTATTGTTTCACTCAAATCACATCATGACAATTTGCACTACTATAAGCTTGCTTATTTTCTAATCTCCACTACTTTAAACACATGCATGCACAAATCAGAAGGACTTTATTTAAGGATGTAATGGGGCCAAGGACCAAGGGAAAAGAAAGAATGAAATATGGATATGGCAAATTAAAACCAAAGAGTGCATGAGAACATTGGGAATGATGAGTCAAAACCAACACTAAGCACAAAAATACACCCAAAAGCTCTATGCAATTTTCTTTACAGACTTCTTCCTCTTTGGAAGGCAAACCACTACTTTTATTCTCTTTTTCTTTGCATTTTCTTTTTCTGATTTTTTTTTTAAACAGAATTTTCTTTTCTTTTTCTTTTGGCTAACATTTCTTTGTCTTTACATTTCATATAGCCACTTTCCTTCAAATTTCACAAATCCTCCCCCCCACACTTAGAACTTTGTCCGTCCCGGACAAATAGAACTCATCAATTGATCAACCAATGCTTTCATACTCCCTAAGGTAGATAGAAACATGGTTTTACAAAACTTGCAATGAGCTAAATGAAAGAATGGAAAAAAAAAAAAAAAAAAAGGCTCAAGGGGGAAATCAAGGGAAATGATGTTAGGAAGGCTATTTGGCTATCTAGCTAGAAAGAAGAAAAGATGGCCTTCATCACATGCATGCATACAAATGACAATGTAGTCTCAAAAAGAAGCAAAACAAGTTCTAGAGCAACAAACATCATGAGCACAATGCACACAAGAAAGGAATATAGAATGACAATAGGTTCAAAAACTCACTAGGTATGCTCCATCAAACTTAATCCATCACATCAAATTCTATCACCAAATTAGCTAACTAAAAGATGTAAGAATCTATTCAACCATGCTAGAAACTTCAAAATGACAATTGCTTCAAGCTCACAAATTTTACAATTCTCAAAGTGCTATAGAAAATGCAAAAAGGAAATGTGGAAAGATGAATAGAATGAGAGTAAAGCAAAACAGCAAAACAGAATGGAAAACAACTAGGAAAAAGGTGGGACAGCGAATCAAGAAAGGATATCGAACCAGAATTCTGCACAGAAGCTCAAGAAGAAGCGTGAACAGAATATGGAACATGCTAAACCACACCAAAACAGCAAACATAGAAGGGAAGAATAACAGAAAACACAAAACAGACACGTAAAACAAAACCAACAAACAGAATTAAAAATATCAACAGAACAAAACTAAACAACAAGAACAGAAAATTAACATAATCCGAAACATAATCCGAAAGAACAACAAAAATAGAAACACAATCCGCAAGAACAACAAAAACATAAACATAATAACAGAAACATAATTCGAAAGAACTCCCTTGAAGCTCAATCAAGTCGGGTAGATGGCATCTTGCAAGTGGACCTCCTCCACGATGTTTGCAACAAGCAAAGTAAGATACCTGGGTCAAAGACCACTCTCACAAAGCCCTTAAAAGAAACTACAAAGCTGAAATTATTGTAAAGAACACAAAAACATAAAAAAGCATAAAGACATAAAGGAAATAATGAAGCAAATACTATGGGACTAGAATCAAATACATTTAATCCTTGATTTAAAAATTTAGCAAAGTAAGCATTTAAAATGTCACCAAGGGAAATGTGCAGCAAGGAATTTACAATCCTACCTAAAGCATGAGAAACATGAAAAATCTTGTTAGGTATATACAACCATTCATGGTTCTCATATATAAGTCTAAAAGAAGGAAAATAATTATGTCCTACAAATCTAAGCCTATAACAGTCATGTTTAAGGTCATCCTTACAAAATACATTAGTGTCACACAACATATTGTTCATACAAGGCTCAATATGACAATTAAATTCGTGCAAAGAATTGACAAAAACCGACATCTCTTGCTTGCCATTCAAAGAATAGCTTGGCATATGGTTTGCTTGGACAACCCATTTATTTCCCACACTCACTCCACCAACATCAAAATATTCACTTGCCACCAAGGTTCTAACATGATCTATTCCTAGTGCTCTAGCATGTGAAGAAGTAAGAAGCATGAAATCTCCTAATATATCAACATTAGTTTCTACATCTCCACATGCATACACCATTACAACAAGAGTACGATCATGATTAAACAAATTTTCAGCAAGTGCACAATTAAAATAAGGATGTGTCAAAGTGAGAAAAGGTGTAGAGTTAACCATAGCAGCTGTGTCAAGTTCGCCTTGGGTTGTCTCTTGAAAGTTTTCTTCAAAATCTATAGAACCAGATTTACTAGAATCTCCATCTCTCAAGAATGTAGCGATCTCAGCACACACCGCACATGACAATTCACCATTACAATCAAAACATAATTGGCCCTGCACAGAATCATCAAAACCAACACAATCAGAAAAATCAGTACCTAACTCATTGTAGACCTCCTTGACTAAATCCTCCTCTGTCTTCTTGGACTGAGTGACTCTATCGGATTCTGGGGTCAATGAATCAGGGACTACTTTCTCTGCTGCCTGTGGTTTGTTTTCAAGTTGAGGTTCAGTTAGTTCTAGCATAGATTCTTCTGTTGGTTCTAGAATTGTATGTGAAGGAATTTTTTCAGAACCTTCGGCCTGCAATTGACTCATTGAATATGCCAATAGTCTAATCTGGATATCTAAATTTTGTATGGCGGCCTCTGTCCTCTGTTGGAATTGCATGGTATGAGTGGCCAATTACTTCACCAAGTCCTCAATTGAAGATTCAGGTTCTGTGTATGTTGAACTTGTTGTTGCATAGGCTGCTCGAATGGTTGCCAATATTGCTGTGGAGGCGCTGCATTGTCATATGTCAGATTGGTATGATATCTCCAATCATAGTTATAGATGTTGAAGGATGGATCATATGTAAACTGTTGTTGGGGTTGGTATGATAGTTCGCTAGGAAATACAGCAGCTGCAGCCACAAAGGGATCTTGAAATCCATAAACATCATCTTGAAGTGTAGGGCATGCATTGGTGGGATGAGAGGTGCAAGCACATATGCCACAAAATTGGATTTGTTGCATGGCTGGTTCAGGTGCTTGTTATCCCACTACCAATTGTCTCACCAAAGATGTCAATTCATCAAGTCTATGGTCTATCCTCTGTTTGTCAGAAAGTGATGCAACAACCTCTTTGACACTTTTAGTAGTAGGGGAACTTAGTATGCACCATGAACAAAAAGTGACAGAATAACAAAACACACAACAAAATACAAAATCACACAAAAAGTGACAAAAAAAATAGCAAAAAGTGACAATAGAGACAACCTAGCCATGCACACAAGGTTGGCAGAATGCCAAAACACACTAAAACAGGAACACAACACAGAAACACAGAAATAGGGATAGAAAATGGCTAAAACAAAAGGTAATCGACAGAAAGTAATCAGCAAAAAGTAATTGACAGAAAGTAATTAGCAGAAAGTAAACGACATTAAGTAATTAACAGAAAGTAATCAGCAAAAAGTAAAAGACATAAAGTAATTAACAGAAAGTAAATGACAGAAATTAAATGACATAAAATAAATGACAGAAAGTAATCGATAGAAATTAAATAACAGAAAGTAAATGACAAAAATTAAATGACAAAAAGTAAATGACATAAAGTAAATGACAGAAATTAAATGACATAAAGTAATTGACAGAAATTAATCGACAAAAATTAAATGACAAAAAGTAAATGACATAAAGTAACTGACATAAATTAATCGACAGAAATTAAATGACAGAAAGTAAATGACAGAAATTAAACGACATAAAGTAAATGACAAAAGGTAAATGACAAAAAGTAAATATGATAAAGTAAATGACATAAAGTAATCCGAATTTAACAAAGCAATCAATTTAAGGAATCAACTAATTCAAGCCAAAATAAAGGAAAAACAAGGGGGGAAATGGAACCAAATCACCAAAATTCATACAGGGGACTTGAATTGCACTAAAATACACTAAAACATAATTAACACACACAGATTGACAGAATTGCACTAAAATAGAAACACACAAAATGTACTAAACAAAGGCAAAAAGAGAGCAAAATAACACTAGTTGACCCATCTAAACATTTTTTAAAATTTTTCTACCACCACAGGGTGAAATCTGAGACTAAATGGAATTCAAAAATCAAATAACAAATATTTAAAAAATGGAAAAGTGGTCAAAACAATGGAATTTGGCTTAAAAACGCAGACCTCATAGCCATAGGCTATAATTATTGATTGTTGGCCCCTTTTCCTTCAACTGACCAAGTTTTAGGTCAATCGGAGTAAAATATTTTGGCCAAAACAGTACACGCGAAATGACTAGAATTCACACAATAAACTTAAAATCATCAACTAACATTAACATTCCTCGACAACGGCGCCAAAATTTGATTGGTGTTGTCGCTTAACCAATTAAATTAAATCGAATCCCCTAATTAGAATGCAATAGAAGGCATAATCCGGGTTTCTCTCACAATGAATGCAATGTGTAATCAATAATTTCAAGTTAAAAACAGGGAATTTTTGAAACAAGATTATAATAGTAAATTGCAGAATTAAATAAAGATTAATGTAGTTGATTAAAGGCGTAAC
The DNA here is from genome assembly GCA_003255065.1 of Cercis canadensis. Lineage (NCBI taxonomy): Eukaryota > Viridiplantae > Streptophyta > Magnoliopsida > Fabales > Fabaceae > Cercis > Cercis canadensis. The sequence continues at coordinate 12,801 of QAOA01003520.1, read as the reverse complement.
CTAGCTAGACATCCATCAAAAACCGGTTTGATTCATCCTAGATTAACATGAGTGATTAAGTCTTAATGTAGCAATGCTAATTGAGTTTAATCACAACCGAAATCTCTAATTGTGACTAATTATTCCTACTAAGTTATCACTTAGAATTTGATTAATCACATACAATCATTAATCTTGTAATCATAAAGACTAAGCAATTAGTGATTAATCTAAAAATCGAACATCAATTAACATAGCATAGCTTCTTTGAATTCTAACCACAGATTAAAGATTGATAAATCTAAATTCTATTTCTTACTTCAATATCTATATAAATCACAAAGATCTCCATGAATTCATACAAAGATTAAAGCAAGACAGAAATTCAAAGAAAAAGAAATTGCATTAAGTTTAATCTAATTAAGAACATAATCTCAAAATCAAAACCAATTTAATCAGGAGTCTAACTTGGTTACAAAGATTCTACTCCTCCATGGTCATGAAATCCAAGCTGCAATGGAGAAGTGCAGTCATAAATCAAAGAGCTCCAAACTTTTCAAGAGAGAAAACAAAAGCTGCCTAGTCTAGAAATGGTAACTCGTCTGCCTCCTTTCTCTGCTTATAACTTCCTAACTTTCATGCACACCTCATTTACCCCTAACCTAGTTTAAACCTCTGGACCTCAGCTTCAAATGGACTCTAGTTTGGGCCTAATTGGGCCTGAATTGAGGAAGTTAAGCCCATTTAAGTCCATCTAGGTGCATATAGGTCTCTGGACTAATCAGCCATTTTTGACAGGCAATAAGACCATCTTAACTTCATAATTTGTTGAACCGCCCTTCATAAAAATTGAAGCCCGGCGCCTTAGATTTCCAATGGGACCAGTTTCGAGTCCATACGACATGTACAGCACAAGTTATGGTCCAAACACTGCATGTGGGTCAGGATCCAGCGGCAGCAACTCTACTCTGACTTCCGGGTTACATTTGACTCACTGAACGTCTAAATTGACCTTGGAGGTCTAAATGAAAGTTGTAGATAATCCTCTTAGCTTTCCCACAAGGCAAGAATCACAATTTTTAGACATACAGAACTAAATATATACCCGAAATACAGAATAGTGTCAAAACCCTAATAATGCTGAAAAACACACTTAAGCCCAATTTGAACCTAATTAATGAAATATGACCCAAGCCTAATCAAATAAGCCCAAAATAGGATGAGGAGGTTACAAATGGGGATTAATTAATATATAAAAATACTATTCATAATTTCCCATCCCCCTAACGCCAAATAAGGCTTTCCTTAACTGCTGGCCAAGACTTACAAACTCCTTGCCAAAGGTTATAATTATTCGACCGCACATTAATTGAGGGAACAAGATCAGTCCCACAATTAGATTTGCAATGAAGAAATTTGGCCCAAAGCGTATCTTGCTTATTAATAAGACCCCACCTTACTTTCATCATAAAAGACATATTGACCTTGCTTGAATGCCTTAAACCCAAACCACTAGCTAACTTTGGTTTGCACACAGTATCCCATTTAACTAGAGGAATTTTCTGCACCTCCTGAGAAGAACCCCATAAAAAATTTATGTTGTATTTATCAAGGTCATCACAAGTGCTCTTAGGGAGAAAAGAAGTTTGCATGGTGTAAGAAGGCATAGTCGAAAGAACCGACTGAACCATGGTTATCCTTCCTGCCAAGGAGAGCGTATTAGCTTTCCAACCACTCAAAAGCTTCAGCACTTTTTCATAATGTAACTGATAGAATTCTTGTTACATCTTTTATGCAGCAGTGGCACACCAAAGTACTTCCCAAGTCATTGGTAACACCAAACCCCAAGCTTTGAGCAAGCTCACCACCCCTCAGATGGCCCACATTCTGAGAGAAGCAAACTTTGGTTTTCTCTGCACTAACCCACTGCCCAGAACTATCACAAAAGACTTTCAGAAAACTGTTAATAATCTCTACTTGATCCGAAGAGGCCTCACCAAAAAGAAACAAATCATTTACAAAAATAAGAGGGAAAGCAGAGGACAATTACGACTCAAAGTAATATGTTTCCACAAACCACTCGCAATTGCTGAGTTAATCAATTGAAAGAGTCTCCCAATACATAGAACAAAGAGATAAGGCAATAAGGAATCTCCTTGATGAATGTCCCAAATAGGAGAGAAATCACAAGTTTTCACACCATTCCAAAGGACATTCATAGAGGACGAAGAAATACAATGCCAAATAAGATTCACCAAACTATCTTGGAGTCTCATATCTTCCAAAGTCTCTTTAACAAACTCTCATTTTAGTCTATCACAAGCTTTCTCCACATCAATTTTTATAGCCATTATCCTTTTTTCCCCCTTTCATATTTGCATACTACGAACAACCTCTTGTGCAATGATCACATTATCAGAGCCTTGACGCTCTAGAATAAAGTTGCATTGATGAGAAGAAATAATATACCGCATGACCTTGCATAGCCGAGTAGCTAAAACCTTTGTAATAACCTTGTAAGCTACATTGCAGAGACTAATCAGGAAAAATTGCTTAATAGACTCTGGGGTATCCACCTTTGGAATAAGAATGATCAAGGTTTTATTTATATCAGTAACAAAAGCTGGATTTGAGATAATTTTCTCCACAAGAGCGCATAGAGAGGACCCCACTATTTCCCACTGACTTTGGAAAAATAAGGCATGCAAACCATTTGGACCCAGGGCCTTGAGACCACCCATACTAAACACAATAGATCTGACATCTTCATTAGTAATCTTACCATGAAGATGGCTCATATCCGAAGCTGAAATACAAGGAAAGCACCCTGTAATAAGAAAAGAAACAAAAATTCCATCATCATGACAGAAATTTTTAAAGAAATCAGTGGTCATTAATTGAAGGTCTTCTTCATCATGAACCCAATCACCCTGGTCATTTCTCAAAGTGGCTATTTTATTTCTACGCCTTCGCATAAATGTAGTACCATGAAAATATGTAGTATTTCTATCTCCAAAATTAACCCATTTACACTGAGACTTCTGAAGCCAAAGGAGCTCCTCCTCCCTGAGAATTCCCTCTAGTTCATACTAGAGATTATTTTAAAGCTCTTTTAAAAAAATATTGGGGCCAGAAGCTAGTTTCATGTGAATACCCTGAAGCCTGTTATGAAACCACTATTTTTTTTTTCTAGTAATATGACCAAAAACTTCCTTGTTCTAAACCTGAGTCTTTGCCAAAAAAGAAGCTATATTATTAACCCAACTTTGCTCCAGATTTCACACTCTTTTCACAAGGTTCCGAAAATCATTATGAAGAAGCCAAACAACCAAAAATTTAAAAGGCTTGTAAGGACAGTGATCCCCTTTGCTCCCATCAAAACGAAGCCAAAAAGAATTGTGATTAGATTTATAATGGGGGAGATGAATAACAACATATTCTTCAAAAAGGAGATGCCACTCCATGTTATGAACAACCCTATCAAGCCTCTCCTTCACACTAGTCCTTTGCCAAGTAAATGGAGGACCCTGAAAACCTCCATCCACCATTACAATCCTGAAAACAATCATTAAAAGCCTTGCAATGACTAGTGTTACTCGCTAGTCCCCCTTACTTCTCTGAAGGGTGAAGAAAGGAGTTAAAATCTCCTACCACACACCACAGACCCGAAAGCTTAGAATGAAGATTCCTGAGCTCTTGCCAAAGATCAAATCGAAGACTCACTACAAGAAAAAAAGCTGTTTTTCAATGAAACAAAATATCATTAAAATTTTAGAAAAATTCCAACAGTAATTCATTACCATTAGAATTTTCTATTAGAATTATTGTTGGAATTTAAAAAAAAAATTAATTTTTTTAAATTTCAACGGTATATTCTAACGGAATATGACATTGGAATTTTTTTGCACAAAACGCACCATTTGAGTTAAGGAGAATTTGCTCCTCATTCCTTTCTTTTTCCCTTTCATTTTCTCCCTTCACCGAGCAAGTGCCCCATTCCTCCTTCCTTCCTGCGGTGTCAACTGCGGCATGCATGTCTTAGTCGGTGTCAACCTCCATCTTTCCGCGAACGACACGCCCTTAAGTTCAGCCAAGTATTTCTATCTCTTTCTCCTTCTCTTTTCTGTTCAAATTCCAATTAGATCCCCTTAAATCCTATGGTTTGGAAGAGCCCCAATGTGAAAAACCCTCAAAATTTTCCTTCAACTGCTACTAGAGGAACTGGTTCTGTCTCAAAACGGGTTAATCCAACTCCTAATCAGGAAATCTGTAACTATTGGCTTCTGGGCAAGTGTAGTTACGGCGATGGATGCAGAAAGTTGCATTCTTGGTTCACTGGAAAAGGGTTCTCAATGTTGGGGAAACTTGAAGGCCAGAAGAAGCCAATCACAGGAATTTCCTTTCCTGTGGGTAACAACAAGCTCTATTTTGCAAGTTCAGACGACACCATGCGAATTTGGGATTGCAATTCTGCCCAATGTGTCAGAGAATTCAAAGCTAGAGCATAAAATTCCTCCTGTTTACTTGCTCCCCTTATTGTGTTTCTCATTCCTTGTAAAATAATTCCCTTGATTAGGGTGAGTATAGTTAGAGCCCATGATGCTGCTCTATTGGCTTTGATGTATTGTTTTTAGTTTTTTATGTAGCTGCTTTTGTCATTCTTCTGCAAGATAGATATTGTATGTCTGTTTACGTGCTGTACTCTAGTATGTGTCTAAAACACATGTGGGATTGTTGTTTCATGATTAGTGTGATCTTGTGGGTTTTTGAAATGTTTGTGGTTTTGTTATTTAACATTGATGTTTATTTCTGGTTTAAATTTTTAAAAAAAATCTTAACCTTAATTTACTGATGAATGCTATTTGGGTGTGCTATTCTATGTTGTTTTAAAATTTTAAAAATGCTATTTAGGTTTTTTAATAAAACGCTTTAGTAATATCAAGACATTTATGCTATTAGGTTTTTTGTTCCATTTTTGTTTCTTTTCTGCAAGATCAAGGTGCATTTTCATTAGTTACCATAATTCCTATATTGGTTTCTCCTCCATGGATTTTTTGGGTGTAAGGGTAATTTTTTACAAATCTGTTAGTATTACAACTCTGTGATGTTGATACTGATTTCAATAGCAAGGAGGTAGTAGCTGTGATAATAGGGTACATTTAATTTACTTTCATCAGTCTTAACTTTACACTTTTTTATCCTCAGTTGATATTTGCTTAGACTAATCTTCTAAGTTAGTTTTTCGTTTCTTTGCTTAAAAAGTAATGCTTGATAGGAGCACATTCATAGGCAGTTTTGGAGTTATTGATGTTAGTAGAATAGTCTTTCTTCCTCATTGTAAGACCTCTTTAGACTCTTTGGGCATTTGGCAGCTAAATTAGTTTTCCCTACTAGAGAATCTCAAATTTTCTTCTTCATTATCTCTTTATATTTCTCTTCATTTGGCAGTTATGGATTACCCATTGTCTTTGCTTTATTAATTTCATTTGACAGCTGCCAAGGGCAAACTCTGTTTTCCTATGTTTGCAGGTATCAGCTCCTACAGATACATCTTCAAAATCAAGACCAAGGAAAAAGGCAAGTTTTGAAAGTTGCATTTATTTTTCACTTTGCATGTTAAGTTTTCTGCTACGAAATGTTAAATAGTTGTAATCCTATACTGGTATTCATCTTTGAAGTAACTTAAAGAGATCATTTTCCACAAGGTCATTAATGTTTAAAGGATCAGCTTCAGTTTCTTTATCAATATAGGTGTCAATTTGGCTGACCTTGACTTCACTCTAACATGAAGAAGAAGTAACTAATAAGAAAAACAAATTAATCTTAAATTATATGTAGTTCACTGTTGGAGAGTATCTAGGGTCATTAATTAGCATTTAATGTGATTAGGAATTTAATGTAATTAGCTGTAATTGTGCTGTAAATGTGTTTACTAATAAGGGAATCCCTGATTGATAAGTTTGGTAGGTTAGGAGTAATTTCCTCAATCTTTCCTTTTATAACTCCTAGAATTAGGCTGACTTTAGTCTATACATTCTGTAAATTCGAGATTAGAAAATAACAAGGAGAATTCTTTCCTTAAGCCTCTTTGTTCATGGTATCAGAGCCAGCAATGGCTGAAACTGATTCCCTTCACCAAACCCTTGAAGCTACCTCGTCTGTCAATCAAAGAGGTATGCCTATGCCGAACCTTTCACCATACCCCTCCCTCGAAAACCCTTCCCTTCAAATTACCCAGCACAAATTCAATGGAACCAACTTCAAAGAGTGGTTTCAATCTGTCTTCCTAGTGCTTAAGGGTAAAGGGAAGGCTGGATATGTCACCGGTGATACTTCCATGCCCTCTCCAACCGATCCTCACTTCAGCACATGGGATGCTGAAAATTCAATTGTTATGGCATGGATAATTAATTCCATGGAACCTAGAATTGGGCGAACCTACCTGTTCTGCAAGACTGCCCATGAAATCTAGGAGGCAGTCAAAGAAATTTACTCGGACATGGAAAATACCTCACAATGTTTTGAGGTTAGATCCAAACTTCGGGAGATGAAACAAGGGACCAAATCAGTCACAGAGTATTATAACTCCTTGACTGAGTTATGGCAGGAGATGGACTTGTTCCATGAAATCAAATGGCACTGCACTGCAGATGGAGTTCAGTTCTCACGAATGGTGGAAAAAGAGCGTGTCTTTGACTTCCTACAAGGTTTGAACAAAGACCTAGATGAAATCAGGGGAAGGTTATTAGGACAAAAACCTTTCCCTACAATTAGAGAACTGTTTGCTGAAGTTAGAAGGGAAGAAAGCAGAAAACGAGTTATGCTACTCAACCTCTCCTCTGCTGAACCAGATGCATCCACACTCAGTTCAGCCCTAGCTATTCACCAGCACAAGCCAAGCTTCTTCGGTCAGAAAAATCAGAGAACCAGAAAGGAAGGTGGAGAGCAACTATGGTGTGACCACTATAGCAGGAAAAATCATACTAGGGAAACTTGCTGGAAACTCCATGGTAGACCAGCCGGATGGAAGCCAAGAAATCAGAGAGAACCCACAAAAGCCCTTACAGCAGAAGCCTTTATTGACAACAGTAAAACTGGTCAACTGAGCCTAACTTCTGAACAGATTAAGGTACTGCAGACAATTCTTAGCCACCAAAAGATCCAAACAGAACCAGAAAATGCTCCTTCCTCTTCAAGTGCAGCAGTGGCTCATCAAGGTAACACACTCTCTTCCTTTTTCACTAAGGCTGAGACACACCTAGACTAGATCATTGACACAGGTGCATCAGACCACATGACTGGCAGTCGAGACACCTTCTCTACCTATGACACATGTGGGGATGATATTCAAATTATTGTGGCAAATGGACAATCAGTAAAGGCTAAGGGTCGTGGCACTGTAGAAATCTCAGGACTAAACTTAAAACCAGTCCTACATGTTCCAAATCTGAAATGCAATTTGGTTTCAATTAGTAAACTCACCAAAGACCGAAATTGTGCAGTAACATTTTTTCCTTCTTTATGTATATTTCAGGACCTATCTTCGGGGAAGATGATTGGCAGTGCTAAGGAGCGGGATGGCCTCTATTTTCTCTGCCCTACTGGTTCTTCCTCCAAAACTCAATCACTTGAAAGTATCTCATTATCTACTGTGTCCAATTCTGAACTTATACTATGGCATAAACGCCTTGGTCACCCTAGCTTTCCTTACCTTAAATCGTTGTATCCCCACTTATTCATCAATAAAGATGTTTCTAGCTTTCATTGTGAATATTGCATTGTTGCTAAACAAACAAGAAAAACATATTCCCCTCATTCATATCAAGCAACAAAACCCTTCCATCTCATACATAGTGATATTTGGGGACCAGCCCGAGAACCTTCCCTTACGGGTTCAAGATGGTTTATCACTTTCATTGATGACCATACTCGGGTTTGTTGGGTTTATCTAATGAAAGAAAAATCAGAAGCAACCACCATTTTTAAACAGTTTCATAAATATATTTCCACTATTTTTCAATCCCAAATCCAAATCCTCCGTAGTGACAATGGAGGGGAATACTTCACCAATGACCTGTCCCATTACCTTGTTAATCATGGGATTCTTCACCAAAGTTCATGTGTTTACAGCCCCCAACAAAATGGGGTTGTTGAATGCAAGAACAGACACCTTTTAGAGGTAGCCCGCTCCTTAATGTTTGCTAACAATGTTCCAAACAAATTTTAGGGAGAAGCTGTCCTCATAGCCGCCTACCTCATCAATAGATTACCATCAAAACCACTCAATCTTCGTACTCCTATCAGTTGCCTACTAGATACCTTTCCCACAGTTTATCTCCTTCATTCTCTGCCCCTAAAGGTATTTGGTTGCATGGTATTCATTTACAATCACAACCCTCATAGAGGAAAACTTGACCCTAAGGCAGTCAAATGCATCTTTGTAGGATACTCTTCCACACAAAAAGGGTACAAGTGTTACCATCCAGCCTCTAAAAAATTCTTTGTATCATATGATGTCACATTTCTTGAAGACCAATCATTTTATCCCAATGGTTGTCTTCAGGGGGAGAATGTACATGAAGAAAATCATTGGGATCCAACCATATCTCTACCCATATCACTTGCCCCATCTTACCAGTCCCAAGAGCCACCAACACTTGCCCCATCTTACCAGTCCCAAGAGCCACCTACACCTACACCTACACCTACACCTACACCCACACCCACACCTTCAAACAGTCCAATTCCAAGTCCTTCCTTAATGGGACATGATCAAGGATTGCACCAAGGGGGAGAACCAATCACCAATGAACCAATTCAGGTTTATTCAAGAAGGCCAAAAGCTCCCCAAGCTGCTCAATCATTGGAACCGGAGCTAAGTCCAGATTCCACAAGTGAGGGTACGAAGCCAGTTGATAATTCTGACCTCCCAATTGTCCTTAGAAAAGGGGTAAGTGATGAACACACTTTTTATACAATAGTTATTCCTCATACTTAGTCTTTTAAACCTCTTTTGGGCTGAATTGCATAGACTTAGACCTCATTTCATGACTTAGGATCCATTTATGCTTAATTGCAATTTCCAGCAATACTGGGCATTATATGCTGTCTCTGTGTTTCAGGCATATCTTGAGTTCTGGATGTCCAAAAATTCCGAGTCATACCTTGTTGGAAAGCTGAGAGAATTTTCTACAACTTTCTTTCAGGGCTCCAAAGCTAATTCGGACGTTCAGAAGGTCATATGCAGCCTGGGAGCCAGAGAAGACATGCTGTCGCAGGATCCTGACCTACATGCAGTATTTGGGTCATAACTTGAGTTGTGAATGTCATATGGACCTGAAACTGGTACCATTGGAAAGCTAACAGACAGAGTTTCAATTGATATGAAGACCGGTTCACCATATTTTATGTGGAAGATGGTCTTATTTGTTGTGCCAGTTAGCTGATGGTTCCAGACACCTTTTGCCACTTAAATGGGCCTAACTTTCTCATGACAAGTCCAAATGGGCCCAAACCAAAGCCCAATTGAAGCTAAGGCCCATGGGAACAAGTGTGCCCTAAGGGAAATTTGGGTGTGCATGTAAATTTGGAGGTCTATATCAGCAACAGGAGGCAGCCGAAATTGAGAAGGAAGTCATTAGATATTTTTAGACAACTTTTCCTCTTTCCTTAATCTCTAAGTTTTCTCTTAGATATTTTGTAAGAACTCAGCTCTTCTTGTTCATGGAGGGCTAAATCATCATATCAATCCAGGTTTTGCTATTCTGATTATTGATTTTGAGATTATGTGTTGTTGTTCTTCATTTTAGTTGTTAATCAAGTTCTTTCAATCCTCTGAAATATTCTGTTTGAATTGCTTAATTCGGATTGGATTATTCATGTGTTCATATTCTGTTTGCATGTGATAAAAGAGGATTGTATGGTTAATTAATGGTTCTAAGCTTGGACGGATTAATTACCTTGGCTGGATTCAGGACTTAGGTTAAACTGGACTTGAATGTTTGCTTAATTCATTTAGTCCCTTGTTGAACCGAATTCTGGTTGCTTAACCAGTAGACATCCATAGAACATTGAGAGGCTTCTTGATATGTTTTAAAGGCCAAGAACATG
>QAOA01003506.1:54012-95883 GCA_003255065.1 Cercis canadensis | reverse complement strand
TCTCTCATTCCTCTCATCTCCTCTCCTTTCCCCTCCAAAAGAACTCTCAAACATACCCTTAGTGTTACATAGCTTTTTGAGCTTCTACTTATTTATTAGCACTTAATGTCGGTACACATAAATACCATATAGCAATCACCAGTTCATGGTCATGGGGCCCACAACTCTCTTTATTCCGCATTTACCGTTTGTTTGTCTCGACAAGATTAGGTACCCTTTGAGAAACGGCACTAGTTATCCCATTCCTAGCAAACTTCCTTTTCTTTCTTTCTTTCTTTCTTTCTTTCTTTCTTCTTTATTTTCTCCTTCTTCTCTTTTCAGTTTCTTATTTTCACACAAAACTAATAAATTTAAGTTTTTGGGAGTGAGTTCAAATCTCAGTTCGACCAAGGGCAGTGAGATTTTGAAAGATGATAGATTACTCTTGTTGTGTAATTTTTATTCTTTCTTTCTTTCTTTCTTCTTTATTTTCTCCTTCTTCTCTTTTCTGTTTCTTATTTTCACACAAAACTAATAAATTTAAGTTTTGGGAGTGGGTTCAAATGATAGATTACTCTTGTTGTGTAATTTTTAATGGACTAAAAAAATAAAATAATAATTCTACTTATAAAGTATTAACAATTATAACCGTCTACAATTCTCATTTAATTTTTCTTTTGGCCTGAGTTAGATGATTATTTAACCAAAATTATCAATTTTTAGCTGAAGAGAATCGAACCTATAAAAAAAGGGTGAGGGACAACTTTTAAGGTTGGAAACGACTCCATTGAACTAAGACCTCTCCTCAATTTTATATAAAAATTGTCTAATAATATATGATATAAATACATAAGGTGATCACTTCAAAGTTCAAACTAATATAATTAGCCAAATAATGGTATCTTTTGCTGTTTCGGTCAAAAATAAATTATGTATTTATCATATTTTGTAACTTAATCACTTAAATATTACAGTTTTAAAAAAAATTATGATAGATGGGGACCACCAGACACGCCAATAGCCCCACGGCGTGTCCAATGTGGACACACCACATGGCCATTAGCGTGTTCACTAATCTCACTTTCTCCTAAGCTTTTCAGGCGTGACATGTTTCCAATGTGTTGCCTATTCCCAATGTGTTTGCCTTGAAATGTGTTGGCCATGTGGACATGTCATTGGTCACATGGACACTCTGTTGGCCATGTGGCGTGTCCATACTAGACACGTCGTGGGGTTAATGGTGCGTTCGGTGATCTCCACCTATCCGAATTTATTTTTTAAAAAAATTTAAATCTTTTAAAAATTGTAATATTTAAGTAATTAAGTTACAAAGTGTGATAAATACATAATTTTTTTTTCTTAAACTGTAATATCTAGGTCAAAGGTCAAATGAATTCATGCATTTTCTTAGTTAAAACTAATAAAACTATATCACTACTCAAATAGTTTTTCTATTATTAACCTACTTATTACTGATGCCTAGATAAACAAAGTTTTTTTTTTATTTTTTCTTCTTCTTATGGTGACTCGCTATATTAATGTAGCGGGACAGTTATTCAATTTGGACTCTTGAAAAGAGGTGTCACACTACTTTGCAAAGTAACATGACTCTAAATAATATACTATTTTAAAGTAGTATGATAACAAAAAATACATTATTTTAGGAACAACATGACAAGAAGAAAAATGATATCTCGATGTAGTGTGTTTATTTTTCAATTAAGCATAGAATTAAGATGTAGTATTCCACTACATGAATGTAGCGTGATTCTAATAAAACCGTTATTTTCACTGTAGCGTGTCTTTCTTTACCTGCATGCTCATGAGTAAATTAATAAAAAAATACTCAATTTCTGTAATAAGTTTGCACATTACCCCTTTTCTATATTCTTTCGGTTAGCCGAGTCTTGAGCAGTAGGAAACTTCTATTTTAATCGAATCTAGGGCAAGTTAGACAGACATGTTTACCCTATGCACATTTCTTTGTCAATGTTAAAGAGAAAATTAAAGCGAAATCTCTATTGCTAGAGAAAAAGGAAAAGTGAAAATGATTGAATTTGCAGGGCTGTATAATAAAGTACAAGTATTGAGCATCATAACGCTTTTTACTTCAAATTTTCAAAAATTGTAGAGTAAATTATATACCTAAAGAGTAGATTCAAGCAACCAAGCTTTTCTTTGAACAATTGCAATTTGTAACTTTTTCCAATTTGATAAAATATTGCAATTTGTATCAAATTATATATATAAAAAAAAAGGAGTATGATAATTATNTTATTTTCTTTTTGCTAATTATGTGAATTTACATTGGACCCATTTTTGAAAAAGTATGATGATTTTCACATGACTGAATCCATTATTAAAAAAAAAAGAAAATGATAGTTTCACATGATGGTATCCTTACAAAAAGGGAAAAAAANAAAAAAAAAAAAAAGATTTGATAACTTTACATGAGAAGGAAAAAGTATGAAAATTAAATTGGATCCTCGTGAGTAGGATGGGCCAGCATTTCTGGTATGTCTTTGAATCCTCTTTTGTTTGTTTTCAGCAGTTGACAAATGTTGTCTATACTTTACACAGGTACTGTAAAGATGTAGAAAATTTTGAATTTTATATAAAAAATTTAATTACAAAGTGCTGCTAACTTTTTTTTTTTTTACNTTTAATTATTAAACATTAAACTCATAAATTTTGAGAATTATTTTAATATTATCCAATCACAAACTATTTAATAAAACACTCATGATTTACTAAATAATAAAATAGTATTGAAATTATTTTTAAATTTTGTATTCAAATTTAAAATTATGGTCAAAATATATATATATAAAAAGAGTGCTCTCAGCCTATTTAAATTTAAATTTAAATTTAAATTGTGCTATATGAACTATGCAAATATAAAAAATGTGATTATACAAATGTTTTGTTATTTAGCTTATCTCTCTGGCAAAGAATCTATAAACTGTCTCTCTCTACGCTTTACCCAACGACCTTGTCTATACGCAACAAAGCGAGCAAACGCATTAAAAGAAACAAAGACTTGGTTTAGAAACATATATGACCAAAGCCAACAACAAATATACACATTTATACAGTACCTTTGTTCCTTTCCTAATTTTCCTATACTATTTTCCTGTACATTCTCTTTTCCTCTTCTCTCTGTCCCTTTTCCTTTTTTTGATTTCTTTGGGGCCTTTTTCCAGACTCATGGAGTGCACAAGATAGTTGCCATTGCTTTAAGCTGATTTTTGCCCATAGTAGGAAGCTTGAGGCTGAAACAAGAAAAGGGTTTTGTTGTGAGTGATGAGAGAGTGAGCCAGAGGACATGGAAGGAGCAGAGGAGGAGCTGGAGAGAAGGAGCAAGTTTCTCAGCAGTTTGATACAGAAGAAGAAAGCAATAGAGCAACAAGAGCAGGATGAACACCTCAATGTTCGTGTCAGAGCTTGTGACATGCCTCTTGCATTGCAAAACCGTGCCTTTCGTTGTGCACGAGACCACCTGGATTCTATGCCTGGCAAGCTTGACAGTAAACGCCTAGCCTTAGCCCTTAAAAAGGTATCTTATTAATTGACTGTTTATTCGTTTGTTTGTTTTTTTTGTTTTTTTGTTTTTTTTTTTTTCTGATGATGTTTCTTTTTCAAATCCGTTTCTGGGTTCTGATCTTTGATTCATAATATGATGTCTGTCTGGATGGTTTATTTGGAAGATTTTGGAGTTATGGGAAATTATTAGATATTTCATACAATAGAAGTTGTCCTGTTTTTTACGTGGCTTGGTTGGATGGAACTGAAATTAATGTCATCTATCTAAATTTGATCTTCAATCTTGCTGGTTCCATTTTGATAACTAAAGTTTGATTGTTACTCAGGAAATCTGATAAAAAATTTGGTGACTTTTAATTTTGGGTGTTGATTTGTGTCTAATTGCTTGCTATTGTCATTCTGGCAGATGAAGCCAAGCTTGTTTCAGTTCCTTTACCGATTTTGGTCAAGAACACGATCTTCCTTTTCTCGAGTTTATAATATTTATTTTCACCTTAGTTGTGAATTTCAGTATTTTACTGGTTCTTGCAAGCTTCCATTGAGGATAGTATCTTGCAAGCACATAATCTAATTGGTTAAAAAAGTTCCTGCAAATTTTAGAAACATTGCTTTTGTTTGTTCGTGATTTTTATTCACAGAAGTTTAAAGTTTTTCAACTGTTTCTAGGGTCATAACGAAAGGATGGGTTTCCAATTGCAACCATATGCTTGAACTCTTTAGTTGGATCCTACATATTCTTTCTAGTTTTCTGTTCTATCTTCACCACAAAATGTTTCTCTGAATCATCTTCAACAAGTCCTTTTGAATGCACATTCACGCGTCAAATGTTTGGTGGTAGGCTCCACGAAGTCTTCTACAATATCTTCCTCACTTCATTCTGAAACACACCATGAGGTCCATGACCCCTCATTTCAAGCTTCTTTTTTCTCTCCAACCAAAACTGCCAACATATTGCTGTTTCTGGCACATATGTTCATTGCTACCAGAAGTTCATCTCTTTGGTTACCATTCAAATCATACACAACCGGTATCATTTGAATTTTCGTTATATGGATGCTAATCATGTGAATTGTATTGCCAAAACACACAAGATATTAGTGCTGGTATACCCTAAACCAAACTTAACTGGATGATGGAGTTGATACAAAATCTGCTTTTTCTTGTTTTGGTTCTCTCCTTAGTTTCTTTCTCATTCTCTGCTTGGACTTTGTGTACAAATAACTGATCTAGTGACAGAAAAATGTCACAAGAAAGAAGGAAAACTCTTTGAATAGTAGAAAGGAGCTTGCCACTTGCTTTTAACTAAAAGGCAAAATACAACTCATAATTCCAAACTAATATGCCAGTGTGTCTTATATCATTTTTGAAAGGCCTAAAATAAGAGTAGCTTGAGCTTGGGGATTTGAGTTTTGCATTATATATTTCGAGAGTTTTACTGGTATTTCATAATATATTAGAAGAAATATATATCTGCATTGACATGTCATTAGAGGACTAGAAAGTGAAGGAGAGCAAGAGAGGCTAATCGATTGAAAGCTTAAGAGTGTTTTACCAATCTCTCTCTTTATGTGTGTTCTTCATCCGCTTTTAGTTATGATAAAATTGCATGTTCAAAGCATGACAAGATGAAGATACACATATTTAAGGATTTTTCTCATCACAAGGATTCAAAAAGGACAAAACTCTTATGTTGTGGATGACAATTTGAAAGAAACTGCAAATGTTAGTTGTAAAAGAACCTAGGCCTCTTCGCGATTGGTTCACGAGTAGCTGGTTTATGCTTGAATCGTTTGTGATAAAAACTTACTTATCTTCGCAGGAATTTGATTCATCATATGGTCCAGCTTGGCACTGCATTGTGGGTACTAGCTTTGGCTCCTATGTTACACATTCTCTTGGTGGTTTCTTGTATTTTTCCATCGACAAAGTTTATATTCTTCTCTTCAAGACAGCTGTTGAACCATTAGACCATTCATAACTTGAACACAACTTTGAGTTACATGCATGTCTCCTTGAAAGATTAAATTATTANAGGATTCAAAAAGGACAAAACTCTTATGTTGTGGATGACAATTTGAAAGAAACTGCAAATGTTAGTTGTAAAAGAACCTAGGCCTCTTCGCGATTGGTTCACGAGTAGCTGGTTTATGCTTGAATCGTTTGTGATAAAAACTTACTTATCTTCGCAGGAATTTGATTCATCATATGGTCCAGCTTGGCACTGCATTGTGGGTACTAGCTTTGGCTCCTATGTTACACATTCTCTTGGTGGTTTCTTGTATTTTTCCATCGACAAAGTTTATATCCTTCTCTTCAAGACAGCTGTTGAACCATTAGACCATTCATAACTTGAACACTTCTTTGAGTTACGTGCAAGTCTCCTTGAAAGATTAAATTATAAAATCTCGTGTCTGCTTTCATGTAAAATTACAAACTGATAAATTAAAACTCATCTGTAAGCTGTGCTGTATTTGATGCACTTTATTTTGGGTTTTTTCTCTGTGGGGGTCATTGGGTGTATAATTTGTTGCAAGAAGTCACAGAATATTCTTATTTTTACCTCAGAATTCTCAATTATAATGCCTGGAGATACACCATTTTTCGCTTTACTCCATGCATTCTATGGCTTACTGCACTGGGTACCGCTAGTTATTTGGGCTCAGATTTTGAAAACGGCTTGTTATCTCTCTGAAATTTGTCATTTGTCATAATGAAATGTGAGATTTGGTGGTGTGTAATTGCTTTAAATTGTTTCATACTGTTGAGTTTCACAGCAGCTTGCTAGTTCTTTTCTTCCCCCGTTGAGTCTCTACTGATAGTTTTTGGCTTCATCATTACACATAAAAAGTTGTTATAGCTGGCATCACAGTAGAAAAAGCGCTTTTCGAAAGAGATTATAAATATTAAAAGCGCTTTACTAACTATGTATCAAAACACTAAATCGATTAATTTAAAAAGAGTTTATTGTTTAAGAACTTTTTATATAATCTTTTTTTATCTAAACGCTTAAATAAATTATTTATTCAAACGAGCTCGACTATTAGTTCAGGATATTAAGTTACTATCTCAGAAATTCAGATGTTAGTGGTTCTGCTCCTATCATCACTTGTGATTAGTGACTTGTGAATGGTGATGTTCAAGTACCAGCCTTTGCGGCTGAGTTATGTTACATTTTCACTTGTGGGGTATTGGGAATGAGTTTCTTAATATCATTTGGAGTAGGAAACGGGAAACTCGTGAGAGTATTAAATAATGCAGGTTTTTGACCTGTCAGCATACTCACATGTCATACTCCAATATCAAGGACAAGTTTCTTTTACACTCTAGTTAATTGTCACAATATGGAATACTATTGAGTGGCAGAATTTGAACAGTACAGAAAAAAATTATAGTGGGTTTAGCGAAAATCAAATTATACTAATATGAGATAATGAAATATAAATATCAAATGTGAGAATTTCAAAATTTTCATATTTGGTTTGATAACAAAAAGTATCTAAAATATATGTAAATATCCATTATGCTGGCTAGGGGTATACGTGTCAAATTGGATTGGGCTTATCAAGTTAGCCGAGTGTTATGTAAAAGGGGTGTGTTATGTTCATATAATTTAGGCCCATTTAAAAATGGATTATTTTAGCCCGTCTAGTTTAGGTTGCAGGTTGGGTTGGGTTGANATATCAAGGACAAGTTTCTTTTACACTCTAGTTAATTGTCACAATATGGAATACTATTGAGTGGCAGAATTTGAACAGTACAGAAAAAAATTATAGTGGGTTTAGCGAAAATCAAATTATACTAATATGAGATAATGAAATATAAATATCAAATGTGAGAATTTCAAAATTTTGATATTTGGTTTGATAACAAAAAGTATCTAAAATATATGTAAATATCCATTATGCTGGCTAGGGGTATACGTGTCAAATTGGATTGGGCTCATCGAGTTAGCCCAGCGTTATGTAAATGGGGTGTGTTGTGTTCATATAATTTAGGCCCATTTAAAAATGGATTATTTTAGCCCATCTAGTTTAGGTTATGGGTTAAGTTGGGTTGAGTTGGCCGTTGGATTTGTTTTTTCTATTTTTTTTAAAAGAGAAATCAGAAATCTCTAACTAAAACCATCAAATCCTTAAGGAGCTGGGATCTTGAAGAGATAAATTCTCAATCTTTTGCTATCATATGTCATTTTGACTATGACAACTCAACCATGCATCCATTATCCATCAAATTTAACACATTGTTGCTATTTTTTATTTTTTTTAAGTTTTGTTGGGTTGGTCTACCTAACCCATAACTTAAAGTGGGTTGGGTTGAGTTGAGTTGAAATTTTCTAAGCTCATCTCGTCCCATTTGTTGACGGATCGAGGGAACCAACTCGTTTTGACAACTCTATAAGGGTGTGATCGGATCAATTCGTTTAAGATCACAAAGCTAAATGAACTTTGTGTATATGTTAATATGAAAATATACTATCAATAAATAAATATATTTAATTTAAATATTACTTTATTTTAAAACAGCTTGGCTCGTTTAATTAAACCAGCTTCTTTACATTCTCAAGCAGTCAAGCTCCTGGGCAATTATCCCCTGTTTCATTACCAGAGCAGTCCAACATATTCCCAGCTCCCAGGCTTTTGGGCTGGATTGCCCAATCGAAATAAATAAATAAAGAAAACACGTACATACGCAAAAGCAAAATGGAAAACGCAATTTAGACCATACATTTTTTTATAGATAAATAATGACGGCAATTATAATAGATAAAATTTGAATAAAAAAATAAAATTGAGGTGAACAGTCTTATGATTGAAAACTTGAGACCATACTTCCTTATTGATTTTAATTTCTTTTCATTATTTTTGTCCGCATGTTATTTTATTTCACACTGTATTTTATAATATCTAAATTTAATTAAATCTATTAAAATTACATACAACTCAAAAAATATCTTAACATTTTGTATTTAAATAATATGAATTATTGTGTCAAAAATTAAGATGCACTTGACATGCAATTCTCATTTTTTTTGTGCAGTGCCGCCGCCCAAGACTTGGTTACCTCATATTTTCGGGTTTACTCGCATGACCGTGATTCCCTAGCACACTAAAAGGAAAAATATAAATGATTTTAATTTACTTTCCATAAAACCCATAGATATGAGCATGTTTGCATTTGGTGAAAAACGAAAGTGAAGCCATGGATGAGTCTTGGAAGGCTTCAACTTCAAGCTCCTCTTGTAATCATACACTAGAAGAAGCAGCACAACCAGGAGCACCTCATGAAGCCTTGTTTCTTGTCTTAGCATACCTTCCTGTTTACGAGCTTCTAACTATATCTCAAGTTTGCATATCACTAAGAGATGCAGTGAACAAAGATGTATTGCCATGGCTGAATCTCATTCTTGACAAGCCTCTGAATTCGCGACTCTCCGATGAAATTCTCATTGGAATCGCTTCCAAGGCAAAGGGTAGGCTTCAAACTCTGGCTCTCATGAACTGCACCAAGATTACAGACCATGGATTTCTAAGGGTTGTAGAAGAAAACCCTTCTATAGATAAGGTATCTACGAACATCAAAACCCATATTTATATTTTTCCTTTTAATTAAGTAAGTTTCTTTTAGCTTTCCTGCTTTACTTGGATGAAAGTCTAAGAATTAGATTAGTTCCTTTTAGTGTTTACAAATACCGTGTTAAGTTATGGAAAGGATAAGAAGTGTCTGGCTAGGATCTTTTGAGTTGAACACCTCAAATAAACCCTTATAAAATGTTTGGAAAAATTCTCAAAGGCTACTTCCTATTATTTGCTTGTGTATTTTGAGAAGTGCTTTTTAGAAACTGCAGAATTTCTATAAAGAATTAGCTTAACACAAACAAGAAAAAAATTTTAGGCCTTGGATGAGAACACAAATTAGTATCTATGACACCTTAGAAAGTGTTGCCAAAAAACGTAGGATTTGACTGTTAATTGTCTAAATTCTGTTCATTTGGGTGTAGCTCTATATACCAGAATGCACTGGCATATCCCCTGAAGGGATATTAAAAGCTGTGGAATTGCTGTGCCATGGAAGTCACTGCCTCAGCAGCTTAAGGATAAATGGCATCTACAACCTAAGAAAGGAGCATCTTGACATGCTTGGCTTTTACCTTGAAAAGAATCTGCAGTTAGAGGAACAGAAAAACCGGAAGCCTATTTACTATCACCAGCGTAGTAACTTGTCATCATTCAAGCGCGAAGAAAGTCCGCGGAAGATTGATTTGGAAATCTGTCCCTTGTGTTTTGAGGTAAGGATGGTTTATGACTGCCCTAGAGGGACCTGCAAGATATGTAGAGGATGCAGATTTTGTATTCCAAGGTGTGAAAATTGTGGTGAATGCATTGAGTCTGAAGAAATGGAAGAGAGTGCCTGTGCGGATATCTTGTGCTTAAAGTGCTGGCTAAAGCTTCCTAAGTGCAATTTCTGTAACAAGCCATACTGTAAGCGACATACAAATTGGCAGTGCAGTTCTTCGGAGTCTGGATTTGTCTGCAAAGTTTGTGATGATAAACAATCTCTTGGATATTTGGCTGATGATCTTGAATGGTAAATAGGTACATTGTGTTGATAATCTTGCCTTGTACTTGAGGTTATGTAACTTTGTAGAATGAAATTTTAATGTTGAAAGCACTACAATGACAAATTTACTCATTATACAGTCCTACTTAACCACAAGAAGAAAACTTAAATAGATTGTAGGATCTAAGCCTGTACATAAAGAGTTAGGGTAATTTATATATCGATATATTATACTAAAAAAAATCACTGAGAGTAATTTCCTGTGAATCCCCACCTGAACAGAGCATTTTGCCATCCCTAACTGAGAGCAACATGCACTGGCATATCCACTGAAGGATTCGCCAGTGCTGTGCCAATTAGGGCACTGCCTAAGCATTTTAATGTCAAATTGGTGGTGCAATGCCCCAGACTCTGGCTTTCTATGCAGCGCTTGTGATCTTCAATGGTAAAACTGTTACATTATGTGTCTTATCTTGCAGTTATACTTGAGTTTATGTAACTTAGTAAAAATAAACTTATANATCACTGAGAGTAATTTCCTGTGAATCCCCACCTGAACAGAGCATTTTGCCATCCCTAACTGAGAGCAACATGCACTGGCATATCCACTGAAGGATTCGCCAGTTCTGTGCCAATTAGGGCACTGCCTAAGCATTTTAATGTCAAATTGGTGGTGCAATGCCCCAGACTCTGGCTTTCTATGCAGCGCTTGTGATCTTCAATGGTAAAACTGTTACATTATGTGTCTTATCTTGCAGATATACTTGAGTTTATGTAACTTTGTAAAAATAAACTTATAATGTTGAAATCACTATATTGGGAACTAACATAATGGAGGAAGGACAAAGATTTGTCCGACTTTTGAGACCAAACTAACATCATCATAACAAACATTCTAAGTGATATCAAAGATGGAGAAATTCTTGATCAAAGAATACAAATTTTCTCATAAAAATTACGAGAAAAAAAAAATAGCCCTAACATGGTCGTTACAGCAATATTGTCTAATAATTCTTCTGGTTTGTTTTTACAAAATCCAATGGACAACTCAGATTACAATTGCCAATATACATTTTAATCAGCCTTGCCACCCTTTAAATCCTCTATAGTAGGAACACAAAATTGGGTTTGCTGCAATCTTCCGAACGACGTTTGAACATCATCTCTCCATAGATTAGATTCCAATGCTTAAAAGGCAAACAGCAAATGTGCATTGTTTTACAAGAAAACTGCACTCAAAAGTAAAACACCTAAAATCACAGAGCTTGTGAAATATCCACCATTGTAGGTGTATTGTGAAAGGCATCCTGAAGTTGAAGAATTAGTGGCTGGCGCCAGTGACGTGCCATTTATGCTGGTGCCATTTTTACGGCTGCTGGTGTTCATTACAAATACAAGAGAAAAAATAAAAATAAAAATTCAGTAGAGCATTTTCATTGTCTCACATGTAGCATAATTCAAAGCTTTTAGGACTGAAAATGATGACAAATAGAAAAAGATTATTAAGATGTTGAGCAATGGAGAATATGAAACAAGCACATAACAAAGAAGCTTGAGATCATACCTTCCTGGAAAAATACAAGAACCATGACCTGTAACAGTAACAATATAACAAATATTAGTTATAATAAACATGCTAAGCAACTCAAATTTGAAAACTTCTGATTCAAAACTTACTTTATTGTATAACAAATGTGAGTCAATATAAAATAGCCATATAGTAGTCTATAATTTCAAGAGATTTTTTGTTTTTGAAAAAACAACTAATAAATAAGAAGATTTTCCCTCAAATACTTTTTTCCATATTGTTCATTACCAAATTCGTGGTCGTTAGTTAAAAATATTATGAATGTGTAAAGATGCCATACTTGGGTCCGTGGTGGTGACAGTTGCAACCCCTTTGAAATCACAGGTCCCAGGAGATTTTCCCATCTGCTGGTAATATGCATTGAAAGCATATGCAGAATGTCCAGCAACATTATTTGGTTCATAACATGGTTGACCCTGCAGCAAAGGTGAACAATCCACTTTCCCTGGTCCACAAGCCCAATCAAGTGCTGCCTGTAGCATCTTAGAGTCAGCATTCTTCTTCGCAACACAAAAGGTTTGGTTTGTTGTATCATTTGCCAATACAGTACCCGCACCCATCAAGTGTAAGGTATATACTGGTGCTCCATCAGCATCAAAAAGCCCCCAGTTCCTTTCAGAGACTGGACCTGATCTTTGGTCTTCATTATAAAGTTCATAAATATAAGTACTAACCGCAACTCCTGGATGTTTAGGAGTCCCTGTATTGTTGATGACATGTCTGATCAAGTTACTGTTGTAAGTGTTTGCATTATCAATTGTTGCATCTGGCTCAGATGAGTCACCTTTGGAGGGCCATCCTGACTCAGTCACTACAATAGGAATATTGGTGAAGTTCAAATAGGACATTGCAAAATAAGCAGCATCGACAACAGCATCAAAGACATTAGTGTAATGCAGGAGAGTGTTTGCATCAACAGCTTCTTTATTTGGAGGAAGGGGACGAAATAGTGCGTAATCCAGTGGGATTACACCATTGGATTGCCTGTAGTCATAGTATGGGTATACGTTGAGCATAAGATATGAGCCTGTTGACTGCAAAAATTTAAGCAAGGGGACCATGACTGGGTTCCATGTGCGATTAAAAAATGCTTGGGAAGGTGGAAAGGAGTCAAGGATGATAGAAGAAGAGTGTGGAGTAGAGACTTTAACTTGCCGATCCAGATTAGCAGCAACAAGAGCTGACTGAATGAATTTTAGGGCAGAGACTAGGACTGGAGCTGCATTTGTGAGTGTAGTTAGGACTTCAGATCCAACAGCTATGGCAGTGATGTTGGTTGCAGGGACATGAGCTATGACATTGCGAGCAACCCAGTTGGCTGCAGTGGCATTGGACTGACCAATGCCAAGGAGCTGGTCATTGGGAACAGAAACAGTTACGCGGATGCCTGTGTTAGCAAGTGCAAGGAGCATGGCTTGGTCAGTATCATAGAGTCTGACATGTTGGATATTCTGATCCTTAAGAAGGGCAACAATCTGTGCCGGAGTTGGCATGTCAGAGACATCTGTACCAATGTTGACACCAATAAAAGCATCTGCAGCAACAAAGATTGTATGTCTTTAGACAATTCAATACAAGAAGAGAAAAAGGAAGTTTCCAATCTTGACAAAAAGTTAGACAAAGTGACCATACGATACTGATCACAAACTATGAAGGATGAAAGAAATACTGCAAATGCTGCAGCAACCATTCAAGAGAGATAGAAAAGGAAGAACGTTGAACATTTATAGGTGACAGAAAATCCAAACATGGAGAAAATTTTCTTTTCCTGTTCTGTAAAACATCTAGCTCTTTTAACCCTTCTCAACAGGTAACTGAATGGTCTTCAGTTGCTTCTAAAACCAGTGAGGTAAAGACCCTCAATCTTAATTTAAGGTATGTCAAGGAGTGCTGTTCAATGTACTAAATTTTCAGCAAAACGATATATAGAGAAATCTTCAGAAACAAAATAAAAGGAACTATTGGGACAATAAGCAAAGGGATTGAACTAGAAATTCAAAACAATCATCTATATTATCATTACCCCTTTCTAGATTCTAGTGTCATCTATATAAGAAAACAAATAAAAAGAATCCTATAATACCATATTTAGGATAGTGTTTCTTATTATAATCGAGCACATGGCCAGCTTGCCAGATGGATTACTACGTGTCCGACAAATAAAAGATGAAATACGACATCCAAAGATCTGAATAGTTTCTTTCTTTTGAGAACATGCAAGATCTAAATATTTGTCTACTGGTGAAGACAGCCATCTACAACATTTAGCACGTAGTGTTACAAATAAGCCCCACAAGTAAGACAGCCACAAAAGAATTTTCAAAAATTCTGTCCATATGATTTGTTTAAAGATATAAGCTGGCATATCGCACTAAAATCATATGAAAAATAAAACTTAGAAGCAGAGTTCTAAAACCACGCACTTTTGCATATCCCAACTCTAAATTCCAGAGCTTGCTAGTTGCTTCTATAAGAATTCCATATCGTTTTGAGCCAAAAAAGTAAATGCACACCATACTTTGCAAGTAGTTTTTCAGTTACATTAGGGTACAACCAAATTGTCGCTGTTCATATTTTGATCATGAACAATGACAAAACTCAAGGTTACTTGACCTATCACAGCATGTGCTTTTTTTTTTTTTTTTTTTTTTTTNTGTTGTGTCTTACGTGCAGAGAAGACAAGAATTCTGTTAACATTAGGATCACGTACTCTCAAATTATATCTGTCATGGCTTTACACATCAGAAACTCCTCTTCTACTAGAATATATGCAAGATGTTCACTCTAATTCGAAGCCTTTCAACCAACACAACAATAAGATTTAATTATCTGTACAGTGCAGGGAATAAAGTACCACTACCCTCATAATTTCCCATCAACATCAATAAGGTTTTAGCCTAGAATGCCCATTTTCTCTATACTGCCGATAACTTCTTTATACAGTATACGCAGAAACGGGAGATGGTAGGTTTGTCCATTTAATATGGTGGTCCAACTTTGCATATGTTCTCTTTTTTGTACCCAAAAATGGAAAATAAATTAAGAAGAAAAAGCAACCCTGTTAGTAAGATTACCAAACCTAATTAATTATATTTTCTCTCATTTGCAATCTCAAGCTTAGGGCATTTTAGCCAAATGACAGTGTCTATGGAAATTAGTTGAGTGCAAAGGCACCGTCAGATGAGCTGGGATGCAATAAGCTTGCCTCAACTAAAATGTAGAAAGGACAGATCGGAGATTCGGTACAAAAATAAAAGATAAAATACCCATTTTGACCTCTCTTTCCTTTCACTCTTTCTCTGCATTCTCTAATTCCTATAGGCTTGTAGCTACAGCAAGATTGAAACTTTAAACTCAAGCCCACTTTTTCCATTCAACACAAGCAATCAAGCATGCTCAATGACTTGTCTAATCAAATAATAAATACATTATTAATACCTATTGGTCATTTGCCCGCTTCTCCGGAAACATTGATTAGAATAAGCATAACAAACAAAAAACTAGATGATTTTCCATCCAAGTAAAGATTAAAAATGAAAAGGAACACAAACCCACATGGAGATTCTTGAGCAGAACAAAAAGTATGAGAATTACATAGGAGAAGAGGGTATTTAGGAAGATGAAGGAGATATAACAAGTGAAAAACAAAAGCTAGACGCCAAAGAGCAGAAAGGAATTAAAGCCCATTAAGCATTAAGATATTTCATTAAAGTATGATAAACCCATTAAAGAATACAGAATAATCAAGCAGAAGTCAGTGTTAGCAAAGCCATGAGATGCCCAAAGGAATAGAAAGGCGGAAACTTGAAATGAAATCACAGGAAGGAAGAAACTTACCTTCATCTGCAGAAACAGAACCTGCTAGTAGGAGAAATAGCAGCAACAAAGCCATTAAAGCACACTCAAAAAAGCCACTATCCTCTAGTAATACACAGGAAAACTGCCTCCACTGTAAATTTCAAAGAAAACCCAGAAAAGAAAAGGGGCCCCAAGAAAGAACCGAAGGGTAAAAAGAAAAAAAAAAAACAAAAGGAGAAAACTTTGAATTTTCGAGGGAGAGTGAGAGGAAGAAAAAGAAACTTGCTTTGCTCCTTTTGAGGGACAGTGTGTGACGGTGAAGAGGGAACTATCGCGTTCTGAGGTGGAGGGTCCTGGGTTTTTCTTTGTCGTGGTCAAAGAGTTAGATTTGTACTTGATCATCATGGTCTGGTCAGGGATCGAACGGCTGAGATTGAAATTGAGGTGCACAATAAGCCATGCGGGCTAGGCTAGTACAGCACAATAAAGCCAGGCTTTAATAAACTATGTTTGATTCAGTGTTCGTATTTGTATTTGAAGCTGTGAATGCTCATGCTGCTGATGGTGTAGCAGATGGTGGGGCACGATCTACGAGAAAACCAGAGGTGCTGATATGGCATCTTAGCTGGATTCAAACGGTCGGGTTTCTGACAATGTTTTTGTTCTTTTATTTATTTTTGGAGAGGTTTCTCACGTGTCATATAAGTACGTGATACATTTTTTATGTAGCAGTATTATTCTAATTATTAAAAATAAATTATTAAAATTAAATATTTTTATATTAATAATTGTGATATTATTATCAATAATATGTAAAAAAAAATCACATACTTTCCTAATAATGTAAAATCGCCCTAACTTTTAGTAGTTGTGGCTCACTAAATCTTCACAAAATACTCACTATCAGATTCTTCCTAGAGCGTCCCACGAGGGGGAGCGCAATAAATGATATCGAATGTATTGACCAATAAAACAACAGTGCAAAAATGTAGCAATAAATTCTTTGATATGAATATTATATTTTAATAATTTATTTATTTTTTAAATCATTGATATTTAATTTTTTATTTAAAAAATAAATATTAATAAGTAAGATCTATCAGACACACCACATGTTATGCGACATGTCTCTTTAAAACATATCATATGATATGTGACGACACATGTCCTACTTATAAAGTTAAATCTTTTTTTTATGTGATGGGGTCCACTTGTTGATATTTTTAAAAAATAAAAAAGTATAATGTTAAGATAAATAATTTTGAAACTACAACAATAGAATAAATAAAATTTTAAAATATAATATTTAGGTTAAAGAGCAGTTAAAATTTAGTATAAAAGACCAATGATACTATAAGAAAGTATTTTTTTAAGTANATAAAAGACCAATGATACTATAAGAAAGTATTTTTTAAGTAAGTGCATGCCAGAAGTGTTAAATTAATAAAATACTCATGTGTTATGAGGTTATTAAGTATATATTAAAACATGTAACTAAATATATAAACAAAAATATCATAATTTACATATGATAATTATATATATAAATAAAATAATCACATAACACTAAAAAATATTTTAATAAATTCTAACACCCTACAATAATAAACTCATAAATAATTTAATGACAATTTTTTTTAGATATTGACGTGTTATTAACTTATTAGGGCTATAAATTAGTGGAGTTAAGCCAAGACTAAGGTGTTAAGGCTTGAATGGTTCAATAAACAAGCCGTTTGAGCTCAACTTGTTTTTTTATATAAGTTTAAACGAGTCAATATATATAAATGTTATATTATACAAAAACAAAAAATTGCTGGAGATAAATTATTTACATATATTTTTTAAAAAACCTTTCATACGAGAAAAAATAGACATTTAAATCGTCGACAATATGACCATATTAACATCAATTACTAAGAGTAAACACATTATGATTTGATCTCAAGTTTTGAGAATCTTCCAATCTTATAAGTTAGGTACATTATCACTTAAGTTATTATTTAGGGTCATATTATTTCATTTTAAAACAAGTTGAGTTTGAATAGTTCATAAGTATATTGTGATCTTATTTACAGAAGCTTTCCAATCTTAAAATGTTACATCCATAACCACGTGAGAGCTGAATAATTATTATGTCATGACTTTCATTTACTTATAACATATGTGAAAAAAAATTATAAGATAAATATTTATTACATAATTTAAGAATATAATTATATTTCTAATATTTATATAAATTTAATTTTACTTTTCATTTACCTTTATTAATGGTTTACATAGTTAATTTCTAATTAACATTTCCGGCAACAAGCAGAGTTCGCTTAATTAGTCAGATTAAGCTCCATTGACAAAAAAAATTAATGATAGAGAGTAAAATTTGTTTACATTGTCTGAATCAAAATTAAAGAAACTCAAACATGGTCAAGTTCTTCGTTCACATGTTATGGTTTTGTCAAGTGACTGGAAATCATGAAATGAAAAATTATAACATAAAACAATGTGCTTGTGAAAAAAGAAAAGTAAACATGAAATTCAGCGTTTTATATTTGAGTCTTCTTTTATCACACAACAACAGCAAATTAAATCAAACAGAAAATCAAGAAAAAAAAAAAACCAGCAATACCCAAACGACAAGAGAGGGAAACAAAGAGTGAAACAGCAAGAGGACAAGAATAAAAGGGCATGCTCTCCTCTTTGCTTGTCTCACAATCAACTACCAGACATACATGTAAAAGGGCATATATCTAACAAGACAGTTAATAAACTTTAGCCATACCACACTCTTAACCGGATCATAAGTTGCCCGGCAATTACGAATGCTCGCCTGAACTGCTTCGTCTAAGCGGCCAATTGAGGATTTAGTTAGGGTTCCATCATCTTTCAGGCACTTCTTCATACCGTTGTAGAAGCAACGACGAAACACTGTTTCCTCCAATCTTTTACTCTTCCTAGCCTCTGCCCAGCAAGAGTTACCATGTTCCCTAGTGCACTCTTGTATCATCTTTTTAGGTTCAGCATCATCAGGAGTATTGGCTAAGCAAACTTGAACTTGTACTGCACCCATTACTGCTATAAGCATGATCACAAATTGGGTTAGTGTAAATAATCAATCTTTCGGCCCATTGCATTAAGACCTATTTAGCCAAAGGCCCATATCATCAAAATTTGTATATGCTTATTATATCCCTTAACTCTTATCTATAAATAGTTCTCAGCAATAGGTATACAAACTTTTATTTCCCTTAACATTTATTACATTCTCTAGCTCAGACCGTACTAATTTAAGCTTCGGAGTTCGAATATCACCACCCGACTCTAAGTTCATTTGTTACTGTNAAGGTTCATAACAATTGAAACAAAGTCCCTTGAGTCTTCTTTCCTCCATCTCTGATCTGGTCAATTGCTTTACAATTTTGGAATGTTGTTGAGGAGGATTTGCTGGTTTTGGCCTACAATTTTCCTGTGATTGAAAGGGTTGTATCTTCCTCTCATATAATCTAGCCATACTCATTGTTGTTGCTAATTCTAGGGGGTCATGTAACTCCACCTCTACTGTTATATAATCAATAAGGCCGCTAATACAGAGTTCTATTTTCTGTGGTTGGGTAAGAGTACCGACTCAAGAGGCTAGTTGCTCGAATTTTTCTTGATAATCTGCCACATATGCGGTTTGTCTTAGTTTCACCAATTCTCCTAATTTATGACTTCTAATTGGTGGACCAAACCGCAAATTACATTGTTGTTTGAATTACATTTGTTACTGTGTAGTTACTACACTCTCAACCTAACCTCATCCCTTTTCCGACCTTCAGCTCAGATCAGGCATCATCAGTTAGTAATATCTCTCTCTTATTCTCCATTGCCTTCTCTGGTTCCACTTCTTTCACTGCTTAACTTGGTGGCAAATGGAGATTTTGTCCCTTATAAAATATAAATACATAGATGGGGCATAATAAAGATAAACAAATGCCATAAAATAGTTTATATTATAAATATTGCCTTATACAAAACACTAATGCGTCTAATTTTCGCTAACCTACTTAAAATAAGTACTTATATAAGACTTCTTTCAAATAAGCAAACGTTAAAAATTTAAATATAACCTTTAGTTGGTAGTTTGGCCTAATATGACCTGATTTGAATTATTTGCTACTATTATTAGTTTCTTTTCAAAAGAAAAGACGAGTCAATTGTAATGGCGTGTGAAAAATCACAAACTTTTCCATTTGAAATGATTCACACGAAAACTTAAAGAAGTCTTATGAGCTACAAAGACATTCTTACATGTATTGAAATATTAATATCTAATTAAAATTTTCAAATTTACTTCAATGATAAAATTGTTGTGACCCAACTCTCTCTATGATCTCTGCTTTGCCAGCTTCACTTTGAATTCATCATCTTACTAAAACTTGTTATAGACAATTACAGTTAAGATGCAGAAAAGTATGCAGAGAAAGATGTGAAAAATGGAAGAGTCTTCCTTCGTGTAAGAGTTATTACAGACAGTGTTATAAGCAATGCATGGGTCACGATATATAACCTTTTGATAAATATAAAAAAAAAAAACTATATATGCGGCACTATTTTCGTTCATGTAGTAAAGCAACACCGCTTGGCATGTGATGTGCTTGTGCCAATGCCAACATGAATGTTCTGCAAGCTATAAATGCACAATAAGTAGATTATATGGTGTAACTAATTTTTATATTATATCATTGATTGAATTTCAAGCAAAGAGAGTGTTTTAATACCTAATCAAATGGAGGTGGTAAATTGTCACTCAAAGTTAATAATTACATATATGAATAGAATAATTATATAACATTAAAAAAATAATCACATACATAAACAGAATAATCACATAACACTAAATTGTATTGTGTAAAAAAGTGTCAAGAACCAATTCAACCTAAAAACTTAAGCTGATAGGTGAAAACCCATGAATAGATTTATATCTAACACGCCCCCGCATGGAAAAGCCCTTTGGGCTTGAAGAGTGGACAAAGCACAGACCCATTATACCATGTGCTGAAATTTCAATTTAATTGAGAAAGTGAAGGCAGAAGGATTTGATCTCCTGATCGTTTGGTCAAAGAGGCTCTGATACTATGTCAAAAATCAATTCAATCTAAAAGCTTAAGTTGATAGGTGAAGGCCCATTAATAGATTTATATCTAAGAGAAAGCATCTATCTAAAAAATATTTTTCAGCTTTGGAACCTAAAAATAATTAATGAGCTCTTAATTTTATTTTATTTTGCTCATATTGGACGATTAATAATTAGAATTGTGTAAAATTGAATAAAATTTTTCAGACCAAGCCCGGCACCATGTGGGCTTTGATTCTCAATATTCCTTTGTACATGTATGGGCCTCCCTTCAGGATCCATTTTTGTTCATTTTTTATGTACAGCATGAATATAAAGAAAGCACGTAAATGTAACTTCTTCAGTTCTTTATCTATCTTTCTTTCTCTCTTTTTTTTTTTTTATTAAATTTGATACAGTTACAATTTAGGAAGGAGTACAAATCATCCTAAATCAAATGTTGACACTTGACAACAAAGAACTTAAATAAGCATCTCCAAAGAACACTCTAATGATTAACAAATTAAGCATATGGTTTTTTATTATACAGATCTCATAATAGAATCACATTTGAAATGGGTGACTGAGATTATGAAAGGGATAAGCTATCTCTTTTTATATAGTTTTTAGTAGACAAAAGAAGAAAAAANAAAAAAAAAAAAAAAAAAAAAAAAAAACCTTAATTAGGGGCATTCATGCTACTAGAACCTACATGAACAAGTAGGAAATTACACTAAGTAAAACAACCTCATAAACTAATAATATCAAGGATTTTATTTTATTCTACTCGAAACGTAAAAAAGTCTTACGTAATTGTTAAATCATGTACCGTCATTCATTATCGGTTAAAAATTTAGTTACTTTATTATATAATACTTTCTATTTAATGATAGTTTATAAAATTTTATATTAAGGATAAGATCAAATACAAACTCTAACATCAAACCATAAAAAAAATGGACATTGGCTGGAGGGACTTCGATGTTTTTTATTCCTCCCTAATTTTAAAGAGTCTTATGATCTATCCAAGGGTCAAAAATAGGAACTTCAAAATAACTCGAGTTTATTTAATATTGTTATGTTGGAAAATGACGTGGACCGAGTCGCAAGTGATTTCATAGATTGAACCGAGCATAAAAAGGCCTAGAAGAAAAAAGATCATCAGGTTATAATCGTCATGTTTTAGTTATAAGAGCATAATTTTCAACTTAGGTAGAGTTACGAGGCCTATTACCTATCGTTTTGAAACTCGTTTAGAGGCCGATGACGTGGCAACCCTGGTTTACCCGATTATGTCCATTTCCGGGCCCAAAATCCTTCAAAACATCAGTTTCTGGGCCGTTTTGTAATTTGCTTTAGTTTCGACTTTTTGTTTAATTTTGTTTTTAATGTTTAGGGTTTACTTTCACACTTAAGCTTTGTGTTTTTGTTGGAGGGGGATTATTCAGTAATAATATTCAGTTCTTAAGGGTTATACAGTTTGTGTGTGAAATTTCTCTTTGATTGCTTTCTCACTGCGTCAGAAAGGAATCACATATCTGCCAGACATATAAGAAATGTCTAACATTTTATTATGCTAAAATTAAATAATCTAATAAGCATACCAAAAAGTAAGTGATTAAAATCAACTCCTCACATAAAATCAACTTATAATTATAAAAGAAAAAACTTATTTATATTTGAATCTTTTCATTCATTTTTTTTTCCCTTTGCCATGAGATACTAAGCAAGCAGAAACAACCAACACAATAACAGCTAAACCAAACAGAAAATAAAACCAGCCATATATATGCTTTCCCCTTAGCTTGCCTCACAATCTACTTCTAAGCTTCCATGTACAAGGGCATATATCTAACAAGACAATCAACAAAGTTTGAAGGATTCTTAAACGAGCTATAACTTAACCAGCACAATCCAACGCTTGCATTAACTGCTTCGTCAATGCTTAACATTTTAAATTGGGCTCCATCATCTTCGAGGCACGAAATCATAGAGTTGTAGAAGCACGTATTAAACAGAATTCGTGCTAATCCATTTTTTCTCCTATAAGTATGTGTCCAGCAAGAATCAGCATGTTTCCTAGTGCAGTCTTGTATGATTTTTCCAGGTTCAGCATCAGTACTAGTAATGGCTAAGCAACGTTGAACTTGTACTGCTGCAGATATTACTACTATAAGCATAATCAGAAATTGGGTGAATAATGTCTCTCTCTTATTCTCCATTGGGTTTTCTAGTTGCGCTTCAGAAAAATGGAGATTCCAGCCCTTAAATATACAAAGATGGGGCAACATGATATATACAATCCAAAGGAAATGACTTTTCTCTTGTACATTAGTCAGCCACGTTACTAGTGTCATGAACCATTTCAACCAAAGAACTTAAATTTTTGGGTGAGATGATTAATTTCCTAACAATTAGACCGTTGAGAATTAAAAGACAAATATATTTTAGTCATTAACATCTTCCAAAACCTCAAAGAAAAAACCCATGAATTGAAAGTGATTAAGAAACTAATATACCCAAAGTTAATGACCTTTCATTTATATTATATGTTTTGAAGAATAACTCTTGTGTTTCTAATATTTGATTTTGGTTTCACCATAAAAATAGTTGACGTATAATTTAGTAAATAATTGATTTATGAGAGATCCTTCATTTCAGAATTAATATTTACTGCTTCATTATAGAACCACAGTTGATTGAAGACACACTCAATGGATCTAATTTGAGACATGCTATCGAGTTTTGAAAAGCCACTTTATCATGAAATGCTTTATTGCTTTACATTTATTAGCTATATGCATGATTCATGACTATACAGATAGTTCATAAAGAAAGTTCTCTTTTAATGGGGAACCATTATTATCTCTAAAACTAGTTCAATTATAGGTAACCCACTCTACCTTTGAGTCATATTAAATTCAACTCTTCTGCAGTTTGCAATCAACCCCCTATAATTTTGCAATTGTTCAAATTACTCCTGTTGTTAGTAGTATATCAAAATAGATAATAGAAGCCTTGCAATGACAAGCACGTGATAGCTTTTGTAACTCAAAATTTCTCTAGAACTAAAATTTGAAAAAAGAAAACCCTTAAAAATTAGTTTCACAATATATCTCAACCATGCTAGGTGAATAAGAAAAAAATTCCAAGAAAATTGCCTTTTGTCTCCCTCCTGTTCAGGTACAAGTAAAGTAAACTATGAATTATTGATACAAAGCTGAGTTCGCGAACAATAAAGTTATCTACAAGAGAGCTTCTTTATTTTAAGCATGAAAAATAAATAAAAATATGAGGATTCTATGATTCTACATAAGTATGTCATATTACACTGATGTAATAAGTATAAGTAATTTTTATATTTTATTATATATAATTATAATTTATCTTATTTTTTTAAACAAATTTAAAAATAATTAATTTGTACACATATCATTTACACATTGACTATTCTCATATAGTATAACATACTATAAAATATCTAAAAAACCTCCAAGCATTAAATGCAAACTATGAATAATTGAGCATACACTAAATAGTTATGCAGTTTCCTGTGTTGCATGTGTTTGTTTGATTTGATCTTGTACATAATTTCTTTTTTCTTTTAATCAATAATCAATTTTTTAAGAAAGTTGTTAAGCCTTCACAAATCATTTGCAGTTGGAGTTTAATTGTAATTGGAAATGGGC
Organism: Cercis canadensis; assembly: GCA_003255065.1. Classification (NCBI taxonomy): domain Eukaryota; kingdom Viridiplantae; phylum Streptophyta; class Magnoliopsida; order Fabales; family Fabaceae; genus Cercis; species Cercis canadensis. The sequence continues at coordinate 71,636 of QAOA01003506.1, read as the reverse complement.
CATTGGTTGTAACTGGCCCAGGATCAACACAAAAAAAAAAAAAAAAAAANAAAGAAAAAAAAAAAAAAAAAAAAAAAAAAACTGATGCATTGCATTTCATAATGGTGCACAATTATAAAAGTGATCTCATCTAGATTTATGTTTTGAAAAACAATTAAAAAAATTTAATATAAGGCTAATAAAATTAATTAAAAGCAAATTAATAATCAAATTAGGGAACCTTGATCTCTAAATCAAATTAAATTAAGTCTTCTGCAATTTGCTTTGAATCCCCTAGAATGTTGCAATTGTTCAAATTTCTCCTTTCATTAGCCATTGAAAATAGATAATAGAAGAAGCCCTCACACATGACAAGCATGTGGTAGCTTTTATAATTCAAAATTATTGCTCGTCAACTAAAGTAAAAATACATAAAATTCAGCTTCACAATAAATCTTTACCGTTCTTATAGGATAAGGATAATTTTCCAAGAAAATTGCCTTTTCGTCTCCCTCACTTCTCCATTGGCGGTAATTTCATAACAAAATTTAGGTTAAACTGCAGTTTAAGTCCTCGAAATTTTGTACGTTTTTCAATTTCATCTTTGGAGATTTTTTTCCTGTAATTAGGTCCTTATAAAATTTAATTTTTTTTTTAAACGAGTCTAAAGGCAACATATAACTGTCAGAAAGAAAAATAAATAAAACATATGCTTATGTGTTAAAATTTGAGATACAACAAGCAAAAACAACCAACACTACAATAGCAAAACCAAACTGAAAATGAAAGGAGAGAATGATTTTGAGAATGAATTTAGACAAAATTCATACCAGCTACAGACATTTTTATGAGTTAGATAATGTATCAACACATGCATATATGATACTTGGATTCATTTTCAATTTTCTTTACTCTAGTTCTCTTTGCCTCCTTAATTGTTTGCCAAAAAGAGCCCATTCAAAGGGCACACTCCCTTCTTTTCTTGCCTCAAAATCCACTTTTACAAATGCATGTACTTGGGCATATGTCTAACTAACAAGACATTCAACAAACTTTAACGGATTCATATACGGATTGGGAGCTATACTCCAGCAGCTTGCAATGCTCTTGCGAACCGCTACCGGAATGGCACTCGAGGGTTTAGGTATGACTCCTTCCTTTTCAAGGCAATTCTTCAAAGCCTCGACTAGGCAATGACGAAACACTTCTCGCTCTCTTCGTGTGATCCTATTATGTTCCCAGCAAAAGTGCCCACATTCTCGAGTGCATTCTTGTAAGATTTCTTTAGATTTAATGGCTAAGTTAACTTCAACTTGAACTGCTCCTATTGTTACCATAAGATGATCATAAATGGGGTTAATAATTTCTCTCTCGTATTCTCCATTGGGTTTTCTGGTAATGGCTTGTTTCACCGCCTAACTTGGTGGAGAATGGAGATCCCATTCCTGTGATCTACAAATATGGGGCATCATAATCCAATTTAAGCAACTTTTCTCTTGTTCATTGAGCCAAGTTATAAGAATAAAAGAATAAATATATTTTTAGTCATTAACATCTTCCATAACCTGGAAGAGACAACCCATAAATTGGAATTGATTATGAGATTAATATAACAAAAAATAATGACGTTTCACTTAAATTATATACCTTGATATTCTGTATTGCTTGCTGAGAGCTTTGTCTTTATGTAAGTTACAGTTTGTGTTAAATAATGATTTGAATTGTCATACCAAAAAATAATTATAACTTGAATTTGAATGTATGATGTAGGTTCATATTTCATTTGGATTTGCTTTAGGCATGAAATATCCTCAAAATTCCAGGCAATACATCCATAGAATAATCCACAAAATAAGGCACCAGATATATGTATCTAGGAACTATTACTCTAGAGAGAGTTATGAAATTCATTTAACTTGTCTAGAAGTCTCCTTTGGTACTATAAAGAACCCAGACTAGTTTAAGTTTGCAATGTATAACTGAGTAAATGCAATTCCCCATAATATTCCTCTTCTCACACACAAAATGATATAAGAGCGTGGAATATTGAAGTGACGGTAAACATTTTATGAAGTAGCAAAAGTTTGAACCCAAGACCTTCTTGCAAGCAAAATGTTTTCAGTTTTTTTTTTTTTTTTTTNATTTTTTTTTTTTTGTTTACATAGGAGTATAATGCATTGAGGAAAGGGGTGAAAAATACATAACAGGAATAGAACCTAAGACATCAAACCCTCTAATTCATTTTTTGTATGAACCATATACAAGACGCGACCTTTCATTATGTGAAAAAATGTGAATCAAGTTAGTTGAAATGATGACTCAAACATGGGCTCCACTAAAACCACTTACATTCATATAATAACAACTTCATGTATTGTATCTAATTCATAAAAGAATTTCTCCTAAGAAGTGGTTCACATATTGGAGAAAGTATATTTCTAATAACTTTATAACTTTTTTATTCCTCCTTTTCAGAGTTTTGAGCATTGCTAATTTATCAATGTTTTTTGTATAATTTCTTCACAACCAATTGTACCCTAAACAAGGTTATTGTAAACTGGAATACTCTTTTGTCAAGTGACTGGAAATCATTGATACACTGAGAAATTGTAATATGGAACAATGTGCTAGTGAAGAAAATAACGTAAACCTGAAATTGAAAGCTTCATATAAATTTGCATTCTTCTCTTTTTCTTTTGGCCATGAGATACAGAAAACAGAAAATCCAAAAACACAGCAGCGAAATCAAACAGAAATTGAAATCAGCAGCTCCGAAAAGACACCTAAAAAACAAAACAGAGGAACGCAAGGTACTAAACACCAGGGGGACTAGGAAGACAATCCCGAGACAGAATAACCATCCATTTGGAACAAGTGAAAATGGAGGGAATGACTTTAAGAAAAATGATTTGAAAGTGAATATAGACAAAATACATGCAAGAAACAATTTTATGACATAACGTATCAATCCATATATAATGCTTAGATTCATTTTCAATTTTTTTTTTTGCCCTAATTTTCTTTCCCTCCTCATTTGTTTTCCAAACAGAACCATTCAAAGGGGCATGCTCTCCCCTTAGCTTACCTCACAATCCACTTTCCTGAATGCATGTACTTGGGCATATATCTAACAAGACATTCAACAAACTTTGACAGTTTCTTATGTGGATTATAAGCTGTCCAGCAGCTTGCAATGCTCGCGCGAACGGCTTGTGGAAGGGTTATTGAGGATTTAGGAAAGACTCCTTCATTTTCAAGGCATTTATCCATAGCGAGGAAGACGCAACCACCAAACAGTTTTTGCTCTCCTCTTCCGATCCAAGGAAGTTCCCAGCAAGACTTAGCAGTTTCCCTAGTGCATTCTTGTATTACTTCTGTATATCGAATACCAGGAGTAATGGCTAAGCAAACTTGAACTTGAACCACTGTTATTACTGCTATAAGCATGATCACAAATTGGGTTAATAATATCTCTCTCCTATTCTCCATTGGGTTTTCTGGTTGAATTTGTTTCTCTGCCTGACTTGGTGGAGAATGGAGATCCCATCCTGTTATGGTCCCTAGTTATAGATTTGGTTATGGGATGAAACCGGTGGTTTCAGAATTAGAGGAAGGGGTTGGGGGAGGTGTTTTCCTGCGTCTACCAATGGTGCTGGTTTCTTAGAGAGGATTTGCAATCTCTTGAGATAAGTCCTTAGAAACTTGGCATAAATTTTTTTGATAATTCTATTGAATAATTCAAACCTCTAATACAAGCTTGGTGGAGTAACCACCTCCTAAAAACAAGGAATACAGGAAAAGTGGAGGAGTAACCTCCTCAATTGCAACATAATAACTAACCAGCAAATAAACACTAGCTTAACAGTAGATAACTTCAAATTACAGAAAATATAATAATTAACTAATGATAATTAATTCAGAAAAATATTAATTTATGAATTTCCCATGTGTAAACCGATGGTATACTAGAGGTTTGCTAACATTACTCCCCTCCTCCAAATCACGCTTGTCCTCAAGGGTGAATTGTGGAAAACGTTGCTGCATAGATGAAACAGTCTCCCATGAAGCCTCAGTTGGAGAAGTGTGCTGTCAATGGATTAATACTTGAAGAACGTTATGAACTAGGCACCAGTCAAGAACAGTTAGAGGTTGGGGAGATGGGACTTTTGGTAAACTCGAAGGAAGAGTAGGAATTTCTAGACAATTACTCTAACAAAATGCTTTCAGACAAGAGACATGGAACACTGGATGAAGTCGAGTGTTTGGTGGAAGCTCTAGTTTATAAGCCATAGCTCCAATACGTTGCAACATAGTGAATGGGCCATAAAACTTAGGTAGCAGCTTTTGATGACGGTGGTTGGCCATAGAGAATTGCCTATATGGCTGCAGCTTTAAGAGGACTTTATCTCTCACTTGAAACTCCACATTATGGTGTTAGAAATTATAGATAACCTTCATCTTGTGTTGGGCTTGCAGCAAATTCTGTTTCAAAATTACGTGGAGAATTTTGTCCTTTGTTTGCAAAGCTTTATCTACTGCATCAAGTTTAGAAATACCGGGGCTGGAAGGATAAGAGACGTGATGGTGGACGTCTATACACAACTTCAAAAGGTGTAGCATGTAAGGAAGAATGGAAACTAGTATTATAAGAGTACTCTGCCTAAGACAACCATTTCATCCACTTAGTAGGAGTGCTAATAAAACACCTTAAATACTCTCGACCGTCCAATTAACAACTTATGTTCGCCTATCAGATTGGGGGTGGTATCCTATACATTAGTTATACATTGCTGAACTTCTGGAGAGTTTTGTTGCTCATGTCAGATAGCATCAAAGAGACTTAATTGGGGCATTGAGATGGCAAGTAACACAACTTCTTCAGTATCTCTGTGGGATAAGGCATTAGCGACAATGTTGCTTCGGCCAGCCTTGTATTCAACTGAGAAAGTATAGCCCAAAATTTTCCCCAGCCAATGTTGTTGTGGAAAGGTAAGGACCTGTTGTTCTAACAAAAAACTTGAGGCTGTAGTGATATGTTTTGACTATGAAAAGCTGCCCTCACAAGTAAGAACGCCAATGTTTGATAGCCTTGACTAGGCCAATCAACTCTTTCTCATATGTTGGAAGGTGTCTATGTCTAGCCTCTAAAACTCTGCTAAAGAAAGCAATGAGTATGCTATTTTGCAACAAAACAGCCCTAAGGCCCATGTTTGAAGCGTCACATTCAATGGTGAAAGGTTGAGAGAAATCAAGAAGTGCCAATACCCAGTGTAGCAGTCATGGCTTCCTTGAGTGTTTCAAATGCCTTTAAGGATTGATCACTCCAGACAAAGGAGTTTTTGCATAACATGGTTGTTAATGGTGCTACAATGGCTCCATAATTCTACACAAACTTACAGTAATTACCAGTGAGGCCTAAGAATCCGTGTAATCCTCGAAGAGTGGAAGGTTTAGGTCATTTTGTCATTGCTAAAATCTTAGAGGTATCCGTAGAAACTCCTTTATCTGTTATAATGTGGCCTAAATAGGTTATTTTGGTTTGGCCAAAAGAGCACTTAGATTGTTTCAAGAAGAGATGATTATCTAATAATAATTTGAAAACAATCTGTAGATGGTGAATGTGCTCAACCCAAGTGCTGTTGTACACAAGAATATCATCAAAAAATACCAGAATAAACTTCCTTAAATAGGGACCAAATACCTCATTCATGAGAGCTTGGAAGGTGGAGGGTGCATTGGTTAAGCCGAATGACATAACCAGAAATTCAAAATGACCGTGGAGTGTGTGAAAAATTGTTTTCTCCACATCTGCCTCCTTCATTCGAACTTGAAAGTAACCTGATCGTAAGTCTAGCTTGGAGAAATATTTGGCTCCAAATAATTCCTCCAGTAGTTCTTCAATCATTGGATTTGGGAATTTATCCTTGATGGTTTTAGCATTCAACTCATGATAATCAATGCACATCCGCCAAGATCCATCTGATTTAGGAACAAGAAGCACTGGTGAAGAAAATGGGGACTGACTTGGTCTAATTATTCCCTGCTTTAGCATCTCTGAACATTGTCGTTCAATTTCATCTTTTTGTGTATGGGGGTTATCTGTATGGACGTACTCCTACTTATTTTGTTTTAGGTTCCAACACAATTTTATGATCACAGAAATGCTGAGGTGGAAGACCTTTTGGTTCAAGGAAGATGGAAGTATACTCTTGTAATAAATTCTGCATGTCTGTCTCACTCTCTCTTTTAGACTCAATAGCATGGAATCTTGCCTCTTGAATGGTAGAGGAAGGTTGGCTGCCATTTAATTCCACACGTATGCCTTTCCCCACAAAGGACATATGCATCTTCTTGAAGTCCCATAGAATAGGTCCCAGTGTCTTGAGCCAATTAACCCCTAATACGACATCAAAACCATTTATGTTCAGTACATATAAATCCAAGATAAAGATGTGATTACAAATTTTAAGAGAAATTCCCTTGCATTGACCCCTACTTCTGATTCGTTCTCCATTAGCCACTACCACTCACAGCCCATCTTGTTTCTCCATTAGAAGATTATATCGTGAAGCAAGCTCCAAATTTATGAAACTATGGTTGCTGCCCGAGTCCACTAAAGCCCATATGGACTGATCTCCCAATTTCCCACGTAGTAGCATGTTATGTGTTGAGGTAGTACCAATGATTGTATTTAAAGAAATCTCTGGTTGGTCCATTTGTGCCTCCTAGTCCTTGAGATCTTCTTCTTCATCTCCTTCAATTAAATCAATCCAAAACAGCCTCTTGCATTGGTGACCTCGTGAAAAAGGTTCATAACAATTGAAACAAAGTCCCTTGAGTCTTCTTTCCTCCATCTCTGATCTGGTCAATTGCTTTACAATTTTGGAATGTTGTTGAGGAGGATTTGCTGGTTTTGGCCTACAATTTTCCTGTGATTGAAAGGGTTGTATCTTCCTCTCATATAATCTAGCCATACTCATTGTTGTTGCTAATTCTAGGGGGTCATGTAACTCCACCTCTATTGTTATATAATCAATAAGGCCGCTAATACAGAGTTCTATTTTCTGTGGTTGGGTAAGAGTACCGACTCAAGAGGCTAGTTGCTCGAATTTTTCTTGATAATCTGCCACATATGCGGTTTGTCTTAGTTTCACCAATTCTCCTAATTTATGACTTCTAATTGGTGGACCAAACCGCAAATTACATTGTTGTTTGAATTCTTCCCATGAGAGTTGAGGGATGTATGCTTCTAATTGATGGAACCATAATTTAGCATTTCCTTCTAGATGATAAGATGTTAATCCCACCTTATCCTCTTCAAGTGTTTGTTGATGGTGGAAGAAATGGTCACACAAATTTAACCATCCCAATGGATCTTCTTGTCCCTTAAAGCATGGAAAGTCCAATTTTGAAAATTTAGGGGTAGTGGAACTTCCTCCAACAGTCTATATGCCTGCAACTCCTTTTCCTCCACGATTTGTGGCTGCTTTGTTTGGTAGAATCATTGGAAAACTTCGAAGCTGATAGCTCTTTCGTGAGTACATATAGGCGAGCATTGATTGCCTCTTGTTTTGCGAGATTGGCTGTGCATTCTTCTTGGAATAATTGCACTAATTGTGCTAGTTGTTGCTGAAGTTGATCTCCTATAACCACCTGCTCTGATGCCAAATTGTTATGGTCCTTAGTTATAGATTTGGTTATGGGACGAAACCCTGTGGTTTCAGAATTAGAGGAAGGGGTTGGGGGAGGTGTTTTCCTGCGTCTACCAATGGTGTGGTTTCTTAGAGAGAACCTGCAATTTCCTGAGATAAGTCTTCAGAAACTTGGCATAAATTTTTTTGATAATTCCATTGAATAATTCAAACCTCTAATACAAGCTTGGTGGAGTAACCACCTCCTAAAAACAAAGAATACAGGAAAAGTGAAGGAGTAATCTCCTCAACTGCAACATAATAACTAACCAGCAAATAAACACTAGCTTAACAGTAGATAACTTGAAATTACGGAAAATATAATAATTAACTAATGATAATTAATTCAAAAAAAATTAATTTCTAAATTTCCCATGTGTAAACCGATGGTACACCAGAGGTTTGCTAACACATGAACATCCCTTATATTTTTACAAGATGGGGCATCATAATCCAATCCAAAAAGAAACAACTTTTTTTTTTTCTTTTGCAATAGCCATGCTAGAATGTTTTGAATTAAAAAACAAAAACCGAAAGATATTTTAGTCCTTATTATCTTCCAAAACCTCCAAGAAACAACCCATGAATTTGAAGTGATTATGGAACTAATATACCAAAAACTAGTGACCTATCATTTAAATTTTATACCTGGAAGAATAACTTTTGGTATTTGCAGTAGTGGATTTTAATTTCACCGTAAAAGTAATTGAGGTATAAGTAAATTTTTGATTAAACAAAAGAGAAATTATTTTGTGGGTGTGTGTTAGATATAAAATCATTATTGAGTCTTCACTTAACAGCTTAAGTTTTTTAGTTGAATTAGTTCTTGACACATATATCATACTAGAAATTAACATTTTTATGAGATAATGCATCAATTAACACATATATCATGCTTAGATTTAGTTTCAATTTTAGTTTTCTCTTCAATTATTTTCCAAACAGAGCCAATTATTCAAAGGCCACTTTCTCCTCTTAGTCTGCCTCACGATTCATGCATGCATGTTCTTGGGCATATGTCTGACAAGACAATTAACAAACATTGACTGATTCATAGACGAACTGGAAACTGTCCAGCAACTTGAAATGCTCAACTGAACTGCTAACGAGAGGGTAGTATAGGGTTTAGGTTTGATTCCATTATCTCCAAGGCACTTCTCCATATCATTCAAGAAGCAATCACGAAACAGTTCTCGCACTTTTCTTGTCATCATATTAAGTACCAAGCAAAAGTTAGCACTTTCCCTAGTGCAGTATCGTGAGATTCTTATAGAATTTTCATAAGGAATAATGGCTGAGCAAAGTTGAAATTGTACTGCTGCTATTACTATTGTAAGCATGATCACAAATTGGGTAAATAATATCACTTTCTTATTCTCCATTGGGTTTTCTGGTTGCACTTGTTTCACCGCCTAACTTTGTTGAGAATGGAGATCTCAATTCTTATATATACAAAGATGGGGGAATCATAATCCAATCCAAAGGTGACAACTTTTCTTAAGTATTATAATGTTCTAACGTTGGCCCAAGAAGAGTAGCTTTTTTAAATATATTATCCCTACAATCTACCAAAGGTCCAAAAGTTTAAAAGGTAAGAACTCCAAAATAACCTTCGGTTTTCCTTTGCTTTCGTCCTATACGAAAACACCCTTTTGGTTCCATGAAACATACTTTGAAATAGTAGTATCTAAATAAACTATGAGAACTATTACATCGACCTATAATATAATAGCATTATTTAAATATCAACCTATTTAAGGTCTTAGATTCCCTATAGTTTGTCATAACCACACTGCAATACAAATTTATGAGAGAAATGTAACATTTGGTCCAGAATGAAAAAGGCAACGGTGCTAGCTATAAAGATTTGAAAAGTAAGATAAAATAGAAGCGTGTAATTTGTATTGCTGTTAACGTATATATAGAGTTACAGGAGATTAATTAAAACAATTCAAAAATATGAAATCCGAATGCTACTGCTGTAACAGCTTTACAGTATTTAAAATCTTACCAACAACTTGGAGTTTAGTGAGGTGGAATTTTTAAAATCAGGGCCAAGTCCATTGAGGATGTGAATGACCAAATCAAGGTAATCAACTGGGGTAGAGATAAGGTCAAATTTCATCTGCAATATTCTTCATCTGTTGCAAATATGCAGTAACATTTTGAGAACCTGGAGTTGTGGTGGAACGTCACTCTTTTAAGGACAACAGGTGAGAGCAAGAGTGATTGGCCAAGAGAGCGTTTAGATGATCTCAAGCATCCTTGGCAACAGAGTTAGCCAAGAAGGTTAGAACCTTAGGTTCCAAAGAAGCAGTGATGACATGAAGAAGAAATTTGTCCTAGCAATGCTTGTTCTAGTGGTAGTGATAGTAGAGTCTGCATATACTTCATTTGTTTCTTCTAATTCTACTTTCTCTACCAATGTTTCACCACCTTCAGTTTACATTCATCCTCTCAGTAAGTCTCGGAAGGCAAAAGTTCTGGATAGATGCACCGAGATTTGCAAGGAAAGATGTGAAAGTAAGAAGGGCCTTAATTTATACAGAACTTTTTACGATAGATGCCTTAAGGAATGTGTCACTCGCAGTAAAATAACTAAATGTTGAAAGTTATGCAGAGATGAAGAATGTGAAGTCCATGAAATCTGTCTGGTATATGTGTAAAACTTATGATAATTGGGGAGCATAATTCAGAAAGAAGGGTTTTAATTATTGGTAACGTAAGGATTTAGCATTTGGTTGTTATAGCCGTTTTTCCTATTACTGGTTGGAATAGGAGATTATAGTTTATCTTTTGGCCTAATGTGATGAGATTTTCATCAGTTTGTTTCTTTGGTGCAGAGCACCTTTTATTTTTGTGTTGTTATCATACCTGTGGCTTTGTGGAATTGTATCTATAATATCTTTAATGATAATTATCAATACAGATAATTGCACATGTAGTTGTTACAACCAGATACAGTTAAAATGGTTTATTAATTGTCAGGGCTATGAGGCCTTGTCCAACTTATCAAATAGGATGAAGACAAGGGACAAATGCCAGCAATATTCTACATTTCTAATCACTCAAACTAAAGTGCACATTATCACGGACTAAATGGTAATTAGCTTGTTATGATTGCATTATAATTTTATGAGATTTGCAAGTGCTTAAATAAGAACCAATAAAGAAACTGTATGCTTGCAGTTATGTGTTGTTTTGATTCTTTTTTGGACTAATTAATACAAGTATGAACAGAAACTAAATTAAACAAAGATAATGTTATATACTAATCAAGGAATAAAATGATTATTTCTTGGTTTTGCTATTACAAAACCATTATTCTTGTACTTAGATAAAGGACATCAACATAGTAAAAATAATTCAAATTCTAAATCAATACTACTCCTACCACACTACAATCTATCCTAACTTCTCCCATCCTCATTCACTTTGGTGTCACAAATTGCTTCAACTGCCAATCTATTCTGCTCAACCTTGCACCCAGTTGATCCAAGCACCTTCTCAGAAATATGAATTGAACAGCTCTCCTTGCCAAGGCATTTCTGCAACAAAGCAAACAAATTACATTGAGTATTTTTTTAACCTCAAAGTCATTGCTTAGCATGGAGCTAGAAGAAAAGGACATGGTGTATATATATTACCTTTTTAATGACAGACAAAGCATCACCAGATTCACAATGGCCTTTTTCAAAGGATCCACACTCACCCTTTGGTTGACCAAAGCTAGCAAACTTAATTTCAGATATAACCCTCTCTCCTTGGCATGCCAATTCTAATTTGTGTCCTTCATAAGAATGTGCACAAGCTTTCCCAACAGTTATAGTCTGGAATTTAACATTGTAAGGACTCCCTCCCAACTCCTCCAACACAATGAATGTGTTATCAGCATCATCACGGAGGAAAGAGCGTGGGACATGGTACCTTGATTAAGGGAACAAAAATTATCATTAATTAAGAAGAATTATATATAAACACATAAATACATGATTAATAACCCAAATTCATAATCATACATATGCTTACCATCTCTGAGATGGCTCTCTGCACTTTGTCAAGCATTTCCCACTAGTGTATGCTCCACGGTAATCACAAGTTGAAGAGCACCCATCTTGATCTGCAAGATAGCTTGTCCAATACCTACCAAGGTTCTTGCCATTTACCCAAGCATAACCCTTTCCCAAACCCATCAAATCCACCACAACTGGGTCATTTCCTAGGGGACCTTTGAAGGTTGTCTACAACAAAAAATATAGGGTTAGAGCAGTGGTGAAGTTCATATAGTGAAAATGGTTAGAAAAGAGTGTGCACAGAAACAAACATACCTTATACCAAACAAAGGTTGTGTTTGATGGAAGATCATTGGTAATCCATTCTTCCTTCTGGATTTTAAGAGGGTTGTAGAACTCATCACGCTCACCCTGTAAGCCAATCTTATAAATCCACTTATTTGTGGACAAATCCTTGGTGATTGTCTCGTTATTACCAGCATCAGCAACCAGCTCAACAGGACCATGAATGCCAACTTCAACATTGTCGAAGTATGCACCATAATTCTATCCACATCCAAATAATAAACAAATTAACATTTCAGAAACAAACTGTGATAAACAAATTTTATGCTAGGTTTAATTTAGCACAACAAATGTGAACTCTTTTACTTACTGGTAATCCAACAGTGGTACTAAGTAAAGCAATGTCATTCTTCCCAGGCTGCAATTGGATCACCGATTCATATTGGAGCTCGTAGTGAGAATATTGAGCATATTGGGAACCTGTGAAGCATGAGAATTAAAAAGAAAATGACAACTTAAACTCTTGTGAACTATAATGGCAAATTAGTAAAAACAATTTCAAACTAAAACTTACCAACATATCCTCCATTAACAAATGCATGAAGGACATGGCCACTGGTGTTCACTCTTAACTTAACCTCTTTGCCCCAAATAGGATCAGTTTCACCAATGTCAACACTGGGGAAAAAGTTTTTCTCATCCAAGTTAGCTTGTAGCACATAATACTTCTAAAATAATTTTTAAAACTAAAAGAAAAGAAGAAAAAAAAAAAAAAACTAACCTGNAAAAAAAAAAAAAAAAAAAAAAACTAACCTGGTGGTGTACCATAAGTAATCACTAGTGTCATTTGTGACAACCTTTTGATCCAAAAGTTGATTAGCAGTCAAATTACTTCCAGGAGCTGTGCAATTTATCATCTGCTCATAGGGCTCATACCTCCACTGCCATTTCAATGCAAATGGTTCTTCACCATCTTCTGCTTCATTGTCCTTCTTGACCATTATAGATGTTTGAGCATTGACCTAAATTTGATATTACTTGTTATTAGTCATATATAGGACAATATGATAGTAATTAGGAAAAAAAAAATTTAATTATGAGAATAATTATCTCGCCTTTGCAGTGTTGTAAACTTCTGTGTAACAATCTAGAAGGATAGAGACAGACCAAGCAGGAATTGTGTAATTGGTGTTTTGGAAATTAATTGTAGCATCCCTTGAGTTATCTGCATTTCCCAAGAAGCAAGCTGATCTTCCAGCATAACTATACACAGTGGCCTATCAAAAGAAGAAAATGAACTGTGATTAACCATGTATATATAACAGAATTAGAATTTTAAGAGAAAAAACTCAAAGAAAGCAAGTGATCAGCTTTGAAAAACTAAAAGAAATTTACCGTCATTTGATTTCCATAATCAATATCCCTAGAGACACCATTAGTTAAGATTTTCTCCATTGATTTAAGAAGATGATGGAGTTGTTTCAGATGCCCCCACTTAGGTTGGTTCAAGTTTCCTACAGCAAAATTTATTAAATTAGGGTATGCATATCTTTAAAAAAAAAATGAGAAAAAAAAAGCATCATCATTTATATTGAAAAAACGCTCAAGAAACCCAAAAAATAAAGAGTATATTTTCTAAGAACATTTACCATATTCGTCCAAAGGAGCATCATAGTCATATGAAGTAGTGATATATGGCCCTCCAGCAGTTCGGCCAAAATTGGTGCCACCATGGTACTATAAAAAGATAGAACACACAAAATTAATATATTAAGTTGATTAAACTATAATATTTCTATAACCAAACGTAACTAAACATGGCTAAATAAATTAAACTGCAATTAATTACCATATAGTAGTTCTGGAAAGTGCCACCAAATTGGAAAAAACGTGTAACGGCAAAAGCAAGATCCTCAGCAGTCCTATGTGGATTTGGGTTACCCCAATTTCTATACCTAAATTCATGCATATAGAATTCAGATAAATTTTGATATACATATACATATACAAATACAAATTAGAAATCAATTAATATTTAGAATGAAAAACAAATTAAACAAAACATTAACTAACCAGCCAGTCCAATTTTCAGTCCACATCTTGGGGGTACTGTTGCTGTTAGGATGGAATTGATCACAATACCAACCATTGCATGTGTTGAGCTAATTTGCCCAAAAAATAAAAAATAAAAACTAATTAGTAATTGAAACAGATAAAAATTAACAATATACAAGAATTTTACTTTTCATTTTACCATTGGTGGTGGAGCATCGTCTTGTTGGCACATAAGCCATGGCACACCAATGTTGTAGGAATCAGCTAATTGAGCACACCACTTGATGTATTGTTTTCCATCATCACCATAGGGTCCCATAACATTTCCATACTCATTTTCGATCTTTGGAAAAATAATTAAGTTATAGTAAATATTACAATAAAAGGTAAGAATAAAAATAATTAACTAGGACGTGATTTTTGAATAATGAACCTGAGCAGCAATAATGGGTCCTCCTTGTGAGGCAAAGAGCTTCTCATGTTTCATCATATCCACTATCAAAGTTGTGAAGTTCTTCATCTCATTCTGTAATTAAAGGGAAATTAATTAGGAAAATTATATACCTAAACATAGCTAGGAGACCATAAAAATAATAAAATGGAAAAAAATTATAGATAAATTAAACATATGAAATATCACTTACCATATATGCATCATTTTTGGTCCTGAATTTCATGTTTGGCATATTGTGCAACCACACTGGAAATCCACTGGTGACAGAAAAAAAAAATTATATATATATACATATTATATAAGTGAGAGCGTATATAATATAAGGCTAATAAAATTAATTAAAAGCAAATTAATAAAATTACCCATAGTTCCACTCTCCACAAACATATGGACCAATACGAAGCAAAGCATAAAGTCCTTCACTTTGAACTGTTTTAATGAATCTTAAAAGATCAAGATTCCCAGAAAAATCATACTGAATTTTTTTTTTTTAAAAAAAAAAGAGAAATTAGTACCAAAACCAAAACATATAACATATAAATGAAAAATTTGAGTCAAAAATAAAAACCTGGCGACGTAGAGGCTCATGGGCGTTCCAGAAAACGTAGGTCTCAATTACTTGAAGCCCACCTTCTTTTGCTTTCTTGATCAAAGATGGCCACATCTGTCATAAATAATAGAAATTAATATAAGAATTTGTGACCAAAAAATTAACAATTACTAAAATGGTATGAAATTTAGAGGAAGTAATGGTACTCACTTTCAGCAGTGCTACGAGGGTAATGAATTGTGCCAGAGATTAAGATTTTTCTCTCGCCATTAATTGTCATGGCTCTTCCATCGTTGGAAACTTCATAGGCATTGATAGCAAAGCAAATCAAAGCCAAGCATAGCAAGAAAAGTGTAGTAGAAAAACCCATCTTTTCTATCGCAACGAGTATCAAATCGACCAAAAGAACAAGTGCAGAAGTTAGCGTTTAAAGGTCTATTTATAATTGTGTTAAGATGGTTATAGCTTTGAACTTAGATTAGATAAGATCTTAAAGATAAGTGATGAGGTTATAATTGATGTGATAGTTGTGTTCAAATCAAACCGAAAGTTCTTTAGTTCCCAATTGAATTAAAATTACTTCTTTCTAAGAATTTATGTAACTTTTTAGACTCATAAATGTTACAGGAGAGAAAGAAAAAAAAACCAAATAAACGAAAGAAATTAAAAAAAAATATATATGAATGAGAAGACATTTATCAGACAAATAAAAAGAAGTACACATTTTTCCCCCGAAGAAAAAATTAATTAATTTCTTTAGTTTGGAGGAATTTTTTATTACAGATAAATTACTTCATTTGAGGAATCAAGACGTATTCTTTTGAATGAATAGTTATTAATTTTCGACTTATGATTTCTATTTTTACTCACGATAATCAAGAAGAAGTTGAGTGGCAAATGGTTGTGAAATAGGGCATTGTGTATTGTTGATGTCTTTATGCAAAAAACACTAGTAGGATAAGGTTTATAAAATGAAAGATTTAAGATAAGAGTTGTGGATATCTATGGAATTATATTATAATAGTAATTGAATTTAATATTTAATATCCCATTTCAAAAATATTAGAAGTTCCAAGGAAAATAGGATTTTTTTTAGCAGCTAGTAAAAAAATTTACTTTGCTGGTTTTTTTAAATATTGGCAAAAAAAATTTCTCTATGGTAACTGTAAAGAGCTGTAATCAAATGATAAATTCACAAGAGACGAAAGAGTCTAAGAAAAGCTTACATAACCCATTGCTAACTGGGAAATTTTCTAAAATGAGCTTCTCAATTTATTTTTTAGACAGAATTATTGATATTGTCTAAAAAATAATAATAATTAAGAGGGTCTCTCATAATTTGTGTATATATATGTTTCAAAATTGTTTTTTGCTTTGAGAAGTTATCTTACTTAGTGGTCATTGAATAAACACACAATAATGACTGCTTTATTATTCATGATGATTAGTGGTTATCGTGTAATTCTGAGTGATCATTGTTAGAGTGTTTACTTAACAATGATTGTGCCTTGATTAGCAGTCATTATGTACTTACTAGTAGTCCTTGTATGTGTTTTCACAATGACTATTGAAAAACAAAATAGAACCACTCTAAATGAAGAGCAATTTTCGAATATCAACGTGACACAAACAACTAGGGGTGTAATCGGTCCGGTTCGGTCCGGTTTTCACTCCAAACCGGTCAAAACTGAGTCAAGCAAATTCGGTTTGGTTCGGTTCGGTTTTTTAGAATTTTTTCAGCTAAATTGAGTCAAACCGAACAGGCTCGGTTCGGTTTGGTTTGGTCAGTTTTCTCGGTTTTCCTGCTAAGATTTCATTTCATCCACCAGATCAACGCTCATGCGTCTTTCGACTTTGAATTGGGGTCTCGTTCTTTGTCTTCGTCGTCTTCCACTACGGCATCAACGTCTCAGAAGCCAGTAATGGGTGGCCTTTCGTGCCTATTCTCTTCGCCGGCGGTGAAGCACGCTTTGTTGTCGAGCTTCTCCGATGCTGGAGAGGAATTGGGTTCTCTGTGGCATGATAGAGGGGAAGAATTGAAAGGAATTGAGTTGCTCCTTTTCCTATTCGCCAAGTAAATTTGGCGGATCGTCTTGGAAAAGGGATCAGAGCCCAGTATCGGTTTTCCAAGCTCCCGTTTCGTGTAGCAGTAGCGCTGTTGGTTCCTCAAGGAGTCAACCAGCGAGGATCGGATGCGAAAAGGGTGGGGATGTGAATTATTAGAGTTCAATTTGGGGTGGGACTAGTGGGTTGTTTGATGGGTTTGTGAGGAATGCATTAGGGTCCTGCTTAGATTATGATTCCCCAAGTTCTGAGGTGCGTGATGGTGATTTAGACGTGGGTTCTTCATCTGCCTCAGTGGATGAATTGACCTTCAATTTGGAGGATGCTTTTGTGGAAGGTAGTTTTGAGCCTTACGCTAGAGAATTGCTGCTAAGAATCGCGCACCTGAGAGCTGAAGTTGGGGAATTTGAGAAATTTGAAGAGGAATCAATGAGGAGTCGAAGAGTTGGGGCAAGGGAATTCAGAAGGCTTATATTCCAAAACGACGTAGTTTCTTGTTACTCGGTTCGGTTCTTTTTTTTTTTTTTTTTTTT
>QAOA01003506.1:0-53822 GCA_003255065.1 Cercis canadensis | reverse complement strand
TTTTTTTTCTTTTTCTTTTTTCTTTTGTGTGTGTGTAAAAAGAAAACTACCCGACCCGGTTCACTAAGACCTCCCTGGGCTCAACGACCTCAACGCTGTTCGCCTGGTCAGTGGCGCACACAGTAAAGCGTCTTGGCATTTTTCTGTAATACTTGGTCGCTCTGTGCACAAATAAGCCTTCAGCTTCACTTTCCCCTCCTTGAATGAAAAGTAAAAATGGATCAAACTCAGAGGCCAGCAACTGGAAACACCTCACGCCCTTGTCAATTGCACTCAGCCCGAGCAGCCATTGTCGATCTCTTCAACCATTACTTAGGAGTAATCATCTTCCTCCCACCCTTCTCTTTTATTCTTCTTCTTCCTCTTTTTTTTTTTTTTTTTTTNTTTTTTTTTTGTTAAAAAATATTTCTTTTTTCGTGTTTCCAGAGACCCAGTGGCCAGAAAGCTGAAGATTCAATCCGGGAACCGCCGTAAGTGGATATATGAACTTACTGCAAAATGGGATTTTTTTAATTCTTGAGTTTTGGGTTTAACGTTCTGCTGTTTGTGTTTCCAAGTTTATGGTTGATATTTGTACTGAGGTTCATGGGTTTTGCTGCTTTTTTGTTTTTCTGAATGATTTCTAGGACATAATTCGCATAGTCAGATTTGTTGGTTGGATTAATTTCATGACTGTTGATTATGTCTAAATTCATTTGACTTGAGTCTACGAGGGTGTCAAATGAGTTGTAATCTTCTGAGTTTGTGTTCCTCATAATATGTTTAATAAAGGAAGATTTAAGATAATCCAGCTTAGCTCAAGAAAGTCTTTGTTGTTTCTGTGATTTAGTGTGTATGAATAGTCAAATCACCATTGTACATTTATTCACGTGTTTATATGTTCTTGATATTGCCAAAACCAAATGTATTTTATTTCCTGCTTTGGCTTTGGAACCTATGTAATCTTCTGCTTGTCGTAACAACTCCATTTTTGAATGCCTACTAGCATTCTGTGTTCATGCTTAATGTAGGTTTGGATTTAATTGCAAGTTGTTGAATTTTTCCAGCTGGTTTCTAATTCTTGATGCCCTGTTGGTGCTGCCCTCTGTTATAACTTATTTCTGTTTTTTTGGCCTTTTTCATAATTAAGCGAGTCTTAATCTAATTTTATTAAACATAGCCAAAAAATAAAATCTAATTTTACGAAAAAATTCAATTTCTGAGTCACATATTCTCGTTGATTTCAAATGATATTTTCAAAATCACAATACAATATCCAAAATGTCTACTTTTTTTTTTTTTTTTTTTTTTTTTTNTATATATATATATATATATATACCTTAGTGAACCTCTTCTGGCTTGTCTAACTAGTTTATCCATGTAATGCATAAAACACATGGCCTTTGGTTTTTCCCTTTGAGGTTTCTTTTAACTCAGTCCATTCTTCTGGATTGTGTGAGGTTTGATCTTCTAGTCATATTTCTTTTGTACTACTATTACTGATTTTTCTTCACTGTTTCTTCAGATTCGGCATAAGCATGAAATTCTCACAATATTGTAGTTACTTGATCTATTGTTGGAATAATTACTTTCAGGAACAAAACACAAAAACGTGTACTTGCTCTTAACAGAGATCTCCCTCCACCAAACGAGCAGTTCCTCCTAGATTTTGAGCAACTTCAAAACCAGTTTGCTGTGAGTCTGAAATTATGCCATATAATATCATACATCTGCTTTTGTTGCTTCTGCTTTGCATCTGTCTTAATTGGGAATAGCATGTGACATTTTTTTAAAATTTATTTTGATGCCGTACTTTCAGGACCAAGATCAGTTACGTTCTGTGACAGAAGCTACTCTTATATCTCTAGTTGTGCAGTGTAGTGGTCATGCACCACGGGCAGAATTTCTTCTCTTTGCTTTACGGAGCTTGTGCAGTATTGGATACATTAACTGGGATACTCTTTTGCCATCCCTTCTTTCTTCAGTTTCTTCTTCAGAATTGCCTGTTGGTCAAGGGAATCAAACAATGCCAGCTGTTTCTTCTTCAAGCTTATCGCAGTCAGGGATGCTACCGCCTTCAAGCACAATCCCCAATTCTTCTAATTTCCAGTCTTCAAATCCTGCATCTCCATTACCTTCTGTTCATGCTATTGGTTCCCCTGCACAATCAACTATTGAACCATCATCTTGTGCAGCTTTATCACCAGTCAAATCGCCTGATATTTCCTGCAATGGACCACAATCTAAAACAAGAGTCAGTCCATCTATCAGAAATAATGATATTAGCAGCCTTCGTCAGTTATGTTGCAAGATTATTTTAACTGGTCTTGAGTTTAATCTAAAACCTGTGACTCATGCTGAAATCTTCCATCATATGCTGAATTGGCTGATAAACTGGGACCAGAGACAACAGGGAATTGATGAACTTGAAACAGTAAAATCATGGAGACCTGACAAAGCTTTAATTGCATGGCTACATAGTTGTTTGGATGTGATCTGGCTTTTAGTTGATGAGGGAAAATGCCGAGTGCCCTTTTATGAATTACTACGTAGTGGTTTGCAGTTCATAGAGAACATCCCTGATGATGAGGCCTTATTTACACTTATTTTGGAGATCCATAGGAGGCGAGATATGATGGCTATGCACATGCAAATGTTGGATCAGCATCTCCATTGCCCTACATTTGGGACCCCTCGGATTCTGACTCCAGCAACTCCTAATATTTCGGGTGAAGCTGCAGTTCAACTGAGGCATGCACCAATCACATATTTAAGTGTACTTGGAGAACCATTGCATGGAGAGGTAATGACCTTTTCGAAAATCACTGTTGATGCGTGAGACTGTGATTATAAAGCAAGTTCTCTAGACACAATCATATCATGCAGGAATATGTTTTTCATTGAAACCCTTAAGATTAGATATATTAATAAAGTGCCCAAGAATGGTTTTAAAAAGCTTCACAAAGCCACTTCATAGGAAATCTTTTTGGATTTAAAATGAAGAGAGAGTATAGACTTATGATTACCCTGATTTAAAATCAACACTACTTGTGATGAAATTTTAATTAAATTATTGTGGGCAGCAATGATTAAATAAGAATCTCTAGGTAAACCGAACCTTGATACCATCTTGAAGAATCATTTGACCATTTCAGCATTGTCCTTGGATCACGTGCTGGTTTTTCTGGTGTATACTCGTTTTCATTCCATAATCTATATTCCTTGTATTGTAAAAGAAAAAAAGTAATTAAATGATGATCATCAATTTTCTCTGACTATAGCTTGATTTGGTTATTGCTTTTGTGTGATGGTTATGACCAATTTCTTGATTTTGGCCCTTGATATGTAATTAAAGATGGCAGATTTCCGTATGAAGCTATGTGGTAACCATGGGAAATTAACAAGGATTGATAATCCATTTATTAAGCATTATCCATTCATCAATCATCCTAGTTCCTTTCAAATGCATAGGATCTTAACACCAGCATGATTTGGTGAACCTGGATTGCATAGGCTATAGCATTGCAAATCATCAACCTATTAACTTCCCAGCTACAATTGTTAGGGAAAATTATTGTACATTTAGGACACTCAAGGCAGCTGTGGCTACTCCATTGAAACAAATTGTGGTTACTCTTAATGAAATGTGGTGACTGACCCTAAATATTCTAAATGTTAAGGGAGCTTAAGATGGCTGGTCTTTTGAAATGTTACAGAAGAGATATGAACGTGGAAAATATTATTTGTTGACAATTGTGTACAAAACCCTTTCTTTGGTGCTCTGCCCATGGTCTTGTCAAAATGGGGTTTCCCATTCAAATACATGGAGGAATTGGACATCATGACTGCATTTTTGAGATTTTGTAGCTTTGCTGGTTTCCCATTCAAATACATGTCATATCTTGTATATTTGCACTTTTTCTTTTGTTCCATAATAATATTTCTTCTTTGAGAAAAGGAAAAAATGCTCATCTTTTGATTAAATTCTTCTGTTTTTCTCTCCAATATTTTGTGGTGTTCTGCTTCAACAGCTTAAATATGCAACTATGATTTATATGTCTATGCTTAAGCTATTCTATAATTGATCACTGCAAGTTGGAAATTGGTAAATTAGTCACTTAATGCTGCCTGTAGGATCTGGCAACTTCTATCCAGAAGGGGAGTTTGGACTGGGAGAGAGCTTTACGTTGTATAAGGCATGCTCTCCGTACTACACCATCACCTGATTGGTGGAGACGTGTGCTGCTACTAGCTCCTTTCTATAGGCCTGCATCTCAAGGGCCTACACCTGGTGCTGTTTTTACTTCAGAAATGATTTGTGAGGCAACAATTGATAGAATTGTTGAACTATTGAAATTGACAAACTCAGGTAAGAAGCTTTTCTCTTTTATTATATATTTATGTTTATTCTGTTTAATGGAATCATATAAAATATATATGAGCATGGGAGCTTTAAGCTTGAAATGTGTAGGATTTTTATTTTTTATTTTATTTTCTTGTGTAGTTCTTGCATACAAATTTAGTGTTCCTAATCTCATATTCAATAACTTTCTTAATTATTGGCATTATATAAGTAATAAGTTGCTCAATCATCCTAAATTTTATATTTTGATGCTATTTTGGCCTTTCCGATTGTGTGGTGGAAGTGCTAATACTGGTATGATTATATTTAGAACCAGGAATATAGGGGGCGATACATACGTGAAAGATTATATATGGGATTTAATTATTGAATTCAGATACCAATAACCCACCATCTCCTACAGCCGTCCCTACTTAAATAGTTAAAAGTTCTAGGACTAAGAAATTGCTAGAGTTGTCATGGGATTCTGTGTCCGATTATTATGTGCTTTTCTTTATAATTACTAATTTATGATTGGTGCTATACTCATTGTTCAATGTGGAGACATGTATAATAATTAATTCTAGGAAATGTTTTGGTTGTCATATTCAAAAATATTTCTAAGCAATCTTTTCCTTGCAGAGATAAATTGCTGGCAGGACTGGCTTGTCTTCTCTGATATTTTCTTTTTTCTTATGAAAAGTGGATGCATTGATTTTGTTGATTTTGTGGACAAGCTGGTTTCACGTCTTACAGAGGGTGATCACCCTATTCTTAAGACAAATCACGTGACTTGGCTGCTTGCACAAATAATTCGAGTTGAGCTGGTCATGAATGCTTTGAATACAGATCATAGAAAGGTTGTCTTTAAATTTTTTTTTTGAATTTTCTCTTGTCTCCACTGCAGACATATAAATTTGTTCTTCCTGCTTTCTTGTTATTCTTTTGTAATGTCCATAATACAGTGTATTTGTTGCAAATTTTGTTTCAGGAAGTATATTTAGTCCACAATTTGCTTAAATGGATATTTTATATTCCTAGATTGTGTCCTAGGACTAATATATATTTTTTGTGTATTATGACATTGGCAATGAATAATATTTAACAGGTGGATACAACCAGAAAGATTTTGTCATTTCATAGAGAAGAGAGAAACTCTGATCCTAATGACCCTCAAAGTATCTTGCTTGATTTTGTAAGCAGTTGTCAAAATTTACGTATCTGGTCATTGAACACATCAACCAGAGAATATTTGAACAACGAGCAACTTCAGAAAGGAAAGCAAATAGATGAATGGTGGAGACAAGCTAGCAAAGGTACATTAATACATGAATTTTGCATTATGGTTTCTGCTATTGACAAAGTCAAGTCAATAAATAATATTTCCTGTTTGTTCATAATGTCCATTTTGCAATATAAGTGCTTATTCTACCATACCGCACTGCAAGCTATGGATCTATGGAATTTAAGAAACATTTTTGCTGGTTACCTGAAGGTTTTTCCTTTCTTTTTTTTCCTGAAAGTGAATGCATCTTCCTATAAACAAGACAGAACGATATGAACATCACAGTAGATGAGTATAATCAATTTGTATTTCAGATAATGTGTTGCATTCATTTATAAAATTGGCACACTCACACAACAAAGTTGATGTAGGATCACTTGGTATAGGTGTCTTTGGTCACTCTTGTTCTCATTGATTTTTCTTCTTTTTAATTATCTTTCTTCTCATAAGTACCATTTAGCCAAAGAATTCTATAACAGACCTGCAGCTTTACCTTATAGCATGAATTGAACTCAAAATATTATTTATGCTTATACTTTGGCACCTTCAAGTAGTAAATGGTAATGTTCCACGGCTGTGAACGGTACTGGGGAACAGTAACTATGTGGATGGGAATTGGGGCAAATTTGTAGAAAGATGGTTTAAGGTTTGTGAAAATGGGGAGTTTTGGGTATGTGGCTGAGGAAACAGATCTGAAAAAGAATTGATTCTGTAGAAATTAGATAAGATTGGAAGAAGATAGAACAACCCTGCTTTACACCTAGGTTTTCTTAGGCATCCCACCTGAGAGAAACATCATACATTGGACAGCTAGGATTTCTCTGAAATAAACTCTTCATTCTTTTTAATCTGAAATTGCTGGTTATATAATTAAGTATGACTACTTGGGGACCAAGTTACTCAGTATTTTAGGCCCAATTTAATAACCAGCTACTATTAATAAACATAAATAACAGCCTGCATGAGTGAAACAAAACTAAGGAAACCCATAACTAAAGCCTACATGAACAGGACTAAATGGAAATCACAAAAATACCCCTAAGACTGAAATATAAAATTAAATATAGTAACTACAGCTAATAACCCAGATAGTTATGATTTATAAGTTCTATATAATATTACAATCAGACTCAAGATCAGATTATAACCAAACTAGTGAGATCTTTTGATATATAATATCATGTCTTCTGGATTGTAATTTGGTGAAGGAAGAATGTTATGTTGCACTTGAATTATCTTTGGTATTACTCAAGACTTGAAAGCATGATTGTACTAAGCCTTTAACTAGCACTTTATTTTGTTTTATTTTATCTGATATAATACCATATATTCTTTTTCTCAAGTATATATGACTTTTCAGGGGATCGTATGATGGATTATATGAATATGGATGAGCGCTCAATAGGGATGTTATGGGTCGTGTCTTACACAATGGCACAACCTGCTTGTGAAACAGTAATGAATTGGCTAAGTTCTGCTGGAGTTACTGAGTTGCTACCGGGACCAAATCTACAGTCAACAGAGAGATTAGTGGCTACGCGAGAAGTGAGCCCATTGCCTATGTCATTGTTGTCTGGATTTTCAATGAACTTATGTATAAAGCTGTCTTATCAAATGGAAGATTCCATATTTTCTGGGCAGGTTGTCTCTCATTCCTTCTCTTGTATGTTAGAATTCATTTACTAGCATGGTATTGTACCATGTTCTTGTTACAGTATGCTTGTTACTATATTATCAGAAACAAAGAGTCCTGGTCATAAGTTTCTCAGCAATGATATCCTCTTATCAGAATGACTTTGAAGAACTGGAAATAAATAATTTTCATCTCTTTTCCTGTAGTTCAGAGAAATTACTATTAGTTCAGTACATGTTTTGTGATATTGACTTTTCATTTTATTTGCAGGTTGTGCCCAGTATTGCAATGGTTGAAACATATACTAGATTGTTACTCATTGCACCTCATTCACTATTCCGTTCACATTTCAATGTAATTTCTTTACCCTCTAAGATTATTTCATCTTACAGTACTCCTTAATCATTGTCAATGAAAATGTAATATCTTCATGCATCTATGATTGCTTAGAAGGAACTAATTTTTGTTTTTCTATCTTTTGTTGGAAGGTAAAATTGGAAACCAAACATGGGAAATTCCTTTGGTGGAACCCCTATATCTAGTGGCACATTAGCTGGCAACTTTTTCTTAGATTTCATGTAGATGCATAAANCAATGAAAATGTAATATCTTCATGCATCTATGATTGCTTAGAAGGAACTAATTTTTGTTTTTCTATCTTTTGTTGGAAGGTAAAATTGGAAACCAAACATGGGAAATTCCTTTGGTGGAACCCCTATATCTAGTGGCACATTAGCTGGCAACTTTTTCTTAGGTTTCATGTAGATGCATAAAATAATTAAATGCCCATCTCTAGCTTGTTTTGACAGTCGATCTGAAATATTAAATTACTCTTTTCTTTGGTGGATTACAAGAATGGCTATGAAAGTCTATCTGAAAAATTATGATTTTTTATCTCTCACCTCTTCTAGTTCTTATGACGTCAGGCAATCACCTAATACTTATTCTTGTTATGGTTATGGTATCATGAAGCATATACTATCTCTTGTTTTGTTTTACTTTTGTGGTCCCCCTTTATGTTGTTGATATTGCCCTTTTTATATCTTCCTTAATCTTCATTAGTGATCTTTATTGTGCTTACTGGCCAATATTATGATAACTTATCATGAACATGTGACCTGTCACAGCATTTAGTGCAAAGAAATCCTTCTTTACTGAGCAAGCCAGGAGTAACACTTTTGGTCCTTGAAATATTGAACTATCGGTTACTTCCACTTTACAGGTGATTATTTCTGTTCACCATTGTTGTATGAAACTTTCCTTCTGTCAAAAGTAAAGATAGTTTCCCATTTTATTGAAGCATTCTTTTGTTTCTTTTTCCCCCCATTTTTTAAGTTGTGGGTTCAGAACTATATGATCTTTTACCATCCCATCTGGACTTTTTACCCCCCAAAATCTGTCACTAGCTTCCAGAAAAGGGCTTAGATTGGGACATATCTTTCATTTAGCACCAAAATTAACTGTGCTGCAAGTTGTATTCTAAATTCAAAACTTTCTCCTTTTGTCTAGATACCAGGGAAAAAGCAAAGCCTTGATGTACGATGTTACAAAGATTATTTCTGCTCTAAAAGGAAAACGAGGAGATCATCGAGTATTCAGATTAGCTGAAAATCTGTGCTTGAATCTCATTTTCTCATTGAGAGATTTCTTCTTGGTTAAAAGGGAAGGAAAGGTATTTGCTTTTGTCTCTTAGCTGAAACCTCTATTTTTTCATTTATGTTTCTGTTTCTTTTTAGCTTACTAGTCCTTCTGAACCAGATTGATTCTTTATTTCTTTTTTGCCTTTTTCTTTTAACTATTTTCAGGGCCCAACTGAATTTACTGAAACTTTGAATAGAGTAACTGTAATAACTCTTGCTATCCTTATTAAAACACGAGGAATTGCGGATGCCGATCACCTGCTTTATCTCCAAACTATGTTGGAACAAATAATGGCAACTAGTCAGCATACGTGGTCTGAAAAAACACTACGTTACTTCCCTTCTGTTCTGCGTGAAGCCTTGGGTGGTCGTATGGATAAAAGGAGCCTTGCAATACAAGCATGGCAGCAGGTTTGTTATACAAATTTGTATTACCGCATCAGGCATGCCTTCTAGATTAGTAAAAGAATAGAAATACAAAGTTCAGTGAGTTTTTGTTGTGATTTGCATAATTATGTTTTATGTTGAAAATTACACAAAAAGAAGGAAAAGAACTGAATTATGTTGGAAATATCCAATGGCTTCCTACAAGTGCTTCTGATTTAAAAGATGAGAAGGTCTAAAGAGCGACAATGAATAAGCTGTCCTGCATCTTCAGCCACTAAATTAGGGATCTGTGAAACACGAGCTATTCTAAAATATTTCTACTACAAAATCATTCCTCCTTTCCTTTCACTTTCAAGAAAAGTGTATTAAACAGAGGAAACCATTTTACACCTCAACTACTCTTAATGTACCATATATGCTCCCAAGTTAGATAATGCAGAAAAAGGGTTAATTTTATACCTCTAGTAGCTAAATGGTTTAAGAGAAAATTACCATAGTTATATTACTTCTCTGACAAATAAAAAGCAAAATCCAGCTTTTTATTTATTTATTTATTTTATTGGGTTAGGGAGAAATCAATTACGTAATAAAAATTCTCATTGTTCTTATGCGAACAAATTGTCTGTATCAGTAAGAAAGAAAAAAGAGAGCGGCCTGTGGCAACCCATTGTATATTTTCCGTCTTTGCAATCTCTTCCATCACATATAAGATTATTTGAAGGCTACTTTTATCATAATATACGTGTTTCTACATTTTAGATAATGTTCATTGGCAATACAATTGCAATTTTTATTATAAATTTGGAAGTACAGAACCTATTGATTAAATTTTATGAATTTTGTTTTTCCCCTTATGTTCTCATTTTGACTGGGTAAATAAATTAATATTTAAGACACTTTTTCTGCAGGCAGAAACCACTGTTATAAATCAGTGCACCCAGCTTCTTTCTTCTTCAGCTGATCCTACTTATGTTATGACCTATATCAGTCATAGTTTCCCTATGCACCGACAATATTTGTGTGCTGGTGCATGGATATTAATGCATAGGCATGCGGAAAATATTAACAGTGGAAACCTGGTATGAGTAATCTAACAGCTGTTTGAATCCTTGTCATTTTGGTGCTACCTTGTAGAACTTCTTATGGTTTAGGAAAATTCAACTGTGTTACTATAATGTATGTAGGGATGTTTCAAGACAATTTTCCTCTCCTTATGTGAATGCAACTTAACTTTTGTTCTTGAATAGCTCTTTCCTATCATTGCTAAAACTCTCTTATGGCATCTAAAAGATTCACCTGTGCTTGCCACATTTGTATAGGCACGTGTCCTGAGGGAATTTTCTCCTGAAGAGGTAACATATAACATTTACACGATGGTGGATGTTCTGCTTCATCACATTCAGGTGGAGCTTCAACAGGCACATTCCTTACAGGTTAACAGTTTTGCCATGATGTTCTATTTCTTTTACTTCTGTAGAGTAGTACCTTTTAGCACTATTCATGTAGTTTTCCTTTACAGGATCTTCTGTTAAAAGCTTGTGCAAGCCTTGCCTTTTTTGTTTGGACAAATGAGTTACTTCCTTTGGATATCTTGCTTCTGGCACTTATTGATCGTGATGATGATCCCCATGCTTTGCGTATTGTGGTATGCACATTCTAGCTCTATGATCTTGTTATGGATCTCTCTAATGAGCTTATATGCACATATGTACATAGATCTTAATTAAATTAAGAATAACATATACTGTACTAAAAATTTTCTTTCTATAGATTCAAATTATTCAATAAATGTAATCAATTTAGTCTTAGATGGCACTTCATATTTTGAAATTAGCACAGGATGGACTTTGAAGGGCTCATTACAAGAACATTCTTTCAATGAAATGAAGTTCTTTTTTCTTTTGCAAAAAAAAAGCCATTCTAGACCTTTTTTTTTTTTAATTTATTTATATAAGCTTTCCAGATATTTAAGAACTAAAATTAATTTGTTGGGACAACGATAGAAAAATTATGTTTTCAATTGATTACCTATGACCTTAATTTGGACACTAAAAAAAGAAAATCAGTTGAATAACTTAACAAGTTAAAATGATTATTTTTGAGAGTTGCCTATCCCATCTAAACTGAGTGTGTCTCATCTGTTTCTTTTTGTGTTTTCCTGGAAATGCGTCTTAATTTGGATACTTAAATTCTGTTTCGTCTCTTTCCTTGTGAAATTTTATTAATTTGAAACTTCCATACCTTCTTTCTAATTTTTTTTTTTAAATAAATATCTTCAACAATTTATGATGCAGTACTCCCAGTTTGGTGTCTCTATTTTTAAGCAACTGCCCCTCTAAAACAGGAATGGGTAAGCTACAATTTAAAAATTGTTCTTAGAAGAAAGGAAGCTTTCTGGAGTCTTATTTTTCCTCTTTTATTTGTCTTTATTTGATCTAAGAGTAAGTTAGATTACTTTGAAGTGCCTGTATAGAAGCTGCAATATATATAAAAGAAAGGATGTTTACTGAGTTGTGTCTTTCTTCTATATTGAGTAATAATGTAGTAATGAACATTGCAGATTAGTCTACTTGATAGGCAAGAGCTTCAGCAAAGAGCTAAATTATTTTGTATGAATCGCGGGCCCCCTGAACATTGGCTTTACTCTGGAATATTTAAGCGGGTTGAGTTGCAAAAGGCTCTTGGAAATCACCTTTCTTGGAAGGACAGGTACATTCTCTTAGAATAATGTCTCAACTAGTCTTCTGCAAGATTAAGTGTCTTCTTCTAACTTAATTCTTCATGGTTGACCAAAATTTTGGTGGTAATGGAACTTCAAAACCAATAAGTTGTTTGAGTTATTTGTGACACCCAAAATGGAGGTTTTTAATTTGTATTTTTTCCAAGAATTGGCACACTTGTCTCTTCCTGGTGTAAAAGAATGAAGATCTGTATGCCTCATTCTACGGCTGTGACATTGAGAAGAGCAATGACAAAACTTAAGAGATTGACTGATCTGCTTCTGTGTCAAGTATGGGGGCGAATGTTGGCATGCTATGATCATGTGAAGCAGCTGGCACACACTGGGAAAAATGTTCTGTTCACTGGACTACAGTTAGACCTGGATGTAGCAATGGGAGGGATGATGCCACACTGGCTCCATTTAGATGAATATGTAACAGAAAATAGTGGCAGGGACTTGATTACAATTTTATTAAAATTTGAAGTACATGATCAAAAAAATTCAAATATGGGGGATAAATTAAAAAGGAGTAAAATTATAGGGACTAAATGATTAATTAAACCATCTATAAATCATGTACAGAAACTATCGGATAAAAAATGGATAATACTTACTACATTGTTCAGACCTGATTACTCCCAAATGAAACTTTCCTATAAAATTTTAAGCTGTTAGGAAGTGCCCTTATATGGGATCCTGGATGTGGACCACTGAATGGAACTGAACCTGATAATACTGAGAAATATGAGAACCAATTAGAATCTGAACTTCAAGTAACCTTTTAAAGAATTTTCTGATGCCTTGACGGATAACCAAATCATTGTGAAAGCTTAAGCTAATAGTGGGTGCAATTATTGTCAGTGCATCTGACACTTAGTTTGCTATGAGGAGCAGAGAAGTAGCTGTAAGCAGTTTTCTTCAAATGTGTTTTTTACATTTTTAATTTGCTATGTACCCCTTTAGTTGGGAATAATACATCTTTCAGTGTATCAGTGTGAACACTACTGACACTGCCATAACTAATGTTCCAGGTATCCAGTGTTCTATGATGATATTGCAGCACGATTACTTCCAGTCATCCCCTTAATTGTTTATAGACTTATTGAAAATGATGCTATGGATTCAGCAGACAGATTGCTGGCGATGTATTCTCCATTTCTTGCTTATTACCCTCTAAGATTTACGTTTGTTCGGGATATACTTGCTTATTTCTATGGCCATCTTCCTGGAAAGCTCATTGTTCGAATACTCAATGTACTTGATATCAGCAAGGTAACGAACTTCTTTTCTCCCGCTTCCTATGTTTTCTTTCCTTAAGGTTGTTTAAAATGGTATTGTTCCGCAACTTTGATTAGGTTTCTATTTCTTTCAGATTCCATTTTCAGAGTCATTCCCACAGCATATAAGTTCATCAAATCCTGTTATGTGCCCTCCTCCGGACTATTTTGCAACTCTATTATTGGGAATAGTGAATAATGTTATCCCTACCTTGCATAACAATTCAAAATCTGGACCTACAGATGATGTTTCAAACAATGCAGTGCGTACTCTACATAACAAGCCAGCAGCATCTCAAGCTGGGCCTACAAATGCTTCTGAGGGCCAAAAGGCATATTACCAAATTCAGGATCCTGGCACATATACGCAGCTGGTTCTTGAGACTGCAGTCATTGAGATACTCTCCCTCCCTGTACCTACATCTCAAATAGTACAATCACTTGTTCAGATTATTGTTAATATACAGCCGACACTGATCCAGTCCAGCAATGGTCTACATGGAGGTTCTAATGGTGTAGGGCAGGGTTCAGTATTACCAACATCCCCTTCTGGGGGAAGCACAGATTCCTTAGGTGCAAGCAGATCAACTCCTTCAGCTTCAGGAATAAACACCTCTAACTTTGTTTCACGAAGTGGTTACACATGCCAACAATTGTCTTGCTTGTTAATACAAGCTTGTGGCCTCCTACTGGCTCAGCTTCCTCCTGATTTTCATGTACAACTTTACATGGAGACGACACGTATAATAAAAGAGAACTGGTGGCTTACAGATGTTAAAAGATCACTTGGGGAAATAGACTCTGCTGTTGGCTATGCTTTGTTAGATCCAACTTGGGCTGCACAGGACAATACTTCCACAGCCATTGGTATGGTTTTGCAATGGAGTTATTTACTATAAAATTCATTGCTCAAGTCATATCAGTAGAATTTGAATTCTGTACATCCTTAGTCTATCTTTAGACATTTAAATGCAAATCCTGTTCAAGACATTTTCCTATATGAAATATGTGTCAGGATTAGCGTGTCAATGTGTCCAACATGTTTTACATGTGTTCTTGAGTTAGACATGCATCAGAATGTGTTTGTGTATGTTCAGATAAATTCCATTATAATTTGGGTTGGAGGAAACTATAGAAGATCTAGGAGGGAAGAAGGGGTAATGATTCTAAAAATAATAGTTTTAGAACATAAAAGGCTCTGGATGGAAGTAAAGTACATATTATTTCAAAATGACTGCTGTCAGGATTTACTGAAATATAGGGGAAGTAGTGAAGGTTTAATTGATCTTTTGAGTTGTAGCAGATCATTTTCACTGTTGCACACTATTTTTAGTCTTCCTTTTTTAAGTATAGTGAGTCAAGTATTACTTGCTGACATATAAGTTTCTGGTCAAGGTGTCATGTGTACAAGTAACTTTAGCACTTTCAATTTTCCTTTGCCTGGGTTATCATAAGATTTTTGAAAAGAGGTTAATTACTCAAATGTAGCATCTCTAGAAGATATTTTCTATAAAAATCGTTTCAACTACCCAAGAGAGAATAGAAGAGAATGAAAATGACATGGTACTAGCTTCAATTTTAAAGTTCTCTTTATGGTGTTTGGTTGTAAACAGCTCCATTTAAGTGAATAATTGAATTTTTTTTCATAATAAATGATTGTGAGGTTCTAGTACTACAATATCAGCAAGCAGCAGCATGGAAATTAAAATGCCTACTTCCTTGATTTATGCTTAGAAGGACATACTGCTTTTATTTAAACTTGTGAACTTAATCTAGTTCCAGTAATAAATTGGGATTAAAGTGCCTGAGAGGAACCCTTGTCTTTTCTTGTATTTACAGGGAATGTCATTGCCCTGCTCCATGCATTCTTCAGTAACCTCCCTCAAGAATGGCTAGAAGGGACCCATGTTATCATCAAGCAACTTCGGCCAGTAACATCAGTTGCAATGTTGAGGATAGCATTCCGTATAATGGCTCCACTTCTTCCAAAACTTGCCAATGCTCATGCCTTTTTCAACAAGGTAAAGAAAGTCACCAATTTTACTAATTTATCAGCTTTCATGTGCATGTGTATAAGTAGATGCCTCTTTGTGTCCTTGTGCCAGTATAGGTTCAATACTTCAACATTGAAAACAAAGGCATGAAGAACCTGACTTCTTAATGCATTCATGAATCATTTCTTTCCCGCAGTCTTGAATACTGACAAACTTGCCACAGATTGTTAGCCTATATTGTGTCCGTAAAATCAATTATGGAGTGTGAAAATATTGGTTATCAAATCATTTCTATAATAATTTATCTTACAAAAGCATAAACATATAAATACTAGGACTATACTTTCAGATAGTTATGTCCTTAATCTCATGATAAGGAATTTTATTAGCCCTCTGAGTCTGACTTGACCCTTGTGTTTGTTAAAAAAGTAGACGTATCTTGACATTGTAGTCTTGTAGATCAATAAGATCTCCTGTAGTCTTTTTTTTTGGGGGCACACAAATATTATATTTTTCTTCCTGCAAATATTTTTAATGATTTCCCTGAAACCCTAGAGAGTTCAGGAATATCATCATATCATTCATATGTAAATTAAAAACTGTGATTTTTTTTTTAGCAGTACTTTTGGAGGATGTCCATCATGGTATAACAGAGTGCATCAGATTCTTAAATATTGGCCATGTCTGTCCTTTTCCCCCTCTTTGTCTATCCTTGCCTGAACTCTGATGCATTTCAAATAGCGTGGCATACCAATGACTCAGATTCTGAGATATTACTTTCTCAGTCCAAGCAAACGTTTATTTTGACCAAAACCATCTAAACGATAATAGCCGTCTTCATTTTGGAAAAAATTATTAGAGTTTTGATATAGGTTATTAAAATTTTGGCACATCTCATTATCTTTTGTTCTGCACTTTCAGATGATTCATTGAACTTAAATATAGGTTACTGAAATTTTGGTTGTTGATGTTTTCTCTCTCAACTTCTGAAAAATGCCACAGACCCTTTCATTGCTATTAAGTATACTAGTGGATGTGTTTGGAAAAAACTCCCAACCGTCAGCAGCTGTTGAAGCATCAGAAATATCAGATCTCATTGACTTCCTGTAAGTGCTACTCAGTTGTTCTAAAAATGTAATATCTTAAAAGTTTAGAAATCCTGGTCTTCTGCTGCCTCACCACTTACATATTCATGCCACTGTGTTCAGCTATCATGTTGTCCATTATGAAGGGCAGGGAGGGCCTGTGCAGGCTAGCAGCAAACCTCGACCGGAAGTTTTGGCTCTCATCGGAAGGGCATCGGAGAGTCTCCGACCGGACATTCAACATCTGCTTTCACACCTGAAGCCTGATGTAAACTCTTCTATATATGCTGCTGCT
This sequence comes from Cercis canadensis, assembly GCA_003255065.1. Taxonomy (NCBI): domain Eukaryota; kingdom Viridiplantae; phylum Streptophyta; class Magnoliopsida; order Fabales; family Fabaceae; genus Cercis; species Cercis canadensis. The sequence continues at coordinate 37,183 of QAOA01003506.1, read as the reverse complement.
CACCCAAAGTTGGTCCCAAATTCAACTTAGATTCAAGTTGGTCCTAAACATGGCTTATAGAATGACTCATATCTCTAGTCATGAATCATGATATGGAATTCAGACGCTGCAAGTTTCTGACTTTGACTAACTCTTCTGCTTGGAGACAATTGACAAGTGAAAATGTATATAGGACAACCTCTTCTTTAAATGTAAATTATTCTGAATTCTCTAGTGACTTCAGAATCTATAGATTGTAAGACAATGCCCAGAGATGTACATAAAATTGATGCACTGTTCATTTTTCCTGAACTTCATATGGGTTTCAGAAAAGCATGTATATACTTCTTACTTGCAAATAGAACATAGTTTCTGGTTTTCCTCCTGAAACAAAGAATATTTTGGATATCATCTGCTTTGGTCTTCATTTTTCAACATTTTTAGACGTTTCCTTGTCAGTTTAAGATCAACCGAAAAAAATAAAAAAGGATAAGTTCAATGAAATTCATTCAAATACAAAGAATTATGAGGAGTTCAAACCGAACAAAATCAATTGAATGCAAACCGATCAGAAACCGATAATGCTGATGAAAATTGGTTTGATTTTTTTCAAGAACCAAATTGGTTTTAGTTCGGTTTTGGATTGATAAAATCTTTAAACCAAGCTAAACAAACTAAACTGACCAAATAATTTTGTGTGTATTTACTATATTATAGAATATTAAGACAATTATTGTCAAGTTTCAATATTTGAGAGGAGAAATCAAGAAGTTCCAAAGGCAAATATTTTTCAAGCAATATGAAATGACTAAAATATCCGTTGATGCTATGTGGTTATCATATAAAAAATATATAGGATAATTTTATCATTCCTTTTTTGTTGTTTATAGTTTAAACTAAAACATTTTAAGGGAAAAAAATTTGTTTTTGAATTTATTATTGTTACGTTCAAACTTCTCCCTCTTGCTACTTTTTGTTTGAGTTCTTGTAAAATCAACCTGTGTCAAGGTATAACTATAAATAGAATAAAGCAAAATGAAACGAAAATGTCAGTGAACTTCAGCAACACAGACTTGCATTTTTGAAGGTACCCTATCTATAGGTTGCCAACCCTGCCTAGCCAACATAGCTAAAAATGCCTCTAAAATTATTAAATCTCATACCTCCCTTTCTCCTTATATTAACTTAAAGATAAATATTCATCTTACCTTCAATTTCATACACTCTGGGTCTTTGCTGACTTGCATTACCTTATTCTGAAGTGTGGCCTATGGCTATGAGGCTATGGTAGTTAAGCTATTATATTGCAGCTCCACTCTTTCCGCGCGTTGACCTAAACATTCTAAATCAATTTGATGCAACGCAGAAACAGTTTACAAATAGCAATGCTTAACATTGGAATTAATAAGTGAGAGCATCTAAAACCATCATTTGAGAATTGAGAGGAAGAAAACGATATTTGAAGTATTATAGGAGCCAGCAAAAGAATGATTTAGGTGGCAGAAAGAGATGAGAACACTTGGAACCATGAAGGGACAAGCTCGAAAGGAAGCGTGGGGATAAATAAAACAAAAACAGTAATTAACATATGATGATGATCAAAGTCCAATACACATGAATAATTAAAAAGAATGTAAAATTTGGTTGCTTTTTTATATTCATAGATGGTTAAAATAGGGAATTGAGTTTTCTTCTAATCATTGACTTGTCCGAGATTTGATTGTCCTTAAATATTAAATGAGCACTCGTATATATTATTCAATGTTATTTCTTTTTATACCCACTACTAAAACCCAAATCATATTTGGTCCATCTTAACCCAATCACTCAAATTATCAAAATACCCTTCATGCCTTTATAAATACTACTTTTCCAACTACTATTATCATTTTTTTTGGACTCTCTTCATTTATTACTTTACCTACTCGAGATTGACTTAACTTGACATTCAGAGTTCGAGTATTCCCAACCCAACCCGTAGTTCACTTATGCTCATTGTGCATATCAAATCTTAAAGTTGAATCGACTTGAATCCAATCACCCGACCTAATTTCCCCGACCTCAACATAGGCATTGTCAGTTTCATGAATGATCATTTAAATGTGAATTAAAGAAAAAGTTTGAAGTGCATGTACTTCATGCATGATGTTATTGATACCATGTCATGAAGTGATAAATATCATATAGTATCAAATATTGGAGTAGTGCTATTTAGGCACTAGTTACCTTCATACAACCTTGCAGCCTTGTGTTCATCAACTAAATGAATCCCTCTAGAGCTGCTTCCATGTTACTTGCATTTTGTTCGTATTCCTCCGGAGTGCTCCTTCTTTTCTCTTCTAACTTGATGTAGTTTCAACCTAGTGGAGCAGCTGCAGCATTAGGAAACGAGACTGTTCATTTGGCATTACTCAAATTTAAGGAATCAATATCCAAAGATCCACATGGAATCTTTGCCTCTTGGAATAGTTCTTCTCACTTCTGCAATCGGAAAGGAATCACATGCAGTCGCCGGCATCAAAGAGTTACAGTGTTGAATCTACAAGGATATGGCTTGCATGGAATCTTATCACCTCACCTTGGCAACCTCTCATTTCTTATAATTCTCAACCTCGTGAGCAACAGCTTCAATGGTGTCATCCCACAAGAATTAGGTTGTTTATTCCATCTAGAGCAATTCAGGGTCACCAATAACACGTCGGAAGGGGAAATTCCCACCAACTTGACAAGCTGCTCTGAACTCAAGGTCTTATCTTTGGGAGAGAATAATATTATTGGCAAGATACCAGTGGAGATTGGCTATCTCAGCAAGCTTGAAGAGTTATATATTTACATGAACAAGTTAACAGGTGCATTCCCTGCTTCCATTGAAAATCTTTCTTCCCTTACTGTTCTTTCCACGGGTTACAATAACTTGGAGGGAAATCAACCTGAAGAAATAGGACTTCTGAAAAACTTGAAAAGATTGCCAATAGTTGTCAACAAACTGTCTGGTACTCTTCTTTCTTCACTCTATAATTTTTCATCCCTCACCATGTTCGCAATTGCAATCAATCAATTTAAAGGCTCTCTTCCCACAGACATGTCTCACACTCTCCCCAATCTCACAGACTTTGCCATTGGTGACAATCAAATTTCAGGTCCAATCCCATCTTTCTTGACAAATGCATCTGTGCTTTCTTTATTTGACATTGGTGAAAACCATTTTGTGGGACAAGTTCCCAGTCTAGGAAACCTACAAGATCTTTTTCGGCTTCAATTAGGTTCTAACAATTTTGGTAGCAATTCAACTAAGGACTGGGAATTTTTAAAATCTTTAATAAATAGTAGTAAGTTGGAAATGTTGGACATTAGCGACAATGGTTTTGCAGATCCATTACCCGATTCAATAGGCAACTTGTCTACCCAACTCAGTCAACTATATCTTGGCAGAAATCATATTTCTGGAAACATTCCTGCAACATTAGGAAATCTCATCAACTTAGATATCTTAGGCATGGGATCTAACCATGTTGAAGGGATCATTCCAACTACTTTTGGCAAGTTACAAAAGATGAAAATATTAAATATGTGGGGAAACAGATTATCAGGAGAGATCCCTGCCTTCATAAGCAACCTAAGCCAGTTGTTTAGATTGTCATTACAAAAAAACATGCTAGAAGGAAACACTCCTTCAAGTCTTGGGAATTGCACAAATTTACAAAAGCTGGACCTTTCACAAAATAGCCTTGGTGGAGCCATACCCTCACAGCTTATTGGTCTCTCCTCTTTATCAATCTTACTTGACTTATCACAAAATTCATTAATTGGTAGTCTACCCATTGGATATCTCAAATAATCATCTATTTGGTGACATTCATAAAACCATTAGAGAATGCATAAGCTTAGAGTACCTCTATTTACAAGAAAATTCCTTCCATGGAATTATACATTCATCTTTGGCTTCATTAACGGGTCTTGGATATTTAGACTTGTCATATTTGGATAAATTCTGCCAGCTCTACAAGATATCTATGTTCTAGAATACTTAAATATTTCTTTTAACATGTTAGATGGTGAAGTACCAACAAAAGGTGTTCAAAAATGCAAGTGCAATAGTGGTGACTGGAAATAATAAACTTTGTGGGGGTATATCAGAGTTACAACTACCACCTTGCCCCATCAAAGTAATTACTAGTCGCAGGAAACACCAAAATTTCAAACTGACAGTGCTGATAATTTGTGTGGCTGTTTTCCTACTTCTGTTGTCATCTTTTTTTGCTATCTATTGCATAAGGAAAAGATACAAAAAAATCATCTTTCAGTTCACCAAGAATTCACATTCTTTCAAAGGTGTCATACCGAAGCCTATACCATGCGACTGATGCGTTCCCAGTAAACAACTTGATAGGAGTTGAAAGCTTTGGCTCTGTGTATAAAGGAAGCCTTGAATCTGAAGGAGTTGTTGCTCTCAAGGTCCTCAACCTTCAAAGGAAGGGTGCTCACAAGGGTTTCATTGCCGAATGTAATGCAATTAGAAATATTCTAACACAGAAATTTGGTCAAGACTTTAACATGTTGCTCCAGCATAGATTACAAGGGCCGTGCATTTGAAGCTCTAGTTTTTTAGTACATGGCGAATGGATGCTTAGAGAATTGGTTGCATCAAGGGAGAGAAACTGCAGAGCAACCAAGATCGTTTGATCTTGGTCAAAGATTAAATATTGTTATTGATATTGCTTCTGCATTACATTATCTTCACTGTGAATGTGACCAACCCATTGTTCATTGTAATTTAAAGCCAAGCAACATCCTTCTTGATGACGACATGGCTGCTCATGTGGGTGATTTTGGACTGGCAAGACTTATATCAACTGTTAATGGCATCTATGATAAGCAAACCAGCACCATTGGAATTAAGGGGACCATTGGCTATGCTCCTCCAGGTATAGTTGATATAATTTAGACTCTGAACTCTAATAAGTTACTAATTCTATGTGAATATTCATGTCTATTTGTTTTAGAATTATACTTACAAGTTCTAGAACATTAACCATTTTGCAACTTGTTTCAGAGTATGTAATGGGTTTTGAAGTGTCAATTGAATGAGACATGTATGGCTTTGAGATTCTGGTGTTGAAAATATTAACAGGAAGATGACCTATCGAGGAAATGTTTAAAGATGGTTAATTATAATCTCCACAACCATGTGGGAATTATACTTTCAAATAACATTTTGGAGATTATGGATCCAGCTCCACTGCCAAGAGAACTAGAACAGTGGCAAACAACGGTAGAGCCTGACCCATTTACATCCTGTTTAGGATTGGACTTGCTTGTTCAATGGAATCCTCAACAGAAAGAATGAATGTGGTGAATGTCTGCAGGGAGCTAAATCAAATCAGAGATACTTTTCTTGCTGGTGGGATCAATATAGATGGAGTACACATATAACACAAAATGTAGAGGTACCTATTTCTCAATGCCCATGTGACCGATTTACATGCTAGCCATTTCATATTATTTTCTTTTGAATAATGATAATTATGCATGATCTCAAGTGTAAACTTGTGCACACATCCAAACAGCTATATATGTCCTGATTAAAGTTAGCCGGAAAATGTTTCTTGTAGGCACTGTTAGCATGTACTTTCTTTTACATTCTTTGATCCTTGATTTCCCTGGCCATATTTTTCAGTGGGTGACTTTCCGTTGTTTTCTAATCTTTGATTCTCTGGGATTATATGAAATTATTATTACAGGTAAATTTAATAACAGTTCAGTTGAGAATGATCTGTTAAGCTAGATTCAGTTATCAATAAATCTTATGTTGCTAACTTGAAATAGAGTTACTAGCAATGACAAAGGCAATGTATTTTGTATTTGACCGAGAGGCTGGAGTTGAATATTGTACACATGAAACTAAAAAAAAATTTATATAGTATTTATTCAATAGTTTTAGTTAATGGCATTTCAAAATTTTCAAATGCTGTTTTATTTCCAGTACTATTTCAGTTTTTCACATGCTTTAATTTCATAGAGCTTTTGTTGATATATGCAGCTCAGTTTGGGAAGGTTCTCCTCAGCACGTACTGAATAAGCATTGCACCTTCCGATCATCTTCAATTCTAGAGATTAGCTCTGTACTGATTCTAATTCTAAACTTTAAACTTTGCATTTGAATGCTGGTCCATTGCAAAAAGAAAGTATAATGCAGATAATGGTGACTAGTGAGGTAGAAGTAGTTTGTGGGAAGCATGAGCATCTCTGAGTTAAATGCTGGATGCTTCAAATAATGAAGGGAATTCCATGGTTCAAACTTTTCAATGTCATCTATTCATACAGTAAATAAAATATGGCAGCTTGTGTATTATAATGCAGTGGTTGTGGGGTTATTATTCTAAGTGTTACAGTATGTTTGTGTTCAATCTTTTGCCAATGTATTCTTAATATTTTCATCTTGTCTTCCATTCTTTTTTCCTTTTTTCTTTTTTGGTTACATTACAGCATGGTTTGAACACCTAGTAACTTATCTTCTCTTTCGTTCTTCATCTCATAGTAGTTTTCTGTACTCCGAGAACTTGTTCACTCTTAACTTTTAATTAGAAAAAATTTAGTTAGGCTTGTAAGTACCGAATTTGTGATGTACCCAAGACTCAATTTGATGTGTTATAGGGATTTTTTTTTTTTGGTTACAAATATAGTAATAAAGATATGTTAGTTCAATACTATCAGGCAGGGCGCCAGTGTTATAGAAATTTAATTAGTTGAAACTAAGTTGAGAGTTTTTACTGGTATGAGGTAGGAAAGCTTTAGTTAAATTTTGTTAATTTAATCAAAGTAATTGAGTAATTAATGTTAAATACATAACTATTTGTCTCACTAAATCAAATTAGTATGGGTTTCTAGTTAAATCTACATCTAAAAATTTAATTAGAGCCATTTGGAACTTAATTTTGAGCAGCTCATATTTGACTAGATCCTTCAGTTATAAGGTTTGGCAAGATTGAGTTGACACATGCATCTAACATTTTTCAACAACCATTCTATAATGATAGAGGAAACAAAGACGTGATGGCACATCATATCTCCATGCTTTAAGAAATTGAATAAAATGTTATTTCATTTACTGATTTTCAAATGATTATAACGTAACATATTTTATTATCATGTGCCGTTAAATTTAAGTTATGACAAGAATCACCAGCTGTAATACTATTATTGGAGAGAAGACTCGATTTTCTTGACAACTTGTTACGTTCTTGCTATTACTAGATTGAAGTGAATGAAATCACTTATAACAATCTTGTTAATTACTAGATCAACTTAAATAATTGTGGATAAGATTAAATTTTAATTTAAGACATTAAAGAGGGTGATAAATGGAGGATTGAAGCTGTGACTACTTGATCATTTATGCTTTGATAGATTTTTTTTTTTCCTATTAGATAGATAGAGCTAGATTTTTTAGTTAGGGATATGAGGTAGTAGGATTCGAGCTTAAGATCTAAACCTTTTTAAGAGATCCCTGAACCGGTTGTATTTTATGTGCTTGTATGTTTATGCTTTGATAGCATACTAAGAACTAAATGAGCCTAAAATATTAAGGTGTTAGGTGAGGTTCAAAATAACTTTTATATTTGACCAAAAATATCTTTTTTTAATTAATACTACGAGTCTCTCCACTTTATCTAATTAGGCATGAGATTAATCTCATTCGAAGATTAGAGCAATTATGATTTTCTCTCTCTAAATAATGATCTCACTGAATCTCGAATCCTTAACCATAGCCAAAGGCGCATGCCCAATGTTCAATTTACTACTAATTGAACTAAGCTTTTATTGGTATTTGACCAAAAATATCTAACTTGATAACATAATTATTTTCTTTTTGCATTTAAAATGTCATGAGTTGTCACGAAAAATCTAGTCCTCTCTCTCATACATGTTTATCTAGTAATAGCAAGATCATTTATTTATGATTAACATCTCTCTTTTATATGAATAATTAACATCTATTTAACTTAATTGTTTTGCACACTTACTCACTAGTAACTAGCATTTGAGAGAGGGATTAAAATAAGAGTAATCGTGTTTCAATTACAATTCTTCTACAACAATCTACGACTTTGATACGTAAAAGATTTGAGTTGTACTAGGTAGATTCAAATTGGATCATACTCGCATGGTTTACTCTATAGAATATTTTGATAAGAAGTTTAATTATATATCATTGATTGGTTGAGAATTATTTGAAGTGGACCACTTCAAATAATAGAGCTCAGTCCTTATCCTTCCATGCTTGAATGGAAAGTGACCCCAACAGAGTCTTATAGAGCAAGAGATAGGAAAATTCTTGGTAAAAACACAAGTGCCTCATCCCATTGAAAATGGACCCTAAAGTTGGTGACAAGCAAAATGTCACCTCAAAGCAAAAGCACTTCTCTCATTGGTTGAAGCCTTTGACGAAAACACACGTTATGTCCACTCAATTCAGCATTCTTAGAAAACGTGATTGAAAGCCGCACCACCATAAAGCTAAGATTTTTCTTCTTTTCTTTCTTTTTGGGACATTTTATTGTTGTCTTAATTTTCTTGTACCACAAAATGGAAGCAAATATAAAGAACACAACTGTGAAGTTGAAATTTCAAAGGATTTTATGGTAAATAAGAGATTAGCCCAAGTGGGTTTGCGGATGGAATGAGCCGTAACATGAGACTCTAATTACAACCACTCAAAACATCTGAAAGGACCACCACTTGTTAAAAAGCTATTATCTTCATGTCTCTGTTTCCAGGTGATGCTGTGTTGTGTCACTTGTGTGTGATGCTTATGAGATTAATGAATTTAAAAACCCTAATCTCTGCCATCAAGTTTTCTGAAAATCTTAATATATTCACTACATCTAATCATGTTATTCATTAAGAAACAGTATTTTTTTTTAGTAAAAATAAATTATTCCAATATTACCGAGATAGAATGACAATGACATGTCTAGAATTCACGAAAAATTGTCAATGACATGTTTGAAATTCACAAATTAGCAGACAAAAACCCCTCAAAAATATTACTTCTAGAATACTATTGACCCTTTACAATAATCAATAATTAGAATAACTTTTATGTTAAAAGAAAAAGTTCTTGTAGAAGATTAAAAAAATAAAGTTATGATTTTCAGAAAAGCCTCTTTCATATAAACGAGTCTAGCAATAACAAGAACATCAAAACAGTCGACTTAGACTCTACGGTTTAATTCATTCCCTCACAGTTTACTTTCCTTTTCTAATTTTTAACCAGAACTAGAAAAGGTAGTCATAGAACAGGCAGAGAAACTAGTAAATAAAATATAAAATTAAACTGGGTTTTTATTCCCACAATGTAACAAAATGGCATGTAGTTACACAGTGGACTATATGTTATACTGCCGGAATCTAAAATCCGACCACCATTCAAAACAATAAGGTAAAACCTAGATCACAAAAATAATTAAGGTAAACCTCTAACACATCTGAATCCTATGTACTAAACGTAGTTCAATACTTAACAATGTCAGCAACTACCAAGTTTTGATCAAAGAAGAACAAAACCATTTGCTTACAACATTATAAATTACAACAAAATATTCTATCTCTGCAACAATCCCCTTCTAAAGCTCAGGGTTATGATCCTTGCTTGGCTCATAGAGCATTAGCACCAATAGGAGTACTTGCTGAGTAATTAGCACCATTGTATTCTGCAGTGGCACACTCCTCAGACTTCTTGTTCAAGTTATATGGTGCAGCATTCATCACCCTGCATGGACAGTGAACATCTCGAATTAATAAGTCGTCTAATTTCTATGATACTATTTGCTAGGTTATTATAACCAATCCATTTCGTGCATTTTCAATGGATATCTTAAGTTAGTGTCAGGTGAAGAAGTAAAAATCTTGAACCCAAAGAAAAGGAAAACTCCCCCATTCTTACAAGGGGTGAGCTCCAAGCAAGAAGCCTCAAGTTTCCACCAACCAAAGGCCCCTCCAACGTATCTTAAACTAGGCACGGGAATTCATTCAGGGAAGTATGCCATTGCAGAGCCAAACAAGTAGCACAGACAACAAAAGAAGTGAACTATACAACTACAAGGTTTCTTTTAGCGTGGGCATTCAACCAATTTAACTGTTTAGGGATGATGACTATCTTCCATAGCAAAAGCAATAACAATCATTCTTTGTGTAGAGAAACTAGAAATCATGTCGGTATGACAACTAACCTTTCCTTGCGCTTCTCCAAAAATCTAGCCAAGGATGCTTTGCGAGCCTGGGGGACCGCTGCATAAAGGATTGCATGTCAGTTTCATATGGAAAGTTTTCAGACTGAAGATGCATGCATCTGTTGTTAATATGTAATTTTAGACAAATATCTCCCCCAAGAAAAGAAACTATAGCAATGCCATACCTGATGGCAACATGGTGGATGCATTGACTACTTTTGGAGGATCAGATTCCATAACCAGAGTGGTGGGAACTCCAGTTGTTTTAGCCGCGAGAAACTCCTCCGTGCTCGTTGAGCCACTCCCTGACTGTGCACCAGTATGTGAAGAAACAGACAGGGGGCTTGCAAGACCAGAGCAGGGGGGTGTATTAATGGGTTGATTCACAGGCACACCATCACCCGATGCCAACTTAGGGCAGGGTACCTGAACTTTTGGCTGTGCCGTGTTAGAAACTGCAGAAACCCCATTCCCAGCCAAAAACATGATAGCTTGTGCCTGGAAAAGGAAGGCCAAATTTAAGCTTAACCATGATTGAGATCTAGTCAATAAGGAATACAAGATGTGAGATCCCCTTTTCCCTTTCTATTTATTTCTTCCTTTTGGGGGAACAAGGGAGATGTGATAGACAGAGACATGTACCTTTTCTGGGGAGATATCATCAAAGACATTGACAGTACCCGCATAGAAGATGGTAAGTTGAGCAGGTGCAGATGGCTTCACACTGTCACTTGAGAATAAAAAAAATTAGAGACCTAAAATAGAACCATATTAGTACACACAAATCATTTCTTTAAAGAACGTTCCGGCCTAAAATGAAAATTACCATGATTCAGTCATTTTTGAAACCGAGCCAACAGTGGGAAGAACTGAATGAGGAGCAGCAACAGGTAATCCACAAAGTAGCTGTGGCTTGACATTAGTACCAGCCATATTCTGACCAACACTTGCAAAATGATTCTTCAAGAGCGGATGCCCCATGGACACTGAAATTGCTTGATTGGAAACTGAAAACATCTTCACATCATGAGGACGATTCACAGAATGCACATCATGTTGTACAGGATATGGAGTCAGGGAAAAATGAAAGCCACCTTGCCCATCGTGATTGAAAGATTTCTAAATAGTAAGAACAAACAATCAATGGAGGGAAGGGCAAAAGGCATCAGCCAATACTTATCAAAAGTGAGATCTTGCTAATGAAGCCAATTTATTAAAGGGATGCTTGAACAACCATGGACATAAGATATTGCAAAAGAACCTAAAGCTAAGTTCAGACGTGTAACTGGACAATATATATCAAAAAACTTGTATAAATATCATAAAGAGGTTTTCTTATTCAAAAATTATCCTCTTAAACCATGGAGTTGACTTAAAACTTAAATACCATTTACAACACACTGGAGTCATCTGATATGTTACTTGTGTAATCCAGTGCCCAGATAACCATAAATGTTGTGCAACATTGACAATTTTTAACAAATACACAAAGAGACAAGAGATATAGAGAGAAAGCGTAGTATCAAACCTGGAGTTCACTTGCAGACCGTTTCTGACTAGCATCATATGCATCTGGACTTGAGATAGCCATAAATCCAGCAGATGTGAGGGGGTCAGACACCATCTTTTTAGTCTTGTCATCTTGAGAAGCCTTGAAAGACATGAAATGTGGAACAGCAGAGACTTTGTTGGAGAAAGGCCATTGCACAATTGAACCCTTAGTGAATCCTACACATTCCCACAAAGTGTCCCACAAGGTAAGCTAGAAGGACTTTAAACCTAACTTAATTACTCAATAAACCTTGTGGATAAAAGGAAGTTGAAAAGAAGGGTAAAGGGGGAGATTATAAGTTTCACAAATTTGCATCTATTTATATCTATCTGTGCATTAATGTCCGTAATTAAGCCCATCCCTTCGGGTAATACCCAAATCAACGAAATTGGAAAGAATTTGACAATAGATTCTTTTCCCAAATTGCTAATTCAAGACCCACTATATTAAATATCCAAATAAGAGTCATAAGCTGTCTTTTAACCATGTTGCACTGGTAAAATCAAATAAACATGACCCCCTAATGAATAGCAACTACAGCAGCAACAAGACTCAATTTTTATCATCCAGATAAAGACTTAAGGGGTACAGAAAAACAAAAGATATTCAGAAAAATCATGTTGACCAGTTAAATCTTAGAACTTGTTCACAATATTCAATTTTTCTAGCTCAATCCAACATGCCATGCAATTGAAACAGATAGAATTGAGGGAAAATGTTTATATTAACAACTAGCACATAACCTTTAACTCAGAAGCACCCAAATTTTGCAAAAGCATTTAAATAGAGAATTAGCCAAAAAAAAAGGCAGAAAATTTGAATGAGAAGGAAACATGCCTGGTTCTTTGCATACATCATTGGTAATCTCCTCCTTCACCACAGTTAATGGCTCCTTTGAGCTCAAACCCAAGAAATCTCTCTCCATTTCAGAGCTCAAAATCTTCCAAAAACAAGATTCCAAAGAAAACCCACCTCCAATTTTGAGCCAAAGTGCTCTCCTTCTTCACCAACAAAGAGGGAAGCAACCCTTCTTCACGTTCATTTACCAGAAAGATAGAGACAGAGAAGCAGAGAGGACCAAACGAAAAAGCTTCCAACTACAGAAAAAAGGCGAAGAGAGAAAGAGAGAGGTAATTGGTATTTCACAAGTAGTTTCATGAGATCTTGACCGTTAAATACTTTAAAAAGCTGAGTTATCAAAGGTTGTTGAGTTACCGGTGTATCCGGTGGATTCACCGGCTGGTCCGGTAAAGAACCACGTGCTAGAGCCTTTTGATTGACACACTACTAGATTTGTTCCCACTTGTCGGTGGTAATGCACTAACGCAGCTTTTTTGGTACTGCTATGGGGTGAAAATTCAAGCACGTGTGTAAGACACGTGACCAACTTTAGCTCGTGATCGTGAAGGTGAAGTTTTTTATTTTTTTATTTTTTCCTTGAAGGTGAAGTTATTGAGAAATGTCCTTTTTACTTTAGAGACTAGGTTAAAAAAATCTCAATTGTAAAAAAAGAAAATTATATGAATTTAGAATATGTTTAGTTTAATTTTTAGTAAAGCGCAAGTCTTTGCTATCTCTGGTGATGTGATATATTTTATTTTATACGTTATTTAGATTTAGATTTTTTATTTGAGATTAGTTTACATAATTTAAATTTTATAAAATTTATATTTATTAAAAATAGTAAATTAAATAAAATTTAAATTATAAAATAAAATAGATACTCCTAAAAGAATAACTTAATAGTTGAGTACCAAGCATTTTATCTTAAATTTAAATTTTATGAAGATCGGGTAGAAGAATATATTACTTTTATTATATTGTCTCTAATAAAAAAAATACAAAATAAAACAGATGATATAATGTTGTTAATAGTGGCATAACATACACTTACCCTTTAATAAATCTAGTACAACTTAAATATTATTTATTTCACTAATCTCTCAACTATTTTTTGTTATTTGTTATATGCTTTTTAATAATATTTAGTATTTTAATTAGGGATTATTCCTAAAAATATATTCAAATTAAGTTATTTTTAAAAAGTAATATTCAAATCATGGCGAGTAGAGCACCTAGTACTTCTTTTTCAAATGGTTTAACTTTAAAGTGATATGAATTTCTTACTTAAAAAAATTTATATCATTTATGATTGGGAATTTGAAAGGGATAAGATGAAATTGATCATAAAAAGAAGAGAAGGAAAGAAAGAAAAAGAAAAGAAGTTATTTTCTCTTTGTTTGGATACTTAGATAGAAAAAAAAAAAAAAAGAGGATAATTATCTCTTGTTTGAGAGCTAAAGTGAAAATAAAAGAAAAAGAATAAAGTATAAACATAAATTTTTATATCTTAATGTTTTTAATTTTAATAATTTTATAATTTTTAATTTAAAAAAAATTATTCCATTACCTCTACTCCAATTTAAGAGAAAAGAAATATAACTCCTTTTCCATTCTATTAATTTTTTTGATTAAAAATCTTTCAAATAATGAGTTGTCAGTGAATGTGCTATGCTTCGCCTTACATAGTTGAAAAACGATCAGTGGCATGACACGTGGATCTATTATGAAACATAGATGGCAGGAAGTGGATAAAATAAGGCATCGTACAGAAGGAGTATTGGCGTGTAGGCATGTTACAGCTGTACCTTGGAACCTTTTTATTATTATTATTTCTTTTCCTTCTCCAAACTCTGATTTAAATTGGGGTGAATTACAAAAAAGAAAGTTAAGGAAAATATGTTTCAAAAACAGTAAAAAAAAATGACCACTTAAGATAACACAATGATTATGAGTCATCATGTTGTTGGTTTATATTTTTAAAAGATATTTTTTTTAGCTTTTTTTTTTTGTGTAATTCTTCCCTTTAAATTGTTGTTTGATTCCAAATTATTTATAATAAATATGTAATAGATTTATTTAAATTAATTAATGTTTGAATTTCAAGATTAATACCTCAAAGAATTTTTTTTTAATATACCAAGTTAATGTAGAGGTACACGCATTTAAGATCACTCAAAAAAATTTAATTATTGTATATAAAAGCTAACTCAAAAGTATATTGACAGTTAAACTAAAATAATTGTTGTTCTCATACTCTCTTCTTTTTTTTTGTTATCAAATAAATAGAGCTAAATTTTTTAATTAGAATATAAGAAAATAAAAATTCAAACATTAAGAATGACCTCAACTTTTATAAAAGATTCTTGAAACAATTATGCTATGTGACTTGTTTTTGTTGTTCTCATTATCATGATTTAAATTATTTTATCTCTCCATATATAACTCTTATTAAATTTTGAAAATATCAAATCCAATATATGGGACAATAATCAACTTATAAATTACAATGATACAATTTTTGGAAGCTTGAAATAAATTGAGGCAACTTTTTACAACAATTTTTTCGTCGAATTAAAGCTAACTAAGTCCATAGCTACCAATTATATTATATTTCCCACATATGATATTTGAACCTAAAAATTAAACCTCTTTTCTAAAAAAAAAAAAAACTGAAATTATCTATGATATATGTGCTTGTGTGATTAAAATTAAACAATTGATATCTTCTTTAATTTATGAGCTGTGTGGTAAATAGTATGAGAAATGTCAGCATGAAAAGGCATAGAATCAACAATAGCAATCAAGTATTTAAGTTTGCAGGGTCCATGTAATTTAAAAAGGGTTATTTATGAGGGGACCTCATCATCTATAGCAAGTAAAATGAGAAAATTGTAGATGAGTCTATTTTTGTGGACCTGTCATCCTAATAAGTTGGTATATGGTGTTATTGTGGTTTATGTGGTGTGAAAGAAATGTCCATGTGCATGTGAAACAGTCACAATCTCCATTGGAATTGGTGCTTGTAGTTGAATCCTTTGAATTTGTATGCAGCATTGGTTCATTAAGATAGATGAAATTGAAGCTTTTCCATGAGTTTGACATCAATTTCCCTTTCATTTGTTTGTCATGATAACAACATATATAGTAATGTTACTGTTTATTTGATCTTACTATTAAAGTGGAGGAGGCCATCTATTATATTCTGTATTTGAATTTTTTTCCTAGTCAATGAAATTGTTATTATTCCTTTAAGAAATATCTCAAATAATTATTTTTTTTATTTTACTTTTTAAATTACACATCTTTAACTCTATTTATATATAATTTATTTGATAAATATTTAAATAAAAAAATTATATGATAACACAAATATTTAATTTTTTAAACTAGTTAAGTTTCTCACCATTAGATTCTATCTTTTTTTTGGGTTACTTATAACATTGGTATATTTTTTTCAAAAATTTTATTATCGAAACACTCTAATTTTGTATGTAAAAATTATTAAACTACATCTAACGATTTATATTATTAGAACTTTTAGTAAAAACAAAAAGAAATTAAATAATGAAGTACTATTATTTTTAGTAATATAAATAGAGAAATAATATTAATTTGGAAACCCATTATGAAATAAATTGAGAACTTATCCTAAAAGGAATAAGATGTACCTTATCCCTTAATTTGGAAGCAGAAGGAGGTTGCAAATTTACCACGTGTGTTTCTGAAGATAGACTACAAAAGAGGGAAGGAAGATACCAAACACCACCGTCTTGATAATGAAGGGCCACCAATAAACGAGAGTGATTGGTTATAAATATCACGTTGTCGTTGGGGTCTGCCAATTGTACCCTGTTTGGTTATATCACGATTTTTTCTATCAGTTCAACTTCACGTGCGGACTTAGGTGACTGCCCACGCAATCACGCACACCCATTTCACCAAGCTGTCAACCATTATCACGAGCAATGTTTTTTTTTTTTTTTAGAGAATTATTAAAAAAAATTAAGAGAAATGGAATAATTCATTTCAATAATTTAATTTCACAAATATGATAATTTTTAAACAATTTTACATCTATGGTAATTTTATTTTTTTAGTATTATGTTATTTTATAAAAAAGAGTACGAGAGAGAAGCTAAAACTACTATGAAATAATTATATATATTGCGACACCATAAAAATGATATTATTTGATAAATAGTGTCACTCTTGTAATGTCGTATTATTCAACTCGCATCATTATTTATATGATGCAATTTCTCAAATTTTGTCACTCCTGTTTCTCGATGCCATGATGGAAGAGTTACGCAATTGGACATATTGTGTCACTCTTGTAATGACCAATGACGAATGCNGTAATGTCGTATTATTCAACTCGCATCATTATTTATATGATGCAATTTCTCAAATTTTGTCACTCCTGTTTCTCGATGCCATGATGGAAGAGTTACGCAATTGGACATATTGTGTCACTCTTGTAGTGACCAATGACGAATGCAAATGGAGGCCAATAAGGACATTGGCCCCCTCATATTTCAATTTTTTTTTTTAGAAAATTTCTTAGAAAAATATTTAATATTTTTCGCACTTTTAAAATTTAGGGCCCCACTTTTATAATTTAACCTCCTATTAAGTTATTTCTAGATTTGCCACTAGTACATTAGGATATTGTAGCACCATAAGAGTGATGTCATTTGAATATTGCATCGTCATAAAAGTGACCCCATTTTCAAATGGTGCCGCAATATATACAATTGTGTCACCGATTTTTTTTTTTTTAAAAAATGACATAATATTAAAATTTATTGAATATGATAATTACATATAAAATTTATTTTTATATATAATAAGTTAATAACTATATAATTTGAATAAATTTAATTATTTCCCATATGATACATTGTAAAATAATCATAATACAAGAAAAAATTAGCGCTGAATTTTTTTTTGGGCCAAAGAATTGGTGATTCACTCCCCCCAAAAGTATTAATCTATGTGTTTAATTGTTATGATCATGATGTGGAATATTATTTATTTACAAGATAAAAAGAAAAGCGTATATTGTTTATTTAGAAGAAGAGAATAAAAGTGAAAACCATCACTCTCTTGCATTGCTTTATAAAGGGGAGAGTGGTGAAAATAAATACAAAAATCAGCAGAGACTTGGTCTCCCCAATTGAAATTTTCTTCGCTACTTGGCAATTAGGCACACTTTGATGTGTGTAAAATGCGAAACTTCTCTTGATGTGTGGAAATTTGGCAATATGCAACACTTGGATGTGCAAATTGCGGAACTCTTAATGTGTAGAAAGTTGACATTGCAGAATTGGCTTATGTCGCAATTTCATCTATCATGAAGTGCCGCAAATGGGCCTTTCTATGCCTATGTGTGGAGTGCTGCAATTTCGTCTTAGTACCTATGTGAAGTGTCACAACTTGAACTTGGTTGGCTTTGTTGAGTGTTGCAATCTCCCCAATTGCGACACTCAATAATGTCAAATTTTTCCTCTCTCTTCGTCGTTGAAAAAAAGAAATGATAAAAAAATTAAAACTGCCATAACCAAAGAAATAATTTCAAAATTATTATATTTGTGTAAATAAGATTTAAAATTACATTATTGAAATACTTGATCCTATATATTTTGTAATATAAATACTTATTCTCTAAAAAAGATCTAAAATATGTTTAATATCAAAATCAACACATGTCAAACATGTGATAGAGAAATGTTGGGAACCCTGTAACCGAGAGTTACTTCTAAATAAAGAAACACGGAATCGTGATGAAAAAGCTTCAATAATTGATAAGGACTCAAATCAACCTTATTGACTATATACTCCAACTTAACTATTTATAGCGATGTGATACTGAAATTAATTTTAAAATTTATGAATTTTATATTTAAATTTAAAGTTATAACTAAAAGTACCATAAAAATAAATAATATATATACTCTCACAACATTTTTATACATTATTTTTTCTTAATAAGATGTATAATAATTTAAGATTTGACAAAAGAAATTTACGTAGGAAATACAAAGCATTTATTAAATTTGGAGTAATTAATTATATAGATGTAAATGTGATGTTAAAAAAAATGAGTACCATTACTCTACTATAATGTTGTTGTAGTTGTTCTGTGTGTTTTTTTTTTTTTTTAATTCTTATTCCTTTATTAATATCAAGAATAGTTTAAGAGGGCTTTTCATGGCCTAAATTTAAAACTTTCTTAGAAAAGAAAGAGTCAAAACCAATATGTTATGGTTAATTATTTAATAATATAAAGTGGTACCAATACTATAAATATAAAGATTATTTAGGTTTTTTATTTTGTAGGTTCTATATAGATCTCATAAATTTATTAAGTAAAATAAATGACATAGATTATTTTAGCTATCATTTTTACTTGTAGTATGAATACTATATATATATATATATATAATTTAGAGAAGGTTTTAGTTACTATTTGTCATATTTTTAAACTATTTTATCAACGAGTAAAGTGGTGGTTGGCAAAATTATATAGCTGTGTTTGGAATATTGTGGCTTTTTTTTTTTGTTATTGTGTTTTTCAATAGCAAAAGCCACACATTTTATTTTGGCAAACCCTTTTTAAAAGTTGCTTCTTCCTGTGCCTTTCAAAAGCCATAAGAACTTTTAAGAAGAACCTAGGAGATGCTTTTTAGCGTAGATGTGACTTTTGAAAATATGAAATTCCTAATAATCCCTCACTTTCTTAAATTTTAACTATTATCTTTTCGTAATTTAAAACATTATCTTCTAAATTATATAATATCTACTTTAGTAATTAAATTTTATTGAGATTCTATGATACTACATGAGCATGTCATATTACACTGACGTGACAAACATACGTAATTTTTATATTTTATTGAATATAAATATAATTTATTTTATTTTCTCAAATAAATTTAAAAATAATTTATTTGAACACATGTCATTCTCATATTAACTAATCTCATGTAATATAACATACTACATAAATATAAAAAGTATCTAAAAAACCTCATAAATTTTAACTATTATCTTTTCGTAATTTAAAACATTATCTTCTAAATTATATAATATCTACTTTAGTAATTTTGAATACTCACATCAACTTGATAACTTTTTATATTAAATAATTCAATAATTAATTTTTAGTCCACAGCAGCTTTTATCATATTTTTACTAAATAATATTTTAAATGTTCCCTCACTATTTTTCTCATAGCACCACCTACATATTTCCAAACAGTATATATGGAGGTGGTATTTAAGAAAGACAATCCAACTAAGAAATTAGGTAAAATTAGTTATTGAAACGTTTTTTTTTTTTTTTTTTTATGTGAAATGAAGATTTCATTGTGCATCACGAAAAGAGCATCACGAGTAAAAGCTGGTGGATCATTGACCTAGCTAACAAAAGAACTGGAAACCTTGCAAATCTGTGTGCAACCACATAGGAACCCACCTAAACTCCTGTTTTTGGAGACTACAGTAAGATTCATGAATGCCCTGTAGCATAGAGACTGCTCTGCTGGTACGATTCCCAAGAGCTTGTCTTACACTTAAGGTGCGTTTGGCGAATAAAAAATGAAAATGAGGGCTGCTCCACTCACTGAAGTTCAATCTTCAATGCATGTATAAAATTAAAATCGATTGAAACAAAAAAGCGAATTCGAGAACCATAGAGTTAAGATACACTTTCAAGAGAATATATAAATAAATAAATAAATAAATAAGGATAAACACTCTCTACTAAGTTCTAATATTTTTTTAATAATACTTCAACCACCAATTTTCTTCCTTTCATTAAAAAACTTTTGAGCCCTTGGACGACGGAAATAACAACAACCACACCTTAGACTATTTATCTATATTATATGTCAACGAGAATAACTAGAAAACAAGGAGAATAAAAAATTATACAGTCACATGGAAAATTATAATTTTTTAAAGAATTATTAATTTAATAAAATTTTCACATGACGAACTTTCCTTATGAGCGCAGCCCAAGAGAAAATGTGCTATAAAATAGGATTCTAAAATATTTTATTTCAAATGGATCTTTTAAAAAAGAAATTACCACCTCATGCCACGTGGAATTTGACTTATCACAAAGCTGAAAATTCAAGTATTTTTTAGGGACTAAAACAATAAATTATACTATATAATAATAATGTATACTATATTAATATTGATGAAGATTCTATGATACTATATGTGTATGTCATACTACCAATAAATGTGTAGATCACTTGGTAAGGGGGTGTTCTAGCTTAACCAAGGGTCTCAGGTTCGAGCCCTTGGGTATGCAGTTGCGTATGTTGGGAGAGCTTTGCTGCCCTTGTGGTCCTTTCCAGCTTGAAACCGGATTAGTTAAGCGAAGCCCAAACACTGATAGAAAACCAAAAAAAATATGTGTATGTTATACTATACTGATGTAATAAACATACATAATTTTATATAAAATTAATTTATTTTATTTTCTTAAACAAACTTAAAAATAGTTAATTTGTACATATGTCATTCACACATTGACTATTCTTATGTAGTATGACATATAACAAAATATCTAAAAACGTCCTAATATATATTAAATATGATACAATAATTGATGTTGCCAATTATAAACTACTCAATCATGGAGTATGAAAGAAAACCATGTGCCAAGGTTTGGGTCCCTCTTCATTCCAGTTATCCAGAGTTGACCATGCATGCACTTAATTATATATGTGGGGTTTACGCTAATTGAAATTTAAAATGTTTGTGGTTGATCATCTATATATATCTTATGTTGTCATTTTCCTATTGGGTATCTTGTGACAAGGAAGGGAAAAGTCCACTGTGAAGAGTCTCGAAAGTTTAGGAACAATAAATAAATAAGCAAGAAAAGCTTGTTAATTAAGGTTTACATTAATAGTAATTAGATGAGAAATTATATTAATTTGAGTTTATTATTGTGGGGGTGCTAAAACTTAGCATAAAAGATTCAATGGTGCTAAAAAAAAAATGTCTTCTAAGCAGGTGTCTACTACAAAGTGTGAAATTAATAACCAAAATGCTCAATTGTTATGTGGTTATTCAGTTTATATTTAAATATAATAACCACAAATATGAATAGAATAATTACATAATTTACACATTATAATCACATATATAAATAAAATAATCACATAACACTAATGAGTATTTTGATAATTTCTCAGTATAATAGACATCTACTTAAAAGACACTTTATTTTAATACCAATGAGTCTTTTATGCTAAGTTCTAGCACTCCACAATAATAAACTCTATTAATCTTTTACAAACTTTTATGTGTATAATTATACACAAATACATAGCACACATACTATATGGTTGAGTTTCTAGAACTGATTCTCTTTTTTTTTTTTTTTTTTTTTTTTTTTTTTTTATTTTATTTTTTTTTTTTTTTTTTTTTTTAATATTTGTAGTTAGAAAATATAATTTTCTCTATTTAATAACAAAAAAATTGTACAAAAAATTGATTTTAATATAAAAATATTAAAGTGAGACTAGCTATATGAATTTAGATTATGGTAGCTATATAGTTTGTGCGATGTTTATGAGTAAATATTGTGTGTGTGTGTGATTGCTCATGTTTGATAGAGGATGGCTTTGATTCTTGAGTTGTTAGTACAATTACCTTCTCATCCTTCACTAGCATATATATATATCAGTTAACGAGTATGATTATTCCTTTTTCTTCCTCTAATGTCAATGTCAGTGAAGATGGTAAGGATCATCCATCATAAATCACCGTATAGTCATTATCCTTTTAATAGAAAAATACAAAGTAAACAGAATTTGAAGGATTCCTTTTGTTTGTTGGGATACTCTCTCTTGGGGTGATTTGACCTAGGCTGCAAAGAATTCCTTTTCATGATCAACTCTCTCAGACAATATAGTGATTTAATCAATGCTTGAACTAATTTTGTTTAAGCTCATGGTGATCTCATTGAATTTCTTCTTGCACCTAACTATGAAGTCTTAGTCTCCTCCTATTTAAAACGCTTGTACCTGGTTAAATTGCAAGTTCATATCTTTCTCTTGATTTATTTTCATATATTGTTTACCAGAAGTATAACATTTTTTTGGGGTGACATAAAATGTCGAAGGTAGATAGATTACTATAACTTCAAGATATAGGGTATCAAATAGATTGTGGTTAAGTAGTATTAAAATTGTCTTTATCGCTTGTAGATTTTGTGTTCGAACTTATAATCGTAATCAAAATACTAAAAAAGAAAAAAATTCAAAATAGGGTACATCATAATTGATGGATGCCTACCAACAAAAATTCCAACTATAACAGAAATTGAACTCTAGATCTTTTACATCAATGTAACTCAATNATATATTAATAGCAATTTAAATACATATACTCTTTCCCATATATAGTAGACAACAATTTAAAAATGCCAACTAGCAGGAATTGAACTCAAGATCTTTTGCATAAATTAATGTAACTCAATTCAATTGGGTAAACCTTCGTTGGCACCAAAAATATAACTTAATTAGTCATATATCTACCTAAATTAAATTTAGGTATAAAATCTAATTTTTATTTTTTCATTTTTTTTTTGTTAATAGCAATTTAAATACATATACTCTTTCTCATATATAGTAGACAACAATTGTTTTCTGAAATTACTAATGTTAAATTGCTTAAAATGAACTACACTAGTCTCCATTTATCAGATATCCTTTTTTTTTTTTTTCTTATGAACATTGTAATACTATGATGTTAATGGGTACAAACAAACAAATATAAAATACACAAGTATACACAACACAATTAGTTTAATAATCTCATTATGTTTAAATTTATAGTTCCCCGCATCCCTAGCCAAAAAGCCTAATTTACTCTATCTAATGACAAAATAAAAAATAAAAAAAATAAAACAAAAAATGTAAATTAAATAATAGAAAGAACAAAGTCAAATAGATGGTTGTTACAGCATTATTAAATTGTGTGTTAATTTGGATTCCCGTGTCAGTCTCTCATTATTTGATGTATACATATAACTAATCATAAGCTTAAGAAAAAAGATTCTGATATAATGGATTTAGCAGTAGTTTTCAGAGAAACAATGATGAGCAAAGCATCTCTTAATTATGTAATGTTAATTTGTCATAATCTGTGGGTGAGAAAATGGTAAGCAATTTTTTCCTGGCTAAAGTATAGTTAAGAATCTTACAAAACAATAAGCACGCAAAGTAGTAGAACAGGGAAAGGTTGCACGTGCATGGGATTCTTCTCTTTCGTTCCTTTTCTTGTTTGAGCTTGCACCATCCTTTAACACTATGTTCCGATAAGCTATTGCGACCAAAAGATTTGTAGTTGAGTGGTACTAAGATTATTTTTAAGGTTTGTGAATTTTGTGTTTAAACCCAGANAGATATAACTAATCATAAGCTTAAGAAAAAAGATTCTGATATAATGGATTTAGCAGTAGTTTTCAGAGAAACAATGATGAGCAAAGCATCTCTTAATTATGTAATGTTAATTTGTCATAATCTGTGGGTGAGAAAATGGTAAGCAATTTTTTCCTGGCTAAAGTATAGTTAAGAATCTTACAAAACAATAAGCACGCAAAGTAGTAGAACAGGGAAAGGTTGCACGTGCATGGGATTCTTCTTTTTCGTTCCTTTTCTTGTTTGAGCTTGCACCATCCTTTAACACTATGTTCCCATAAGCTATTGCGACTAAAAGATTTGTAGCTGAGTGGTACTAAGATTATTTTTAGGGTTTGTGAATTTTGTGTTTAAACCCAGAATTATAACCAAAAGTACAAAAAAAAAGATGAAGTTATTGCCAAGTTTTCCTGCACTTTACTTGAAGTTTCCTTTTAACATTTTTTTAGAACAATAAAAGGAGAGAAAGAAAATGAGAAAACTAAATATGAAGAAGTATCTACGAAGTAATTTTTTTTTTCTCTTGTTTGGTTGTCATATAAATGAGGAAAATAAAATGAATTTTTTTATTTTATTTTATAAAATTACACATTCAGCATGCACAGCTGTATTAATTTAAAATATAACAAGTTTATGTTTTACTTTCTCTTCACAGTTCACAGACATTGATTTTCTTCTCTTCTTTTTGAGATGTTGGAGAGATTGATTTTCGTGTAAGCAAAGTTGAATATTTTCGTTATTTCCATATTTCTTGTATTCTAAATGAGGTAGTTTAACTTACACTTTCAAACAAAGTGTTAGTTGTTAGAATATATATTTTGGATGTACGTAGGGCATACCAGCTCAGGAAGCTTATAACTTGTGATTAATTGATATATATTACTAACTTCATTTTCTTTAATATTTTTCAATATTACTTTTGTTAAGCAGGTGCTTGGTTAATTTCTCATGTTTTAATATAACATACATGGGTGCCTTGATCTCTGCATAAGATGCTTACATTTTAAATTTTTGTTGCACCGTGAACATTTATTAAGCTGATATCATATTTAAACATGGGAATATTTTTTTTTTTGGTTAATACCACGAGTATCCTCACTTTACTCAATTGAGCATGAGATTAATCTCGTTCAAGAGTTCAGACAATTACAATTTTTTTTCTCGCAACAATTTTTACTAGACCTTGAATCCTTGACCACAGCTAAGAGTGCACACCTAGAATTCAATTTAGACATGGGAAAATAAGATGCACGAGAAAACTTAAGATACTTACGCAAGCACACACACAAAAAAAAAGTGGTTCATGGATCTCTTAAAAGGGCTGAGTTCTCAAGTTTAAATCTCTCATTACCCCCCATATTTCTAGCTAAGAAGTTTATATGTCTAATGACAAAAAAAATAAAAATAAAAATTTAAGATATTTGAAATCATCATATGTTTAAATTCATTGTACGAATATATAGGATATTTATAATTGGATTTCTAAAATCTTGGTGTGCTATCAAAACAATAAAACCATATGTGTGCGAGGATGCGTTCTAATTTTGAAAACAAGACATTAACATATAACCTTAATTTTTTCTGGAGAAGTTAATTTAAGGACACACAACCGGTTTAAGAATTTTTTTAAAATGTTGAGGTGTTATGTTGGAATCATTTTCTAAAAAACTTAGATATATCTATTTAATAATAAAATAAAATTAAAAAAATTTCCAATGCAAAATTTTAAAGGTGAATACTATGCTACACCCCCCTTAATTAGACGGAGTGTAGCACTACACCCTGCTTTAGTTGGGTGGGTTTGGGTGAGACTCACTCAGTAATTTTTGTGTTATTGCGAAGATTTTGAAAAATTGAGTCACTTAGTATGTGCCAGAACACACAGTTCCTTATAAAATGTAAGAACGACGTAATATAAGAAAACATGCCAAAAAACAAATTAACTTTTTTAAGTTTAACTTTTTGACGCATTTTCTTATATTATACCGTTATTACATTTTATAAAGAATTGTGTGTTTTGGCACATGCTACAAGTTGACTCAATTTTTCTAAATCTTCGCAATGATACCAAAATTACACTGTAAATTCCACTAAGTTCCACCCAACTGAGGGGGTGTAGATAACCCTCACCAAATTTAAAACCTTGTGGAGGGGCCATGGCCCTCCATAAGTCCATAGCAACACTACAGGCGGCCCCTGGTTTTGCTTGAGCTTCATAAAAATCTATTAAAGAGGACCATTTTACTTATTTATCTCAGATTCTGTCACTTTTGGCCTTACCTTTGCACAATTAGTGCTTTTCACTGGCAAAGTGTGTTTAATTTATAACTTGTTCAAATACCCTTCATTTGAACATTGTGTGCTTTCTTTGTTTTTATATTCATTGCCCACTAAATGCGTTTGGCCAGTAAAATGTATCAACATAAAATACAATTCTCCGTACAATCATAAACAAGACCATAGTAAAGTTGAGTTATTTTACACCAGAAAATAAGGAAATGTTGTCGTTTTTATTCCATTATTTATTGTGTATATATTGAATCCAACATTCACCAATCATTTGAAGGTACAATATATCCCATATTACATTTTTTGTTATCTGTAATTTTCAATCAATTTCCAAAGAATCAAGTTGACAGAAAGTGATGTATATGTCATCACAATATATGTTCATATTGCCTAGTTTAATTCCTTTCTAAAACCACTCCTTCCTTTGTTGAATTGTATTCGTTGATAGTTATCTGTCTACTTTTTTTGATGTGGTCATGATCATAGACTCATAGCCTCATGTTATGTCTATGCATATCTTGAGTAATAATATATATCATCAGTGACAAAGCTTGAAGTAAAATGTTGAGGGGCCAAAGGAATATAAAAAAAATTTGAGGAGTCATATTAAATTTTTTAAAAAAATTTTGGGGATAAGAAGAATTTTTAAAGTAAATTACAATTTTTTTTTGGGGGTGGTAACCACCCCTGCCCGATGAAGTTCTGCCAATTAATATAGAGTTTAGGCAGTCTTACATCAGTCTCTTTGTCTAAATCAAATCTTTTTTTTTTTTTTTTAACTTTGATTACGACTCTGAAATTTCATAAGTTCTGAGAATGACTTTAATACTACTTGACTATATGTAATTTGGTAATTCAAATCTTACTAAAACATATATCGTTGATTGTTGGCCTAATAAATTTATGAAAATGTAAATTTTGAAATGTAAATTATAATAATGAACCTTAGCTTAACTCACCAGATTTAAACTCGAGTAGCCAATGTTCCACTTTAGAAGCTCTTATCCTCATTCTTGGAATTATAACAATAACAAAAAAAAGTTTGTATATTCATTATTTTCCTTACTCTGCATATCTCTAACATGCATTAGATGCCATTGGAACCATCACAATCACATGCTAGAAAATTTCATATTAGGCTATTTTTCTTCCTCTTCTTCTCCCCGTCTCTCTCTCTTAAAGGAGGGAGGAAGGTGCACATGGGAAGCAACCCTATCTTGTAGGTATGTTCCTTTTCATCCCAAGATCCGATAGCGATTTTCCATGCAAATGTGCCAATTCATGAGCCAATTGCACTTGGGATTAATCATTACTTAAAAGTGATATAATTGACAGAAAATCCCAGATTAGGCTAATCAAAATCTTTGTTAGTGTGTGTAGAGAAAAAAGGGGATTGGGAAAAAGCAGAAGTCTTTCGCATTATTCTATATGTCTATGATGAAGACAATGTTTAAAACAATGGGAAGTTTTTTGTCTCTTTTTTCTTTTCTTTTGTTGTGCCATCAACCTTTTTGGTGTCATTGTTTTAGGTCAAAACTGGCCATGCAGATCACATGCCTTCATTTCATTTCTTTATTCCTCATTTTGGTACATGAATAAAGGACACTCACTTCAATCATTTCCTTTGAACTCCATAACTCTTTTTCTATAAAGCCTAGTCACTTAGACTTTAAATTATTTATTATTCATTGTCCATGACTATAGAATATATGCTTTTTGGTAGTGTGTCCCCCACCCATGTGAATGTCCATAAATAATTCAATTAGTGGGTGCACGTTTAATCAAAATATATAGAACATTTGAGTGTTTGTGGATTTTTAGATAAAAAGAAAAGGATTGACAAAAAAAATTATAAAAGCCTATCTGGTTTCAGGGCTGTCTCATTTGTAACAAAATGGTATTTGCCAATTTTTTCTGCAAAGAAACCAAAAGAGAAAGGGAAACAAGGGGAAAAAGTGAAGTAGAGTTTAGAGAATCATTTAATTAAGGGATTCCATGTATTAGTTGGAAGTGGGTCAGACTTGAATCCAAAGGGTTTCAAAAGTTGTCAAATTCAAACTCAAGACACTTGCCATTACTTGTTTGTCAAGACCCTCAAAATACAGGCTTAAAAGTAAAAACAAGGGACAAATACTAGTTGTACAACTTTTATGAACAGTTTATGAAAGTTGTACAACTAGCATTAGTCCTTCAAAAATTTAGTCCAGGATTCCAAATAACAACACAGAGGAGCAACAGAAATGGAGTCAACCAGAATGATCTGGGTCATTTTCAAGGTCAATTGAGTCTAAAAGGAAGTAACAGATGAGAAAAACCATCAACGAGAGCCAAGAATATATCTTAAC
Organism: Cercis canadensis; assembly: GCA_003255065.1. Taxonomy (NCBI): domain Eukaryota; kingdom Viridiplantae; phylum Streptophyta; class Magnoliopsida; order Fabales; family Fabaceae; genus Cercis; species Cercis canadensis. The sequence continues at coordinate 8,497 of QAOA01003506.1, read as the reverse complement.
CATAACAAATGAATATGTCTAACAGTTAATCAGAGGAATGGTAATGCAAACTCAGGCTACAAGACCAGACAACTTTTTCACCTAAAGTTGCACCAGAACCGCTAGACCCAGTAGAAGCATAAAGCACAAAGCTGTTTCTTCAAAAAAAATCAATAAAACTGATTTTGAACCTAGTTTGCTAGTGACCCATTGAGATGTTGTTCATGTTCTACTTTAAATAATACAACTGTGACTTTTACCCCCCAAAAAAAAAACATTTTGATGCACTATTTCACGATAACCCAGCTAAAAACCTCGTGAAGAATATGAACTGACATAAAATTTTCATTACTGACATAAAACTTTCATGATCCAACATGTATTCAACATTGCAACATTAGCAAGCATAAATATATAAGTCAATTACAATGGAGAGAAGTATACAGATTCCCTAGAATAACGAGCCAGTCATTGAATAGTAACTTCAAAAATGATCATCTCTACCCTTTTTGAAAGTTGGTGATGTGAGTCCACTTAACTTCAGCTGATGCTAAGTGTACAAATGTAAAATAGGCTTAGAAAAAAGTTGCAAAGGTATCATAACTCAAATAATATATACACAATCTTTATAAACGAAGTGCCTTATTCTCTCTTTCTCTCTCTGCTTTTCCACATATTGCAACCATATATCAAAAATCATCTAGTAGTTAGCAACTTGCCACACTTGGTTCTGATTTTGTAATATGCCAAACTCCACTAATTCTATTAGATCATCTCATCGTGTATAATGAAGTAGCTATAAATTTGAATTGTCTCAAAATAAAATGAAAGTTGAGAACAATAACACTCAAGGAACGGATATGAATTACAAAAAAGAAACTGATATTTGAAAGCAAAGAAACAAATGAACTGTGTATCTGGTAAGATTGAACATTTTGGCATGGAAGTACAAAATCTGTGAAATCCTAATGATTTTATATGACTTTACTACTAAATAATAAATCAAATCAGCTATACATGCGGCAACCAAGCTACAACCACAAAGATACAACCAAGATCAATTGACCACCCTTCCTCTCACAAGATTTGATCAAATAACCCAATCTATTCAGCCTTTAACTCGAGGGAATGGGTAAAAACAAAAGAATACAGAAAAAAAAAGAACCCAAAAACTTTCTAGGTAGAAAGCCACAACCATCAGAAAGTAGTATTAGGCTAACAGGCAGAAGCTCAGTGCTCGTGACTTTAGGATGAAAATAAACCAATGAGATGGGGTTGTCTTAAGGCCGAAAGTTTCAACATGTCCAAAATTAGTACCAGTCAACAGGTTAATTCATTCTAACATAAGAATATGTAAAATACTGATATCCTTTAACACATAAAAAAAAACTGTGAACATATAAACAGAACCAGAACCAGAACTTCGAACATATAAACACAAACAGAAAATCCCAGAACCAGAACCAGAACTTCGAACATATAAACAGAAAATCCCAGGATGTGAAGGTCACAGACTCACAGGAGATGCCAATAGCTGATGCAAGAATCCAAAAAAAAAAAAAAAACCACAAAATAAAGCTCCAGAAAGAGAAGTGACTCAATTCAGAAAAGTAATGGTACGAGTTATGATATTGCTACTAGCAGTTGAACAGCTTGTCAATTCTATGTTTCAACAAAATCATCATCCCCTTTTGTAAAGTATGGTTGTCAATAGCAGTAAGAGAGAAATTATTCTCAGATTTTTACAAATCCTTTCCTATTAAAATGAATGATAAGATAGAAAGTAAATTATGCTGACCTTAGGTCTAATGGGAAGTACACCAGGAAAGTGTTTGGAGATGCAGTTTACAACTTCTTTTCCTATATCCCATCTACTATTTGCTTCAAGAACGCTGCCAACCATGACAAGAGGAAAAGCATCCTTTCCATCTGCTAAAAATGAAGACCATTAGACATAAATTCGAGGATCATCACCTTTACGTTGATAGTTCATGCACAACATGCTTTTTTAACAGAGAGAATGTCTATGGCCTCCATCATGATCCAAGGGGTTCATGCCATCCAAAATTAAGAAATGGTGTCAAGGCCAAGTATAATTCAAATTTATAACCAAGTAGAGTGAGCCCTGCCCTTATCTTTAATATAACAAAGGTTAGAGCAAGGGAGTCCTGAAAAGAACTACATGCTGCCAAATGTGTATGCTACTAATTTAATAATTTGACTTCAAAGCATAACAACACCGAGAGAAGATTTACTAACAAAGTTTTCTTGCAAGTACAATAAGCTAGAGAAAATAAAGTCTAAGACTCTAAGTTAATAGTTTGACAAAACGCTTCATATGAATCTTTCATTAAGCCTTTCAGTAACATGCCAAAAATTAAAATTACATACATCACCAGAAAGAAAATTCCCTAGCTTTCAATAATCCCAGCAAACCACATTGAATGAAGACAATTACATGATATCAAACTATAAAGAAGTAAATGTCTTTGCAAGCACCAAAGAAAAAAACACATATATTTTGTAGTATATAATACATATGTAATAAAAGTTAAAAAGAATGTTGAAACTCAACTTTTTAATGAGTTTTTTATCAACAGAAAAGAAAATTTATATTTTGTAGTATATAATACATATGTAATAAAAGTTAAAAAGAACGCTGAAACTCAACTTTTTAATGAGTTTTTTATCAACAGAAAAGAAAATGTACACAATGATTTTATTAAAATTATTCATTCTCCGCATATGGAAATCAGGCATGTACAATTAAGGAGCAAATAACTATTTACATCAAAAATAAAAGTTCTAGAAACCATAGACAATTGTGTCGTTCCCAACTACTATAATACATGTCAGTTCAGCTTCCAACAGCCTTGTAGCCATATCAACTAAAATCAAGTTATTATAGACCCCACCAGTTAACAGCAACAAGGCCCAATAAGCTGTAGTCTCAAAAGGGAACCAATCATCATGGCCGAATAAAAGAAAGGAACCTATGACTGATAACAGTACAGAACCTATACCTCTGTCACGTTGTACCGGAGTATGACGTTAACTGAAGAACGAATCTACACTTTCTGTTCCCAGTTACAAATAGGGAGAGAAAGAGGAGGAAAGGAAACTAGTCACCATCTTCATCGTTTTACAGGAATAGGATTCCAAGTTCAATCTTTGGGCACGTAATGGCTCAGTTCTTTTACTTTCTCTTTTCCTTTTCTCCAATTCTAACTCATTTGGGTTTTAGTCAAACAGAACCAAGTTCTCAGATTTTCATAAAACAACACTGATTTAAGAGGTGAGTTTTATCATTAGAGAAAAAGCATTAACTCGTGACATTTAAAGGAACAGGAGTCAGAAATATTGGATTTTTATTTTATTTTTTTTGTTTCCTTCTTTATAATCAAGTAATTTATAAGGTTTAGTTTCAATGAAGAGTTATTTTAGCCATAACCATCCAAGCAGTTGGAGCTCTTCAACAGCATACTGAGAAAATGGCAAAAAAGGAGGGGAAAAAACATTGAGAAATTTGTGTAATATAACAAAAAAACTGAAGCCTGTTATATTGACAAATGAAGCAACAAGAAACATTATCCACAAGCTTCATTATCATCTAGTGCAGTAAATGGTAGAGAATAGACACCATCACTACCAGCTTTCAAGTAAAAGTGATTGCATGCATTCAATGAGCATCTGGACTCTCGATATCTTCAAACATTTGAGCATATAAACTCATGAAGCCCTGTCAGCATCTGCAAAATGCCATTGCTTTCTTAAGTACCATTTTCATCCACCAGCAAATGAGAAAAGAGGCAAACACAATGATATGAACCTAGAGTTTTAATGGCGTATGTTCCTCTTTTATTAATAGAGGTAGAGCAAGAGATAACATGTTAAAGTAAGCCTCAGAGTGCATGTAACTTAACATGGAAAATCATTGCATATCATATAACTGTATGTTTATAATTGAAGGCTTGTGACATGAGCTGACACGAAAAGAACACAATTCACATGATATAGAAAACAAAGTGCCCCTCCAAATGCTAACGAGTTCTCAAGAGTAATCATTTAAAACACACTCAACCACAGATACTGCCAGCAATGAGCAAGAAAATCTACCCCAAAGCAATGCTGCCTCCTGATGAAAACAGTCAAAAATTATCATCTAAATTACTAGCATAAATTAGCATGAAGTAAAATTCCAGTCTACAGTTAAAATTTTCAGGTCCTGAATTTGACAAATCAGCTTTCTATCAGACACTGTGGTGCTTATATTTTCAACAACCGATTTGTCCAAACACTTGATGATCTCAGAACAACCATCACCATCAAACATCTTATACATGAAGTTTTGGCCTTCAACATTGAGTATGAAAAGACGGTTGATTTTGAAACCTACCATTTAGTTAACTATAGCATAGGCGCTTAAGTACATTGACTCACAGAAGGACTGTACCTTCTGCAATAAGCAAATCAGCCAGGTTAGAGCCTAAAATGTTCAGTCCCACGAAGTTGGGAGCAAGAACCATATGCACAGCCCTTGATTTCTGAATCCCACTCTCTCTGACTCTCTTACACCACACCCGTAACAATTTCCTCTCAGAAACACCAAGCATATTACAGTCAGCAGCAGCACATGTTAAAAAGCTGAAACTACCACTAATTAATCAACGGTGAATAACAAAAACAAACTCTTAACAGGATGATAGAAAAGGTCATGTTGACATATAGAAGGAACTTCAAAACTTGCCACACTAATTCAAAAACCACAAACTGCAAATGAAATATTTAAACTGAACTGATGAAATTACTCTTGTTGAACCAGTAAGAATCTAAAATGGGATTCATATTATGCATTCCTGAAACTATCCTAAATAAGGCTTCACTGATTGTCAAAATCCAAAAAGAACAAATAAGATGGAACAGTATCCAATAATTAACTGAAGCTCTATAGTTGCCACTATGCCCTAATTCACTTTCAAGGGGCAGAAACCCTCTTTAACATTTTATGGTTAGCAATTTAGCACATAAGGAAGCTCAAAGGAATTGGAAGTTACGAAACCCAATAGAGGAAGAAAATGGCGAGAAATGGACAAAATTCAAAAATAGTGCTATATGTACCAGCCCAGGAGAAAGGAATCATGACAGATACTTTAGTACAGCACGCTGCTCTATATTCATTCTCCGCATATGGAAATCAGGCATGTACAATTCAGGAGCAAATAACTATTTACATCAAAAATAAAAGTTCTAGAAGCCATAGACAATTGTGTCGTTCCCAACTACTATAATACATGTCAGTTCAGCTTCCAACAGCTTTGTAGCCATATCAACTAAAATCAAGTTATTATAGACCCCACCAGTTCCCTTCAGCTACTACCTTTAAAACTAACTTACAATTTGCATATATAAATATATAAAATTTAATATAGAATATAGGAGTTTAAAATTTGATATATTTCTATGATACCTATAGGTACAAACCAACAGACATGTTGGCAATATTGTTAAGAGACAAGCTAAGCACTGCTTGGACTTGATTATAGCGTGTAGAGCTTGATATGATTCTAAGGGAAATTTGGTGGAGACAATAGCATGTTGAGAAATTTCAATTTCAGTGGGTGAAATTCAAGCCAAGGTGTTTATGTTGCCTTTAATATTTAAAATGCCCAAATTACTTAATTGGTAAAACCATTAAGAACCATACCCCAAAAGTTAGCTGCTGAAATGAGAGAGCTAAAAATCTATATAAAACCAATTCTAACATCACCACCTGCATTGCATGATTGCAATTGGGAGACACTGGGCAATTAGTACACGAGATAGAGTGGGGATGCAGGGGTGGAGTTGTTGTATATGGAACCTATTAATATTCCTAGTCCTACTTGTATTACCTCACTTAAGCTCATGGACCATGCTAAGCAAAACTAGAGATTGAAATCATTGTTATGTTTGTGTATGGGATTAATGTCAAGCCATCACAAGCCCCTTGCTTGTGGAGACTACTTCTAACATGAATTCATGGACCATCTTCCTAAAGTTAAGATGCAATTACATATGTGTGTGTGTGTGTGTGTGAGTGACTTTAACATGTCTAATAGCAACTATGGTGGTTGTTGTACTGAAATTTAAAATAAGGATGTGTGTAGCTTTGAAATACAAAAAAGGTGTGTAATATACTATCTTAATCATACAAATAGAAATAGAGGTGGATTCTGTCAAACACATATTATGTCTTTTATATCTGTGATAAAGTATAAAATTACCTTAATATGGAAAGAATATTACTCAGTTCTCTAGTCTTTAAAAGAATTGCTGTCATGTAAACATTACAACAGAAAAGAATATTTCCCTTCTAACTAGTACCTATCCTACAATTGAAGGGTCTTCCAAGCTTAATGGTTTTATTTTTCTTTATAGCAACTGCAAGAATCAAAATAAAGCACCTAGTTCAATTATATCCACTTACAGTTGAAGGGTTCTTGGTTTGGCATCCCCCTTTGTTAAGAAGGACTAAAAATTGGGGATAGTTTGTACTATACTAATTGCTCATGATCGTAAATTAGCCACACGCATAATAAATAAACTAACATAATTTATAGAAAAAGATAGGTGGGTGTTAGAGAGAGAGACAGAGAATGGAGGATAGCAGCTTTTGCTTTTGAAAGTTTTACTCTTTTTGAACAATTTTAGGGGAATGACTGTCTGCTGTGGGGAAAGACCAAAGGGGGCCAAGTGTGGTCGTTAGCTCATAGTGGTTTATGGAATCTAAAAAGCACACCCAACATTTTACAGCACAAAAGAGACCAAATGGTCTTTGTCACTTTACTGAATGGCCAAACTCAGGGAATGTTGGATTCTCCAAGCAAAGAAAATCGAACCCATACATAAACTGACCATCTTATGAGTTAAGATTTTTGGGCAATTCAACAAAATACAAACAGACAGTTAACAAAATTGCCCATCTCTAGACAATTAGATACTCACTATTGAATTAAAAAAATAAGCAATTTTGTTTCTTTCCACCAAAAGAAGAAAGCACATTGGTTTTATTCTATGTTTGTGAATAATGTTCATTAATAAATTCTAATGATATCTCTCAGGCTCCAGTGCCTTTTGCTTTATCTCCTGTACTAGCCATATAAAAAACTCTTTGAGGGCATGTGCATGATTAGTACACTAGCGAATTTACCATACTCTCCCTGAATTGGAATTTACCTACAAATTGTTCAATTTGTGATGCTCTTCTAAGATTAGTTAAAGCCATTGTAAATAATGTTCTTTAAAGCTTCCTGACTCAGTGACAGGCATGCTAGTTCCCTTTATACTACCAAAAATTATAGCATTCTACAAGCACACAACTTTTACATATTGACGCATAGCCTAAAAGGATCAAAGGACATAATTTTTATGTTGCAGCCATTGCTGGTAGTAAGTTAACTTATCCAAAAAGAAGCACATGGATCTGCAAAATATGCAAAATCAAAGTATGCATCTGGTTTTGTCCACTGATGCCAAGCCAAGGCTAAAATCAAAGTTAACATAACCAAGCACTTTCAAGTGTTAATTATGAACAATTATAACCAATCACCTATGCTAAATTGAAAGAAGTTAAGCATTAGCAAATTTAACTTGATTGATTGTTAAAANAAATTACTTAATTGGTAAAACCATTGAGAACCATACCCCAAAAGTTAGCTGCTGAAATGAGAGAGCTAAAAATCTATATAAAACCAATTCTAACATCACCACCTGCAATGCATGATTGCAATTGGGAGACACTGGGCAATTAGTACACGAGATAGAGTGGGGATGCAGGGGTGGAGTTGTTGTATATGGAACCTATTAATATTCCTAGTCCTACTTGTATTACCTCACTTAAGCTCATGGACCATGCTAAGCAAAACTAGAGATTAAAATCATTGTTATGTTTGTGTATGGGATTAATGTGAAGCCATCACAAGCCCCTTGCTTGTGGAGACTACTTCTAACATGAATTCATGGACCATCTTCCTAAAGTTAAGATGCAATTACATATGTGTGTGTGTGTGTGTGAGTGACTTTAACATGTCTAATAGCAACTATGGTGGTTGTTGTACTGAAATTTAAAATAAGGATGTGTGTAGCTTTGAAATACAAAAGAGGTGTGTAATATACTATCTTAATCATACAAATAGAAATAGAGGTGGATTTTGTCAAACACATATTATGTCTTTTATATCTGTGATAAAGTATAAAATTACCTTAATATGGAAAGAATATTACTCACTTCTCTAGTCTTTAAAAGAATTGCTGTCATGTAAACATTACAACAGAAAAGAATATTTCCCTTCTAACTAGTACCTATCCTACAATTGAAGGGTCTTCCAAGCTTAATGGTTTTATTTTTCTTTATAGCAACTGCAAGAATCAAAATAAAGCACCTAGTTCTATTATATCCACTTACAGTTGAAGGGTTCTTGGTTTGGCATCCCTCTTTGTTAAGAAGGACTAAAAATTGGGGATAGTTTGTACTATACTA
>QAOA01003503.1:153841-167986 GCA_003255065.1 Cercis canadensis | reverse complement strand
AAAAAAAAAAAAAAACGAAGATCAATTTTATGATTGAGAACAGGCTCTATTGACCTAAAGTTTTTCCTCTTTCTTTGTTAGATATAAATCTATTCATGGGCTTTCAACTATCAGCTTAAGCTTTTAGGTTGAATTGGTTCTTGACATGGTATTAGAGTCTCTTTGACCAAACAGTCAGGAAATCGAATCCTTTTGTCTCTACTTTCTCAATTAAATTGAAATTTCAGCATATGGTATAAATGGGTCTATGCTTTGTTCACGCTTCAAGCTCAAAAGGCTTTCGCGTGCGGGGGCGTGTTAGATATAAATCTATTCATGAGCCTTCACCTATCAGCTTAAGCTTTTAGGTTAAATTGGTTCTTGACATTCTTATGTGTGTTAATTTCTTTGCTTTCTCATGTGTTTAGGATTTTCATACTTATTCAACTTATCCTTTGATGATCTTGCCTCGTTGTAAAACTACAAGTTTTAAGCAAATCACAATAGAGATCAGATGATAGCAAAAACAATAGAAAGCTTTTCAGCGGCTGACTACTTATATAAACAAAACATATAGCTTATTCTATATTACATTACTCGTAAATATTTTAACTTTTCTATTTTTATTTTCTCTAAATTTTCACAAATACCTCCCACAACTCAAAGGATTTGGCTTAATGGTAAAGATGCAATAAGATCATCTAGGCTAGCCAATATTTGAATCCTAAGGTGGGTCAGCACCCAGAAATTTTTTTTTCCTCAATGCACTATGTTTAGTAGAATAGATCACAAGGACTTATAAAAATTTATTCTCTAAGTTAGGGATTGAAAGACATCCTCTCATGTGCCAGTCCGCATATCGGCGTGGGGGCCAGTGTTAGTTAACTTTAAAAGCAAACAAACCATTCTTTTTTATTTTTTAAAAAATTTTAAATTATCACTTTAATTGTTGATTTTTTTTGTATCACTTTAGTCCTTTAATTTATGATCTGTTTGTGAATTTAGTCATCCATCTAAGTCTGTTATTAAGGTTTGATGAAAAATTTTACGTGACACGTTAAATGTTAATGTGATAATTTAGTGGTGACATGACATGTATGGTATACCTAGACTGGATTAATTGGCTTAAAAAAAAAAAAAGAACATTCCATATAGCCTCGTTTGATCTAAGAGGGAAAAAGAAAAAGAGACACGAGCTTCCTCTTACCTGGAACCAGAGAAAACGAGCCAACTCCTCCATCAACCATCTATCTTTCTCAGGCTTGTGCGGAGCAATGGATTCTTGGCCATGTGTAGCCAGTGCGGAGCAAGCCAAAACTGGCTTCGTGACTACTGGGACAGCAGCCATTGTCCATGGGAATGCAGGCTCATCAAGAACCCTGCTCAGTTTCTTCGTGACTGTGAAGCTAGAGAGAGAATAAGAAGAAAGATGCAGGGAGAGAGAAGAGAGAAACGATGAGAGCTACGAACCCAAAACGCTGTGTTTTTGTGTTTTTTCCTTTCCTCAAACCTCGTAACGGTGGCATTTGGTTGATGAAAAAAAAAATGGGTTAAAACGATGCCGTTTTGAACCAACCTAGTCCAAACATGCCACATGACTCATGTTACTTCAACATTTAACATGTCACATGAAATTTTTCATTAAACCTCACTCATTAACAAACTTTGACAGATGACTAAATTGATAGACGGATCATAAATTAAAAATATTAAAATGACACAAAAAATAAAAATTAAGATAGACTAAATTTATTAAGCTAGACTAAAATCAAAGAGTTACAATTAGAAAATATTGATCATTTAAATTGTAATTTTATGATGATATATTTAATATATTATTTAAAAATACTATTTAATAAATAATTGGGTTGAGTTAAATTAATTTACTACTTTTGCTAACCCGAACTCAACCCAACTCAATATTTATTAAAAAAATTCAACCCATATCAAAATTTAAACCAAACCAATCCATCAATTTTGTTTGGGTTGCTCAGTTGAGTGGAGTTGGTTTAAGTTTTGAACAGCATTACCCCAACCATTGACTGAACCTCCGCCCTAGGCAGAAAAAATATAATTAAGCTTAAGTATAAGCTATAGCCTGTATACACATCCAGAAAAAGAATTCAATAACCATCCAGTTAATTACACAGGCAATGTTTCAATAGCTAGCTAGGCTGGGAAGCCAATCTTCAGGGGCTCTGTTGAACCTGCATTTCTTCTAACTGTAGAATCATCTCCAGCTTATTTATTAGTGTTGTTCCCAAGCCTACAAAATAGAAAATAAAATATAGATGATAACAATAGGTTAGAGAAAATTATAGATGTGGTACCAGGATGAGGCACGGCTAGCTCGCTTTCTTTAAGACAATTCACGCCTCTCGTAGGTGATTTTTAGTATATCTACCAGGTGCAACGAGTTTTAGGCGCGTTGCCTTCAAGATACAACATCCCGGTAGCCACACTGTTTATCCTCCAATATTCTGCACAAATAGGAGGAAATGACTCTCTCCAACACCCTTCTCTACCCAAGTGTTTACTCACACAATATAAGCAAATAATATGCACACACTACAATTAGGTTGCACTTACAAATCTATCTCATACTCATTCCAATTGTAGAAGCACATACACATATATATAGTGTAGTATACGACCTTTTCAAATTCTAGCTGTTAGCCACAATTAAATAAATATTATAAGCTTTTAAAACAAAGAATCAAAGCACAAATAAAACAGCCAATTAAAAGCCAAAACCATTCAGCCAATTAAAACATTTCAAAGCATTTTATAATGCAGTTACATAGCCACAACCGAATAGTTTTAAGGCTAATAACAAAAGCCTTTAAACACAATAAACATAGAGAAGAGAAGTAGTATTTTAGAACGTTAAGAGAATGGAAATCTTTGGATGTAAGTCTTCGCCAGCAGATCAGGTTTTTGTCAAATATAGCTTTCAGAGAATGGAAATCTAGTGATCATGAACAGACCTGCAAAGATATATGATGTGAGGCTAGGAATGTCCCATGTCTTGGAGATCAAGAACACTTGTTCCAAAATAATTTTGTTCAATTTAAGTCCATTTTGTAACATTGATTGACGTTCAATATGGCTCTTCAAAAGTAAGAGGATAGATTGAAGTCTCTTGGGAATACCTGGAAAATTTTGCATGCATGGAGGCATACAAAATTAATGTTAAAACTTCTTGATGAAATATCAAGCAATATAGGCTATAGCAATTTTAGTGTCTTCCCCTCAAATAAAAAAAAAAAATAGTTTCTGATATATTTTAAAACTTTTAATATAGAATTATTTTATGTTAAGGATTTATATTTCCTTACTTTTAAAGTAGTTAAATAAAAATATATAATTTTTGCAAGTTTATAAATGTATTAAAATTTTAATAATAAATAAAAGGAGTATTATAAAAGGAAAGATTGTTTCTGAAAACTCAAGATTGTAGCTTTATATGCACTCCTATATATATATATATATATATAGAGAGAGAGAGAGAGAGAGAGAGAGAGAGAGAGAGAGAGAGAGAGAGAGAGAGAGAGAGAGAGAGAGAGAGAGAGAGAAGACGCCAATAATTTAGGAATCTGAAAACTGTGAATTCAGATGGATTTGTGTCCGTGGTTCCTCTTTGAACAGCTAGGAAGGAAGTAATTTTGAAAACTCCATCCTAGAAGCCAAAGATGTTCATCATATAAAATTTTCAAGGTTTGGGCTCTAGTCTATGAGCTACAATGTAGACTCGAAGTCAAACACTTTAAATTAAACAAAAGGTATAATTATGTTATGTGCAATAATTTCACTGAAAATTTAAGTAGGTCATTATAATTCGATTTTGTCTAAATAGGTCTTTCTACTTTCAACTTGATATCAATTCTCTATCATCAATCTCAATTATAACACGTTAATGAGTTACTGCCGTGTCAAACGGTGTTCATATTTGGCAAAAATTAAAACCCAATCAGCATCTTATCAACAACACTCGAGACTTGCAAAATAGAAGTCGTGACTAAACTGAGTCTACTTCCTCTGGTTCGGTCTTCTTCCATCTCCCTACACTGAAACCAGTTGGGATACTGCTCTTTGGCTGCGAGAAAGAGAGTGATAAATGCTTGCTTTTTGTGAATCAAAGTGAGGGAAAGAGTGAGAGACAGAGAGAGCAACAGTATGGCGACGATAGTTTTGCAAGAAACAAAATCCCTCTCTACAATCAAGATGCAACCATTGACGGATGAATCCAATGGAAGAGAGCTATTATTGGATTTAAAAAAAGAATAAAAATAAAAGGGGAATTGACAATGACTAAGGGCAAAGAAGCAAGGAAACGGGAAACGTATTACCGCCCACTGCAAGTTTGCAAAGCTTCCATGGAAACACCTTTATTTTCGACCCTCTAATTTCAAAGAGTGTGCATGCCAATGTGCAGGTGAAATGGTTTTATATCACCTCAAAATTCTTATGGTTTTATAAATAGGAAGATAACTCAGTTTTGGTTTTCCTTTCGGCCATGCTGATTGGATTTTATTTTGTGCTGACTAGGATATCATTTTTGCCAAATGTGCACACCATTTGACACGTCAACAACTCATTAATGGTGTTATAACTAAGATTGACAGTAATGATTTGATTATATCACGTTAAAATTATAGGAACCTATTTAGACATATTTAAATTATAGGGACTTACTTGGATTTTTGCTAAAACTATAAAAACCCAGAGCAATGGGAAATCAGAAGCTTTTATTAATGGGGCAAAACTTTTATTAAAATATTTATATTAACATGACATTATATTTTAGTAGTAAAAAGTTATATATTTTTCAAATTAATTTATAAATATAATAGATAAGAAAAATATTATAAATTTACTTAATGTGTAGAAATTTAATTTTTAGATTATATAATAGTTACCTAGAGATTCTAAGATCATACAAAAAGTTAATATCAACTCAACCAAATATATCACATACATATAATTGTAATTTTTAATTTTTTTAAGAAACAAAGAATAAAGAGACATTAAAAATAAATTGTCATATTCATGTAAACTACAAACCAAAAAAATATAACAGAAAAAGGACTTTTGTATTTTTATTAAAGTTTGCATGTGCCTAGAAAGGGAAAAGTTTTCTAAAAGGAATTATGCTAAGACAAAATATAATAAAAATAAGAAAATAGAAACTATAAAGTGGCTAGTAAGATACAAAAATTAAAAGATTGAAGAGTTTCAAGAAGATTTTTTTAAAACATAAAATAAATTAGTATGTTTGTAAAAATTAAAAGTAAATTGTTTTTCTTTTTGAGTTGTGTACTTCTTACTTGTGACCAAAAAATAATTATTTTTCTCTCTCTAACTTCACGTATGAAGGGACTTTAAAACTTTAAAATATTGTCACAATAATATAGTAGTGGGGCTGTAAGAGTGAGAGCAATATTTTAATGAAAACAAACTAATATAAATAGTAGAGAAAATGGTTATAATTATATATACATTATATATACACCCTTGAAACTGGATCTGCCAATGACCCAGAGCATAATTAAACTTAAACAAAATAAACCCATGGGTTCCAAAACAATAAATATCCCACTCCAATATATGATTATTGTTGAGCAAGCATGCCCTCAAAAAAAAAAAAAAAAAAAAACAGCCAAACAACTAGATCTTAAACCAGAATACAACACAAACTGCTTAGCTAGAGAGAATTTATTTTTGGTGTACTAGATAATTACACAGGCAACGAAGGAGATCTTGGAAGGCTTTCTGGATGGTTATTTCCTTCATTTGTTGAGCCAGCATCGCTTCCATTTATAGAACCATCCTCTGATTGATTGATTTTTTTAGAACTTGAGGAGAATATATATCTTCGGCTGCAAATTTTGGCCAGCATAACAGACCTTTGCCAGATACAGCTTTCAGAGACTAGCAAACCTAGCAAGATAAGGGATCCAGTGATTATGAACAGGCCTGCAAAGCTCAGTGTGGTGAGGCTGGGAGTGTCAGCAGATATTTGGTCATACTGATCTTGTAGATCATCATGACTGTTGCCAAAGTATTTTTCGTCAATCTGATCCATTGTTGGACCTTGAGTGACATTTAATATGGCTCTTGAGAAGTTAGAGGTTAGGTTGGAGTCTTTTGGGAATGCCTGAAAAATAGAGCATTAGGCATACAAATGTCAAAAGTCTTAACTAAAATTGAACTAAACCTCAATATATCTATATATTAGCAATATAGAAAGAATCCAATAGGAAGCATTAGACATGCATGGTAACATTTATATTAGAAATTCTAATTAATGCTCCTTAGATATAGTCTATAGTATCAAATGGCCTATGATCAAGTGATACTAGAGTTATTCTTAGAACTTAAGAATTTCATGTTTGGATCTAGAGTTGTAGCCAAATTTTTTTTTTTAAAACAAAAAAAAAGATATCATTTATAGACACTTACAAAACCAAAACTATCGGTGTGATAGGTAGGTCCAGCCATTATATACTTTGAACCATATTCTTTGAGGAAGACCTTAATGTAGGGTATTTCATCAAAAATAGCAGCAACACCTCCTTTGTGAGTTCCATTTTTTAAGGCATCGCGATATTGTTCAATCGTGGAGTAATTTCGAAGCCTTGATTCATTGAACTTTAAGCGATCTATTAATAAATCCCTTACGAAAGAACCTTCTTGGTATCCGACATTTTCTTGGTTTCTTTTCAGACTACTCACGGTAGGGTAACTTGGCTTTAGTTGATCTAATGTCAAGATTGACGACAAACTTGCTATGTAGCTTTGCATGAGGACGAAAGCCAACCCTAACCACACCACCAGTACAAACCAAGAGCATTTCTTGGCAACCGATTCTCCTAGAAAATAAAGTAATGAAATCAGTACAAGAGTGCATATAATTCTAATCTTTGTATATATGTAGTAACTTTTAGACTGAGTATTTTGGTATTGCTTTTTCAATAGGTGCTTGTAAAGTGTTTTTTGTTTTTTGTTTTTTTTTGTTTTTTTGGCTACATATATACAATGGGGAGGGAGGAATTTAAACTCTCACACATTGGGCGAGGGACAAGGGATGGAGACCCTCTCCTCATGACATTTTTTTAACAAATTTTTATTAATTGAACATTAAAATGCCAATAAAGTAGCTTTTGGTAAGAAGTTACCAATTAAACAACAAATTTTGACCAGGTTATAAATTTTAAAAGGCTTTTATTTAAGTTCTTTTTTGCAAGTTTTGTAACAGATCAGCAATAATCTACTGGTTCTTAATAAATTCAAGATCATACACAGTTAATTGCTTCTTTTCTTCTTTCTTTTTCCTTAAGTATAATTGCTTCTTTACTGTCTTCTGTAAAGTAATTATAAAAGTCACTTGGAAAAGAAAGTAATCATAAAACTATCATTCAACATTTCCATTGTAAGTAATCAAGGCGCAGTGTTCTTCAACAAGAATTTATGAAATTGATTATTTGCATAGAACATCAAATTTGAAAATAAGTGCAAGGAATGATTAATTGGTTCGTCATAAACTAATATGGCGGAACAAAAAAATATACAAATAATTAAGAGCAGGTTTGAAAAATCAAAACCATTTTAATTTATTACATCAAATTATTCATAGTTGAAATTAAATAACATATGGTTTGCAGGAGATATGGAGATTGAGCTTCCGTGCCGTCATATAACAAAAAAAAAAAAATTATATAACGTATCTGCTTTAATGTTTGTACTTCAATTATTTATTCATTTTTTTTAGAAAAAAAAAAGAGAGAGAACATCTGAAAGAGATAATTAAATTAACTTTAAAGGATTAGGGATTAAAGATTACTTTCAGGAAGCACCGCTTGAGCTACAGGAAGCCATAAGATTGATGCTCCAGTAAGTTGTTTTTGACGTGGTGAATCTTGAATTCCTGCTTCTTTATTTGCATTATGTTCCATGAACAATATTGTAACTCCTATAAAGACACAAAATAAAATACAGAAAGCCAAAGATCCCATCTAAATGGCTTCAGAAAGATCCACATATCTAAGTGGCGATCATGTCGAACTTGTGTAAGCATCCTCACGCCTGATTGTGCATATGGTAACGTAAAATCCACATAGGTTGACCAGTTCGCCACAATAGTTACATCACCCACCACAGCATCATACTTTTCATAAAAGAAGAAATCCAATAGGAAGCATTAGACATGCATGGTAACATTACTTAATGCTCCTTAGATATACTCTATAGTACCAAACGGCCTGTGGTCAAGTGGTACTGGAGCTATCCTTAGGATTTGTGAGTTTCATAATCGAATCTAGAATTATAGCCAAAATTCCAAAAAAAGAAAAACAATATAGTTTATAGAGACTTACGAAACCAAAACCATTGGTGCGATAGGTAGGTCCAGCCATCATAAATTTTGAACCATATTGTTTGAGGAAGACCTTAATGTAGGGTAATTCATCAAAAATAGCAGCAACACCTCCTTTGTGAGTTCCATTTTTTAAGGCGTCGCGATATTGTTTAATCGTGGAGGATTCTCGAAGCCTTGATTTATCGAACTTTAAGTGATCTATTAATAAATCCCTTACGAAAGAACCTTCTTGGTATCCGACATTTTCTTGGTTTCTTTTCAGACTATCCACGGTAGGGTAACTTGGCTTTAGTTGATCTAATGTCAAGATTGAGGACAAACTTGCTGTGTAGCTTTGCATGAGGACGAAAGCCAACCCTAACCACACCACCAGTACAAACCTAGAGCATTTCTTGGCAACCCATTCTCCTAGAAAATAAAGTAATTATATAGTTTTTAGAGACTTACGAAACCAAAACCATCAGTGCGATAGGTAGGTCCAGCCATCATATACTTTGAACCATATTGTTTGAGGAAGACCTTAATGTAGGGTAATTCATCAAAAATAGCAGCAACACCTCCTTTGAGAGTTCCATTTTTTAAGGCGTCGCGATATTGTTCAATCGTGGAGTAATTTCGAAGCTTTGATTCATCGAACTTTAAGTGATCTAATAATAAATCCCTTACGAAAGAACCTTCTTGGTATCCGACATTTTCTTGGTTTCTTTTCAGACTATCCACGGTAGGGTAACTTGGCTTTAGTTGATCTAATGTCAAGATTGACGACAAACTTGCTGTGTAGCTTTGCATGAGGACGAAAGCCAACCCTAACCACACCACCAGTACAAACCAAGAGCATTTCTTGGCAACCGATTCTCCTAGAAAATAAAGTAATGAAATCAGTACAAGAGTGCATATCTATTCTTTGTATATATGTAGTAACTTTTAGACTGAGTATTTTGGTATTGCTTTTTCAATAGGTGCTTGTAAAGTGTTTTTTTTTTTTTTTGGCTACATATATACAATGGGGAGGGAGGAATTTAAACTCTCACACATTGGGCGAGGGACAAGGGATGGATACTCTCTCCTCATGACATTTTTTTAACAAATTTTTATTAATTGAACATTAAAATGCCAATAAAGTAGCTTTTGGTAAGAAGTTACTAATTAAACAACAACTTTTGACCAGGTTATATAAACTTTAAAAGGCTTTTATTTAAGTTCTTTTTTGCAAGTTTTGTAACAGATCACCAATAATCTACTGGTTCTTAATAAATTCAAGATCATACACAGTTAATTGCTTCTTTTCTTCTTTCTTTTTTCTTAAGTATAATTGCTTCTTTACTTTCTCGTGTAAAGTAATTATAAAAGTCACTTGGAAAAGAAAGTAATCATAAAACTATCATTGAACATTTCCATTGTAAGTAATCAAGGCGCAGTGTCTTCAACAAGAATTTATGAAATTGATTATTTGCATAGAACATCAAATTTGAAAATAAGTGCAAGGAATGATTAATTGGTTCATCATAAACTAATATGGCGGAACAAAAAAAATACAAATAATTAAGAGCAGGTTTGAAAAGTCAAAACCATTTTAATTTATTACATCAAATTATTCATAGTTGAAATTAAATAACATATGGTTTGCAGGAGATATGGAGATTGAGCTTCTGTCCCGTCATATAACAAAAAAAAATTAAATGACATATCCGCTTTAATGTTTGTACTTCAATTATTTATTCATTTTTTTTCTAGAAAAAGAAAAAATGAAAGAACATCTGAAATAGATAATTAAATTAACTTTAAAGGATTAGGGATTAAAGCTTACTTTCAGGAAGCACCGCTTGAGCTAGAGGAAGCCATAAGATTGATGCTCCAGTAAGTTGTTTTTGACATGGTGAACCTTGAATTCCTGCTTCTTTATTTGCATTACGTTCCATGAACAATATTGTGACTCCTATAAAGACACAAAATAAAATGGTGAACAGCCAAAGATCCCAACTAAATGGCCGCAGAAAGATCCACATATCTAAGTGGCGACCATGTCGAACTTTTGTAAGAATCCTCATGCCTGATTCTGCATATGGTAACGTAAAATCCACATAGGTTGACCGGTTCGACACAATCGTTACATCGCCGACCACAGCATCATACTTTTCATAAAAGAAGAAGAAGAATTCAATAAATATGAGCTTTAACATTGTATATGAAGCAAATATAGTACGTGGATAAAATTAAAAAGAAAAAACGTACAATTTTCATAGACCCAAAATATAATTTAACCTATATAGATATGTGGGAGATGTAACAATGCCTGAGATTGCTTCGTCTAACCTTTGTTATCCAAATCTGTTCCAGAAGTTGGTCGTAAGTGCCATTACTCTTCCCCTCTCTGTTTACAAAAGCTTCAAACTCATACGAAACATGCAAACCTAACCCTCGCAGATAAGCTACTGTAGCATTGAAAACGTCAATTGAGTACCCAGTAACCTGGTTCTGTATCGTCTGGTTTGTACTATTCAGTTTTAGATTCACAAACTGGGTGAAACCAGACTTCTTAGGTATCCCAATTATCAACGTCTTGCCTCCTAAAAGTGGAGCACTGGCCCCTACCCCAAACTGAGCAACTAAGAAGGAAAGCAAAGAGAAAAGGTAGACATAATAGTATGACTTTGCCATCTCTCAATTGATCGATAGCTAGCTTCAGTTCCTAGCTGCCTTTATATAAACCACAGAATGCTCACCTGCATGCATTAAAAACATTAAAAGATAAAAATTATATATAGAAATTGAATCATAGAAGCCATCTTTTCTTTTTTAAAAAAACAGAAAATTAATTTATATAAGGAAGGGAATCTTCCACAATATTAAAAAGAAGAAGAGCTCTAACTTAGCAGAGTGAGCTTATAGAGAGAGAGATATTACCAGGAAATTCGGCTACAATGAGCATGACTTGAATAGTTTTTTTTTTTTCTTTGGGCGTAAAAATATTATTTCGAGTCACTCTCACTATAGTCGTCAATATAATATTTAAAAGATAATATTTGCAACTGAAGCTTCNAAAAAAGAAAAAAAAAAAAAAACATAAAAAAAAAAAAAAAAAAAAAAAAAAAAAAAAAAAAAAAAAAAACAAGGCAGGGCACAAAAGAACGACATGGTTAGAGAAATTAATTAATTTTAAAAGTTCCCTCAAAAAACTTAAATTTAAAAGTAGTGTTATACATTATTTTTCTCATATTTTTTTTATGGACCTTTCTCACCTACCAATGAGATATGTGATATCCACTTGACGTAACAACATTAATAATTATTGATATGGAAGTATTTAATCTTAATCATTTATTTTGTAACATCAATGATTATATTATGTTGCCACATCAAAAAGATATTACATACTTCTATGATATATTAAACCACCATTTTCTTATTAATATGAACATAATAAATTTATACCTGATAAATTAAATTGGATTGGTTTAAAACTTATTTTATAATAATTACAAATATAAAATTTCGGTCTGAATGCAGAACAAAAGCCCCAATTTCAGTTTTGAATGCAGGTTGAGGAATTTTCCTTCACGGACATCTGGTCCTAATCTCTGCGGCAAAACAACAAACACCTTCTATTCAGACAATAGACACATCAATAATAACACTACCAAAGCACGAAAGGAGAATCTAACCAGCCACAAACACTAATTATCATTACCTTCACCAGCATCAGAGCTTCAAACACTTCCTGCTCCAAAGAAACCACCCTGCAAACGGACAACAGATTTACAAAAGCTTTCAGAAATATCACAACTTTCCAAAATGGGTATCAAAAAAATGCAAGTGAGTATATATTTCAGAACTGCAATTCTTAAACGTGAGTAAAATACTACAACTTTCTGAAATGGGCATAAAAGAAATCCAACTGGGTATATTTCAAAATTCTCATAGAAAAACCTGAGGATACTTTGATTTGCAGAGGGGAGAAGGAAGCCAGGTCCATAGCCTAACGAACAGTGCGCCTAGCCTCCCACTTCAACTTTGCGACTCTTCTTGACCTCGGTATCCGAGTCGCTGTCACTTTCTTTCTGAAGCTCAGAGGGGTGTGGAACATTGGTTAATCGAAACCCCCGCGACCGGAAATGGACGTTTCGATGAGCTGAAGCAACTGGGTTCAGAAAGAAATTATGGGAGGCCGATTTTCTGGGTTCTAGATGAAGGAGAGAGTTGAGGAGAGGACGGAAGGGAACACTAGTGAAGCAATGGTCCTGTTTCGAAACGTTAAAATAAAAAAAGTAAAAAAAAAACCATACAAAAACGAATTTTCTGCGTCTCAGCCCAGTGGTATGCGTTTTGCATTTGGGCACGTCCCTGAAACGGGTACGTGCTGTATTTTGGCGTTTTGGTGCTTTTAAGCTATTGAGAGACAAAGAGAAATGTATTATATTATTAAATTTTATATTAAATATATTTATTTAATTAATAAAAAAATAAATTTATAAAATTATAAATTTTTATTCCTTTTCCCTTTCTTTTCTCTCCATTGTTGATATCCAATATCTAAACAAAGGAAAGGAAAGTCCCTCTTAACCCTCCTCCTTAGTCCTTCACTTTCCCTCTCTTTCTTCTTATTTCATTTCCTTTCCTTCTCATTTTAACTCTCAAATAAACCCTTAGTCATTAGAATTAGAATATTAATGTCAAAAGTTATATTTCTACTACATACTTGCTAAATGATAAATGTATTAAATTTAACAAAGAATTCCATCCCTTTACAATTTCTCATCCTTGGCATCTCGGTCCCTCTTTCTAGGTCTGTGCCACATCAAGCAAGATTTTAAAATTCAGATAAATTAAAGAAGAGAAAAAACAAGAAAAGATGATAGCCACTCTATCTTGTGCTTATCAAGATTTGATAAATTGGAATCTATTGATTGAAAATATTTTGTTTCCTTGCTTTCTCCTATGTTCATGATTTTAAATTTTCATCCTTATAGAACTTTTTTTTTCTTTTTTTAATAGTAAGAGTATCTTCAAACTAACTTTCGCACACTAAGACTAAGTTGTCTAATGCAATCACGAGAAAATTTTCCTTGGGACTGGCCCCAAAATTTAAACATTAGCTAGCTTGAATGAATCTATTGCATCTTTATTGAACTTGTACTCATGATTTTAGTGTTTTTAAGCCGAGATTCTTTTAAACCCAATCTGTTTATTTCTTTTCCCTTCACTATGGTAATGCCATCAATTTCCAAAATTTAATTATCATAGCTGGCAGCATTTTACCAGTCAGACAAGGAATTAATGGGGACAAATGATCATTCTAGATTATTAAGGATCAAGGTCAATTGGTAGCAGAAAAAGAAAGGATTAAATGTCAACTAGGAAGCACAAACACCCCAATTTGCTGTTGTGTCGGCGTGTCCGACACAACGTGGAGTGCTTGACATAAGTACGAACGTGTCCATATAAAAAAAAAAAAATCGACTTGGACACACAGCTCAGACACAACTGGTCATTTTTTCACAATTTTTTTTATAGAAAAAAATGTTTTTTTTTTCTTTTGTTTTCATGAAGAGTCTAATTTCACTTGATGAACCAAAAATGGAGGCCATGATTTTTATTGATGATGGAGATAAGAATTATCATGAAGAGACTATTGAGGCCAATTAATAAGATTAGCATACTTTAATCTTTTTGCTTGTATGCAGTTAATATGTTAAGGAAATGATAGATTAGAATGAATAGGTGATATCCCTTGACTTTTTTTTTTTTTTTTTTTTTTTTTTTTTTTTTTTTTTTTTTTTTTTTTTTTTTTT
>QAOA01003503.1:92411-153782 GCA_003255065.1 Cercis canadensis | reverse complement strand
ATATATATATATATATATATACATGATGTGTCGTGTCTTACATTTTTTAGAATTTCTTTTGTCCCGTGTCTAGCGTCATGTCCCATGTCCGTGCTTCTCAGAAGGTCAACTTTGAATTCTTGAGAGTATTGAAATATATATGGTATTTATTTATAAAAATGAAAACGACCCAGCTGAATTAAAAAATTAAGAAGCAAAACGTTCTTATCATTTTTTTTCAATTTTTTTTTTTAAAAAAAACATAGAAGAACTATCAATTTAAAGAAATCTTTATTTAAAAGAAAGTTAAATTAACATTTAGTTCATTACTTTATAAATGAACATTAGTAAAGAGAGCATTTGGTCTAAAATATAGAAAGAAACTTCTAACAAATATTAACAATTAGATTTTTTTGTCCAGGAATAATTAGATTTTGATGTACAACTGTGTGATTAAAGCTAAACTGGCCTTATTGTAATATTAGATGCTGTCATCAAACATCTATACATGGCTGCGTTCATGTCAAGATATAGAGTCAAGTTTTATTTAATTATGATATTAGTTAAGCCAAGTCTATAATATCATTGAAGAAAATAGGTAATAATGCATATTGAATATTAACCAGTCATTTATCACAACATACTTTAAAACTACATACAATTGTCTGCAAATTACATAATTCATTAATAAATTTAAGTTTGACAAAAAATAATTAAAATGAGATAATTTAAACAAATTTGATTAACTATGCAATTTATATAACGACAATAGCTGATTTATGTTCAATAAACTTCAGTAACCCATTTACATGGGTATTGCTGGATTAGTTTTTTTTTTTTTTTGATAACCCAATACAACTAAGACAAGTCATTTCTGCTCTATGGTCCTAATGTCCAATGACCCATAACTGTAGCTTCTTGTAGATAAGCACTTTGAGATGCTATCTTTTTGTCAAAGCAAGGCCTCGAACGCACAGCTCTCTCCTTCCGAAGAGAGCCTTGTGACAATCTAATCTACACCCAGATGNAAAATGATTAAATGAATTAGCGATTTAGCAGGAATAATCTGTTTTAGCTGCATTTTATATTGAGGGCATATGGCGATAAATATATTTATTAAAGACCACAAAAGTTATTTAAAAAAAAAAAATACAAGAAAAAAGAAAAAGGTTAATGTAACAGCCCTAATGTTTGGGAAAACTAATTTTTACTGACCCCAAGTTGAGACTCCCCAATGAAGAAATATTTTGGGTACCATAGAAAATAGGACAAAAGCCGGCCCTTTTTTGTTTTTCAATTTTCTTCTTCGAGGAAGTTATGTTGACAAAGATGTTTCAAGTTTTTAATGACAGTTATGGTTTTCAATTGAGTTTTGTAGCCACAAGTAGGATTGAATTAGTACTATTTTTCTGAATGCTGATTACTACTTATCATTATTTTTTGTCTAATCTTTCTGTAATGGTGATGAACACTATCCTATTCCTACCCCTATAGTAATTTTTTTTTTTTTAAATGGAAATATCCACCAAGTAATTTTGGTATTATTGCAAAAATCTAAAAAACGTAGTCCACTTAGTATTTTTTTAATAGAATTATGCTTATTTAATCTAATACACCCACATCGCCTCGTACTTATAATTTATAGTTTGTTTCTTCTTTAAGCTTCATAATTAAGCATATTCTATGCTGAAAGTAATGCAAAAACAAAGAAAGAAATGAAAATAAGTCAGAATTTTCAGGTTTATCCAGCTGGTCAGTTGAGAATTCTAGCATATTCAAGTCAAAAAGACCTTATTTTGAAGAGACTATCAATTAGATATCGATAAAAATGAGTAAAGATTCATAAGAAAATAACATGCATTCTTTAAGAAAACTCTATTCATCTTCTCCACCCAAATTGAGAATTTTATTAAGGTTCTTATTGAGTCTTGATGCAGAGAATCAGAACCAAGAACACCAAATGAAATGCAGAAGAATCAATTGTAATTCCATTATCTTTTCCTTCTAATACAGAGACATATATATCAGTAAATACACATGTGATGTGTAAATATATTAACCATTCAGATCAAAAACAAATCTAACTCTAATCTAACTGATTGCTAACTGATGATGACGTGGCTAACTAACTAATTGACTAATGCTGAACTGAATAAGTGTGGAAACACGTGTCTAATACTCCCCCTCAAGGTGGGAGGTAAATGTCTAATACTCCCAACTTGGATAATAGGTATCTGAATTGAGTGACAGGGAGAGCTTTAGTCAAGATATCAGCGATTTGGTGCTGAGATTTAACATGAATCAACTTGAGGAAACCAGAGGTAACATGCTCCTGGATGAAATGGCAGTCAATGTCCACATGTTTGGACCTGTCATGAGACATAGGATTGGATGCAAGGTGAATGACAGATTGGTTATCACAGAAAACCATAACAGAAGGCACTGGCAGTTCAAAAATTCTGCAAAGCTGTTTTAACCATAGTAATTCACTGGTGACACTAGCCAATGCTTGATACTCAGCTTCTGCAGAAGACCTGGAAACAGTGGGTTGACGTTTGGATTTCCATGTAATGGGAGAATTGCCAATGAAAACACAGTAACTAGAGGTGGATCTCCTGGTGTCAAGGCAGCTACCCCAATCAGCATCAGCATAAGCAGTGACTTTAAGAGAAGAAGTTGAAGGGAAAAGCAAACCTTGACCTGGACAGGACTTTAAGTACTGAAGTAAGTGATGGACAACATTTAGATGGGAAGTTCTTGGGGAAGACATATATTGACTGAGTTTGTTGACAGTGTATGTGATGTCAGGTCGAGAGATAGTCAAGTACATTAACCTGCCAATCAGTCGCCTATACAGTGAAGCATCAGGCAATAAGTCCCCATCTGTTCTGCTAAGTTTCAATTTAGATTCCATAGGTATGGACAAAGGCTTGGAAGCAGAAAAACCAGTATCTTCTAACAGTTGTAAAGTATATTTGCGTTGGGACAGGTAGAGACCTTGTGCTGAGTGAGCAATCTCCAAACCAAGGAAATACTGCACATTGCCAAGGATTTTGAGTTTAAACAATCTTTGAAGCAATTGCTGAACTTGTTGTACACATTTGGAATTTGGACCTGCAATTATGATGTCATCTACATAAACAAGGAGAATGACAAGGGTTGATTCGTGGCCAAGTGTAAAAAGTGAGTAATCACTGTGGGATTGATGAAAACCATGGTGAAGCAAAGTGGTGGAAAATTTGCAAAACCACTGCCTAGAAGCCTGCCGTAAGCCATAAAGAGATTTTGTGAGCTTGCATACCATGTTCTCCCCCTTAGTGTGATAGCCCAAAGGGAGTTGCATGTACACTTCCTCAAACAAGTCACCATTTAAGAATGCATTATTGACATCTAATTGGATCATGGTCCATTTCTTGACTGCTGCAACAGAAAGGAGTAATCTAACAGTGGTGATCTTTGCCACTGGAGAAAAAGTGTCCAGAAAGTCAATGCCAGCCTGTTGTGTGTACCCTTTTGCCACCAGGCGTGCCTTATACCTATCCAAGCTACCATCTGCTTTATACTTTACTTTGTAAAGCCACCTGCAACCTATTGGTTGTTTGCCCTAGGGAAGTGGAACAACCTGCCAAGTTTGGTTTGCTTCCAGTGCATTAAGCTCCTCAGTCATGGCTTGCCTCCATTCAGGATGTTTGACAGCTTGATGGTAATATTGAGGTTCATAGATGGTGGAAACATGCATGAGAAAATCTTTATAGGAAGGAGAAAGTCTGTGGTAAAAGATGGACTGATGGATGGGATAGGTGGATTTAGTGTTTGGGATAGTACAGATATAGTCTTGTAGATAGGTTGGAGGTTTGATGGTCCTGGCTGTTTTTCTTAGAGGATTGGTATGAGGAGTGATGTCTGTGGCTATAGGTTCTGCAAGGGATGGAGAAATAGTGGAAATAGGCTCAGGTATAGGGTGGATAGGAGGTGGAATAAGTGCTGGTTCAGTGGGAATGGACACTGGTGTAGAATTTTGATGAAGGGCAGGAATGACTGTGTCAGAGAAGATATCTATAGGGTCTAAAGGTGAAATAGTTTGAAAAGGAAAGGAATGTTCATGGAAGGTGACATCTCTAGATATGAAGAACTGTTTGGTGTGGATGTTGTATAGTTTATACCCTCTATAGCCAACAGGATATCCCATGAAAACTGCTGGTGTAGCACGAGGAGTGAGTTTGGTTCCCTCAGGAGGAATGGTGGAGGCTAAGCACAAACAACCAAATACTCGTAATGCTGTGTAAGGTGGTTCTTTGTGATATAGTAGTTCAAAAGGAGAAGTATTGTGCAGTAAGGGGGAAGGAGTCCTGTTAATTAAGAAGGCAGCAGTGCTAAGGCATTCACCCCAAAACTGGATAGGCACTTTGGATTGGAACAAGAGAGCTCTGGTCACATTGAGAAGGTGTTGGTGCTTCCTTTCAACAACTGAGTTCTGCTCTGGTCTATAAGGACAGGAAAATTGGTGCAATGTGCCCTGAGATTTCATGAAATCAGTGAGTTGTAGTTCTTTGGCATTATTTGATCTGAACTGCCTGATAGGACTATTAAACTGGGTCTTGACATATGTGAAGAAATGCATGACTGTGGCACTGGCTTCAGCTTTAGATTTAAGCATATAAAGCCAAGTAAAACGTGTACAATCATCAACCAATGTAAGGAAATATCGCTTACCATCATGGGTGGATTGGTGATAAGGGCCCCAAATATCACAGTGAACGAGATCAAAAGGGGATTTTGCAAAATTGTGATGTGAAGTGAATGACAATCTGCGAAATTTTGATAAGGGGCAGATAGAGCAATCGCTAGAAGAGTAAGATGTAGAACAAGAGAAAGGAACTTTATTACTAAGAATTTTCAAAACTTTGTCTGACAAATGCCCTAATCTAGCATGCCATAAATGAGCATGACTAGAAGAATCCGAAACTGAATTGACAAGGAAAGATGAATTAGGTACAAGCAAATGTTCTGAATTAAGAATTGAAAAAACAGATGTTGTATCAGTGGTGGCATGTGCATCAGTTCTTGATGTTTGCAAGATGTATAGGCCTTTACACAGCTCACCCTTGCCAATCACCCTCGACTTGTTGATGTCTTGGATGAAGAAGGTGTTAGTGTGAAAAGTGAGTGTATATAAAGAATGATGCAGCAAAGCACTCACTGATATAAGGTTGACATGAAATTCAGGTATAAAGAAGACTTCTGTCAAAAAGAAATTGGGAGCTAGCCTAACTGTGCCAATAGCAGTTACTGAGACTTTTGTTTTGTTTGGAGGGATAACATATCGATGACTTAATGATTTGTAAGAGACAAAAAATTGAAGGGAACAGGCAATATGAGATGTTGCTCCTGAATCTATGATCCATGAGTGTGGATTATCTTGAAATCTTAGAGTAGTAGCAGAAAAAGCCATACCGTTCACATTTGTGGTATTGTTGGCATTATCCACCTCAAAATGATTTGTTTGTGACATTTGGGACTGAAGTAGGTGCATCAATTGATGATACTGCTGTGAAGTCATATGGAATGATTCTTGAGGTTGATCAGGTGTAAGCAAAGCCAAATCACCAACTTGATTTACATTTCCAGCATGTGTAGTTTTTCCCTTTTTGTAGCTAGGCACATATCCAGGTGGATGCCCGTGAAGCTTGTAGCATTTGTCTTTGGTGTGGCCAAGGATCCCACAGTGCGCACATAGTGGTCTATCCTTCTTGACATACTTGGACTTGTTCTCATGTGTTGACCTTTGTCCATTGACTGCATAGGCCATTTGTGCCTCATTTTGAGCGGAAGAAAAACCAAGCTCTCGTTGCTTTTCCTCTTGAATTACCAGAGAGAAAACTTTGTTAATAGGAGGCAGAGGATCTATGAGCAGGATTTGACCTCTGACATGAGAATAAGAGTCATTGAGCCCCATCAGAAAACACAATACATATTCTTGGAGTAAATGTTCAATCATTGGCCTAGCACCTCCACAATTGCAGCTACAAATTGGTCGATATTCACCAATTTCTTCCCAGATGCCTTTCAATTTGGTGAAATATTGCCCTACTGTCAATGTTCCTTGTGAAAGATTCACCAGTTCTTTCTTGAGTTGAAAGATTCATGGTCCATTTTGCTGTTGATATCGTTCTTGAAGGTCTTTCCAAATATCAGCAGCAGTGGCTGAGTAGATTATACTAGCAGTAATCTCCTTTGACACAGAATTGAGTAGCCAAGAAGCAACAAAGTTGTTATTTCGCTGCCAAGCTAAGAAGAGCTGAGTGTTGCTCACATCAGGAATCTGGATTGATCCATCTATGAAGCCAAGTTTATTCTTGGCCAGCAACGCCATATGCATGGCTCGTCGCCATGAATTGTAGTTATCTCTAGTGAGCACCTGTGACACCAGAGTGAGGCCTGGAGAATCCGAAGGATGAAGGAAAAATGGATTCGAAGCATCGTTAATGGTGGATTCTGCCATTGATGAATCACGCAAGAAGAGAAGTAAAACCAGAAATAGAGAACTCTGATACAATTGAGGTTCAGTGCACAAAAACGGAAGAGCAATATTGCTCTGATACCATATTGAGTCTTGATGCAGAGAATTAGAATCAAGAACACCAAATGAAATGCAGAAGAATCAATTGTAATTCCATTATCTTTTCCTTCTAATACAGAGACATATATATCAGTAAATACACATGTGATGTGTAAATATATTAACCATTCAGATCAAAAACAAATCTAACTCTAATCTAACTGATTGCTAACTGATGATGACGTGGCTAACTAACTAATTGACTAATGCTGAACTGAATAAGTGTGGAAACACGTGTCTAATAGTTCTGAAAGTTGTTCATACTTTGTGTTCAATGAAAAGTAATTTTTCTCGTGATAAATAAAAAAGGAAGATAATGATAAAGATAATCTAATAAAATTTTAATTCTTACATTCGGTGTAAGTTATTCCCCATTATAAATAAATTTAAATTTTCTAGTTAAGGATATAAAAAAAATGGAATTCCATCCTGGTACGTCATTGAAAAATATTGGATCAATTGTGTTATGTGTGCTAACCTTTATATTAATAATATAATCTCTATACATCATAACGTTCATGATTTTCTTATATAAGACAAAGCAACAGAGTGTAAATTATTGTCACGTTTTATTTGATGAAAGGGATATAAGTAATAAGTATAACTCAATTATTCGATATCTTACCAAACAGAATGCTTCATAAATGGCAATGACGAAAGCATTTGATTAGTTAGACACTCAAGCTTCATGCAAGCTGGCACACTATCCAGGAAATTCAAGGTGACCAGACTGCTTCAAAATCTCATCGAAAAATAATAGTAGTATACTCCTATACTTGTACTACCAAAAATAATAAAAGGTTTTTTTTGGGAGTAAAATACTATTCGAGTTACTCTCACTGTAGTCATCAATATAATATTCAAAAGATTGTCTTTTCAAGGGATGTTTCAAGGAAGGGATTGTAAAAGCTATTCCTTTCTAGACCTAGTTTAAGGAATTAGAAAACAGAAAGAAGAAGAAATGATAACAGCGACTCCATCTTGTGTTTATTCAGATGTCATAATTTGAAATCTATTGACTGAAACTGTTAGTTTCATTTTATTTTTTTAAAGATAAATAGTGATTGTAATTGCAATCAAGGGGATTTAAACTGAGAANATTGGGAAAAAAAAATGAGAAGACCGACCTTATAATTGAGCATAAGCTCCATTGAGCCAGAGCTTTTTCTGTGTGTTAGTTTCCTTGCTTTTCTCATGTATTTAGGATTTTCATACTTATTCAACTTATCCTTTGATGATCTTACCTCGTTGTAAAACTACAAGTTTTAATCAAGTCACAATAGAGATCAGATGATAGCAAAAACAATAGAAAGCTTTTAAGCGGCTGACTACTTATATAAACAAAACATATAGCGTATTCTATATTACATTACTCGTGAATATTTTAACTTTTTATTTTTATTTTCTCTAAATTTTCACAAATACATACCTCCCTCAAACCTCAAGGGTTTGGCTTGATGGTAAAGATACAGAAAGTTNTTCCTTGCTTTTCTCATGTATTTAGGATTTTCATACTTATTCAACTTATCCTTTGATGATCTTACCTCGTTGTAAAACTACAAGTTTTAATCAAGTCACAATAGAGATCAGATGATAGCAAAAACAATAGAAAGCTTTTAAGCGGCTGACTACTTATATAAACAAAACATATAGCGTATTCTATATTACATTACTCGTGAATATTTTAACTTTTTATTTTTATTTTCTCTAAATTTTCACAAATACATACCTCCCTCAAACCTCAAGGGTTTGGCTTGATGGTAAAGATACAAAAAGTTCATCCAAGCTAGCCGAGATTTGAATCCTAAGGTGGGCCAGCACTCGAATAAATTTTTCTCCTGAATGCACTATGCTTAATAGAATAGATCACAAGGACTTGGAACCGGATCTGGTCATGTCACTTGAGTCATGTTGCTTAGATTTAAGCCGTCCATTTCATTAAAGCTCATTTAAACAATTAAAACACATTAACATTTAATGGTTCATATGAGCTTTAATAGAAGGAACGGCTCAGATCTAAGCAACATAACTCAAGTGATATGATGAGATCCAAATCCCAGAGACTTATAAAAATTTATGTTCTAAGTTAAGGATGGAAAGACATTCTCTCTTGTGCTGGTCTAGGCATTGGCACGGGGGCCGGTGTTAGTTAACTTTGAAAGCAAACAACCATTTTTTTTTCCTTTTTTATATAACCCAATTACCTTGGCCTGACATCATCCTTTCGATGGAGCTATATTTACCAAACCTGGGACGAGTCATCCCTACTCTAGGAGTCATGTTGTCAAAGCACCCACAAAGAGAGCCTCGTAACCATCTAGTCTACAACCCAAATTGCAGCAAAACAACCATTCTAATGTTCTATTAATTGGATCAGTTAGGAATTTTGGGGAATGTCGTGATTGCTATGCTACCTGCCCTTTAAAATGGGGGTAATGTTACTCCACCACCCCTATTGAGAGAGTTTTGGTGTGACCCACGTCTTGAAATTGATGTCATTTCGAAGATCTAAAAATATTGAGTCACTTACTGTGAATGAAAATAATTATTTTCTTGTAAAATGTACAAATAGGACGATAAAAAAATGTCAAATTAAAAATAACCAAGAATAGTAATTTTCTTTGACACATTTGAACTCAAATCCCTGTTTTGGAATCTAAACTCATATTGTGTGACTCGATTTTTTTTATGATTTTCGCAAAGACACTAATTCAGAATGTAAGTCCTAACAGAGCTTGCTGCAGTAGCACTACCGCTTAGCTTAGCAGTCACCATATATGTAATGCGAAGAGAGTAAACCGGGTCACTAGAAAAAAAAAGAAGGAAGACAATGTTGATTGATGAGATTCTTTTAAATCCAAACGATTTCTTTCTTTTTCCTTCAGCACAGGGACGCCATTAATTTCCTGAACATAATTATCATACCTAGCAACATCTTATTTTATTTGTCAGACAGGTAATGTAATGGGGACATATGATTGTCCTAGATTATTAAAGATCAAGGTCAACTTTAAACTCTTGACTTACATTAATTCAATAGTGTTGGAATCTATATAGTAGTGTTGATTTGTTTATAAAAATGAAAACGACACAACTTTTTAAAAAAAAAAAATTAAGAAGCAATCTTCATGCTGTACGAAAAAAAAATCGTTCATATGATGATTTGAATTTTTTTTTAAAAAAATATTAACACACACACACGGAGTAGAATTATTAGCTTAAAGAATTCTTTATCAAAAAAATGGAAATTAAGATTTAGTTCATTAATAAATAATCATATGTAAGGAGAATATTTGGTCTAAAATATAGAAAGAAACTAGTTTAATAATTAGATTTTTTTGATGGACCATTGTGTGATTAAAATGAAATTGGCCTGATTCTGTAATGGATTTGGATCCTCTAAAGTGAGAGGTGCACTTTAGAGGATAAATTGTGATTATTCTAATCCTTAAAACAAATAGAGGGTCGAGATTCATTACACATCATCAATATTAAATGCTCTTCTAAAATAATAAGTTATACCTAAAATGCAGTTAAGTACTTTCCTATTATATCTCAATATTAATTATATAGAAATAATAAATGAATTTGATTGAATAGTTGTTTTCTAAAATTCTGTAAATAAATTACAAAAAATGATAAATTTGGAGAAAAATGTCCATTGAAATTGAAGCCCACTAAGATAAGAAAAAGAGAAGAATTCAACTAAAATTCCTTGATAGAATCATTCAAGATGTCTCATTTGAGTCTCAATATATATTATATTTTGTCTATGACTTTGGGTAATTCAAATATGGAACTCGCAAGTCTTGAGAATAACCTTATAACCATTCAGTTACAAGTCATTTGGTAAGCCAAGTCTATATAATATCATTGAAGAAAATGGGTGAGGATGACCATTAAATATTAATCACTTATTTATTACAATATGTTTGTCTACAAACTACACAATTAACAGAGTTTGAGTTTGACCAAAAAAAAAATTTAAGTGAGCTATTTCAACTTAAATTGTATTAAATATCTAATTTGATAAACTATATTGTAATCTATCATTATAAATTGCTTAGGAAGTTTTAATTTTATAATCATTTGTTAGCCTATCTATAAGCCATTTTAAAATGAAAAAAAAAAAAAACACATTTAACTTAGTAGGGTATAAGAAAAAAAAAAATACTTTCAAAAATCACCATTTGTGTTCAAGAAAGCCATATGATATATATCATAGTAAGTTTTTCTCTACATGGTGAACCTTCAGGCTAAGTATGAGAGTTTAGAAGGGGAGGGAAATGAGAGGAAATAAGGTGTTTAATCTAAACATTTCTCTTGTTTGGGTGTTTCCTTGTGCTTAAGTAATAATGAACAACATCAAGGAGGGACCCCATAGAGTCCATCCTACCTCCAAAGACATCTTTCAGAAAAAAAGTTCCCTTTCAAAGGGAACCACCATCTGACCTATGGAAATAGCTTATGTGGCTATACCTGCCCTCATAAGATATTTAACCATATATAGCATTCTTCATAGGACAATAGTCCAACCACAGCTGCCTTAAGAGCTCTTCTATACCGCAGCTTGATTGGACCTCAAAGTGCCACCACAGTAGAGCTGGCTAACGGGCCAGTTCAACCCATTAGGGCTGTGGGCCACATCGGGCTGCAGGCCTAAACGGGCCGGGCCAAAGTGGCCCAATTCTAATCGGGCCAATCATTCTCCAATCCAGCCTAGCCCACTTCAGGCTGTGGGCCATAACAGGCCAAAATGTTTTTTTTTTTTAAAATTGTTTTTTACCATGCTTATTTTTTAGAGAATATGAGAACATATTGATTATGAAACATCAAATATTAACATACATAATCAAAATACAAACTCAAATAAACAATTCCCTTTTTAATACCCTAAAGCTTAAGAGAAACTAAATCTCTTACTACCTAGTCCTTCTAAGATTAATTTAATGAAGTTCATAAAGGAAACATACTTATGTTATAATAAGATAAGAGAGTCCAAATTCATATCCTAAATATACCCTTTTTTATTGTTTTTACAGATAGGGTATTAGAAAAATTGAAGTTGAAGGTTAAATATGAAAAATCAAGTGGATGGAAGGCTCTGGGGTACTGGCACTCAGCTCTGGGTTCTGGCGGTCAGTGTTGGGGGTCCAGCGACACTGTCAAGATGCCAGCGCCCAGCGCCGGGGTCCAAAAATAACAAATTTCACCCAATAATCACAGTATAGATGAAAAATAAATCATACCCACTTCATGAAAAACTAAGAAACCCATAAGAAACCTCAAAGAACATTGAAGAAAGAGTACCCATCAACTTTACTTTGTGCTAACAACAACAAACTTCAAAGCATTTCATCTAATATTGAGCATGGGGGAAAATGATGGGACAAGGTTGAGCACGGGGGAAAAAGATGGGAAGTGCTGGCTGGTTCTAGAGAAGGAGAAGTGGCAGCCGTCAGCGTCAGTGAGGATTGAGGAAAGGGAGATGGAGAGGGGTAGAACCGTGTAGAAGGAGAGTCAAATTTGGGGATAATGGAGTGTGAGAGATGAAATTCTGATTTTTAAGTTAGGGATTGCATTTAGATTTCAGAATGAGGGCAATTGAAAGCTGACAAAAAAAAAAAAAAGAAAGAGCAAATGGGCCCAACCCGGCAAGAACTCGATCAGGTCACAAGCCAGATCAAGTCGAGCCAAATTGCTCAGCTCACCATTTTATCAGGCCCCAATGGGCTGGCCCACCAGGCTCAACCCATAAACCCAGCTCTACACTAGAGCGCCCCCAAGCAAGAAGACTAAAGTCTTGCCCCTCCATCCACAGGTATTCATCTTATAGAGGTGGCTGCCCTACTAAAAGTCAAGGCTAGGACACCCCTTGATTGCTCCCTTAAAGCCACAATTGTAGACTTCATTATTTTGCTGCGGACGTCGCCTGGAAGTTGTAGACTTCACAAAGGGAACTAAACTATGTAATCAGACTGGTGGGCTTTGAACCAAGGGATAACTCCACAAGAGGAGGTTTCAAGTACCTCCTAGAGCCCCTTAGGTAAGTTAGTCATAGAGTTCAAGATCCTTCCTAAAGATGGAAGCTAAGGTAGCTTTTTCTCCCACAAACACTATTCACAACCTAACTTCTGCAGCTCACTATTCTTAGGACATGTTCACATCTTATTTTAACAGGATATCATTTTTGCCAAATATGCACACCATGTGACACGTCAACAACTAATTAATGGTATTATAACTAACACCGATAGTAGGGATTTGATTATATCAAGTCGAAAGTATAAGGACCTATTTAAACAGAATTGAATTGTAGAATTTTCGCTAAAACTATAGAGACCCAGAGCAATGGCAGATCGATAAACTTTTATTAATGGAGGAAAAACTTATTAAAATATTTATATTAACATGACATTATATTTTAGTAGTAAAAGTATAATATAATAGCTAAGAAGAAATTTAATTTTTTGATAATATAATAGTTTACTAGAGATTCTAAGATCATACAAAAATATAATATCAACGCAACCAAATATATCAGACATAATTGCAAATTTTTTTAATTTTTTAAAGAAACAAAGAATAAAGAGCAATTGAAATAAATTTGTCATATTCATGTAAACTAAAATATATATGTATAACAGAAAAAAGGACTCTTGCATTTTTATTAAAGTTTGCATCTGCCTAGAAAGGGAAAATTTTTCTAAATGGAATTATGCTAAGACAAAATATAATAAATATAAGAAAAGAAAAACTATAAAGTGACTAGTATGATACTAAAATTAAAAGATTGAGGAGTTTCAAAAAGGTTTTTTTAAAAGATAAAATATAGATTAGTATGTTTGTAAAAAGTAAAAACTAAAAGTAAATTGTTTTTATTTTTGAGTTGTGACTAAAAAATAATTATTTTTCTCTCTCTAACTTCACATATGAAGGGATTTTAAAACATTAAAATATTGTGACAATAATATAGTAGTGGGGCTGTGGGAGCAAGAGCAATATTTTAATGAGAACAAACTAATATAAATAATAGAGACAATGGTTATAATTTTTATATACATTATATATATACACCCTTGAACGTGGATCTGCCAATGACCCAGAGCATAATTAAACTTAAACAAAATAAACCCATGGGTTCCAAGCCAATAAATATCCCACTCCAATATATGATTATTGTTGAGCCAGCATGCCCACCAAGGAAAAAAAAAAAAAAAAAACACTAAACAAACAAACAAACAAACAACTAGATCCTAAACCAGAATACAACACAAACTGCTTAGCTAGAGAGAATATTTTTTGGTGTACTAGCTGATTACAAAGGCAACGAAGGAGATCTTGGAAGGCTTTCTGGATGGTTATTTCCTTCATTTGTTGAGCCAGCATCCCTTCCATTTATAGAACCATCCTCTGAGTTATGGATTTTTTTAGAACTTGAGGAGACTATATATCTTTGGCTGCAAATTTTGGCCAGCATAACAGACCTTTGCCAAATAGAGCTTTCAGAGACTAGCAAAGCTAGCAAGATAAGGGATCCAGTGACCATGAACAGGCCTGCAAAGCTATGTGTGGTGAGGCTGGGAGTGTCCGCAGATATTTGGTCATCCTCATCTTGGAGATCATCATGACTGATGCCAAAGTATTTTTCTTCAATCAGATCCATTGTTGGACCCTGAGTGACATTTAATACGGCTCTTGAGAAGTAAGAAGTTAGGTTGGAGTCTATTGGGAATGCCTGAAAAATAGTGCATTAGGCATTCAAATGTCAAAAGTCTTAACTAAAATTAAACTAAACTTCCATATATCTATATATTAGCAGTATAGAAGGAATCCAATAGGAAGCATTAGACATGCATGGTAACATTTAGATTAGAAATTCTAATTAATGCTCCTTAGATATACTCTATAGTACCAAACGGCCTGTGGTCAAGTGGTACTGGAGTTATTCTTAGGATTTGTGAGTTTCATAATCGAATCTAGAATTATAGCCAAAATTTCAAAAAAAGAAAAACGATATAGTTTATAGAGACTTACGAAACCAAAACCATCAGTGCGATAGGTAGGTCCAGCCATCATATATTTTGAACCATATTGTTTGAGGAAGACCTTAATGTAGGGTAATTCATCAAAAATAGCAGCAACACCTCCTTTGCGAGTTCCATTTTTTAAGGCGTCGCGATATTGTTTAATCGTGGAGTATTCACGAAGCTTTGATTTATCAAACTTTAAGCGATCTATTAATAAATCCCTTACGAAAGAACCTTCTTGGTATCCGACATTTTCTTGGTTTCTTTTCAGACTATCCACGGTAGGGTAACTTGGCTTTAGTTGATCTAATGTCAAGATTGAGGACAAACTTGCTGTGTAGCTTTGCATGAGGACGAAAGCCAGCCCTAACCACACCACCAATACAAACCAAGAGCATTTCTTGGCAACCGATTCTCCTAGAAAATAAAGTAATGAAATCAGTACAAGAGTGCATATAATTCTATTCTTTGTATATATGTAGTAACTTTTAGACTGAGTATTTTGGTATTGCTTTTTCAATAGGTGCTTGTAAAGTGTTTTTTTTTTTTGGCTACATATATACAATGGGGAGGGAGGAATTTAAACTCTCACACATTGGGCGAGGGACAAGGGATGGAGACTCTCTCCTCATGACATTTTTTTAACAAATTTTTATTAATTGAACATTAAAATGCCAATAAAGTAGCTTTTGGTAAGAAGTTACTAATTAAACAACAACTTTTGACCAGGTTATAAACTTTAAAAGGCTTTTATTTAAGTTCTTTTTTGAAGTTTTGTAACAGATCAGCAATAATCTAGTGGCTCTTAATAAATTCAAGATCATACACAGTTAATTGCTTCTTTTCTTCTTTCTTTTTCCTTAAGTATAATTGCTTCTTTACTTTCTTGTGTAAAGTAATTATAAAAGTCACTTGGAAAAGAAAGTAATCATAAAACTATCATTGAACATTTCCATTGTAAGTAATCAAGGCGCAGTGTTCTTCAACAAGAATTTATGAAATTGATTATTTGCATAGAACATCAAATTTGAAAATAAGTGCAAGGAATGATTAATTGGTTCGTCATAAACTAATATGGCGGAACAAAGAAATATACAAATAATTAAGAGCAGGTTTGAAAAATCAAAACCATTTTAATTTATTACATTAAATTATTCATAGTTGAAATTAAATAACATATGGTTTGCAGGAGATATGGAGATTGAGCTTCCGTGCCGTCATATAACAAAAAAAAAAAAAAAAATTAAATAACGTATCTGCTTTAATGTTTGTACTTCAATTATTTATTCATTTTTTTTAGAAAAAAAAAAAAGAAAGAACATCTGAAAGAGATAATTAAATTAACTTTAAAGGATTAGGGATTAAAGCTTACTTTCAGGAAGCACCGCTTGAGCTACAGGAAGGCATAAGATTGATGCTCCAGTAAGTTGATTTTGATGTGGTGAATCTTGAATTCCTACTTCTATGTTTGCATTACGTTCCATGAACAATATTGTAACTCCTATAAAGACACAAAATAAAATGACAGAAAGCCAAAGATCCCAACTAAATGGCTGCAGAAAGATCCACATATCTAAGTGGCGATCATGTCGAACTTGTGTAAGCATCCTCACGCCTGATTGTGCATATGGTAACGTAAAATCCACATAGTTTGACCGCTTCGCCACAATAGTTACATCACCCACCACAACATCATACTTTTCATAAAAGAAGAAGAATTCAATAAACATCAGCTTTAACATTGTATACAAAGCAAATAATACGTGCATAAAATTAAAAAGAAAAAACGTACAAATTCCATAGACCTAAAATATAAATTATCCTATATAGATATGTGGGAGATGTAACAGTGCATGAGATTACTTCTTCTAACCTTTTTTACCCAAATCTGTTCCACAAGTTGGTCGTAAGTGCCAGTACTCTTCCCCTTTCTGTCTACAAAAGCTTCAAACTCATAAGAAACATGCAAACCTAACCCTCGCAGATAAGCTACTGTAGCATTGAAAACGTCAATCGAGTACCCAGTAACCTGGTTCTGTATCGTCTGGTTTGTACTATTCAGTTTTAGATCCACAAACTGGGTGAAACCAGACTTCTTAGGTATCCCAATTATCAACGTCTTGCCTCCTAAAAGTGCAGCACTAGCCCCTACCCCAAACTGAGCAACTAAGAAGGAAAGCAAAGAAAAAAGGTAGACATAATAGTATGACTTTGCCATCTCTCAATTGATCGATAGCTAGCTTTAGTTCCTAGCTGCCTTTATATAAACCACAGACTGCTCACCTGCATGCATTAAAAACATTAAAGGATAAAAATTATATAATAGAAATTGAATCGTAGAAGCCATCTTTTCTTTAAAAAAAAAAGAAAATTAATTTATATAAGGAAGGGAATCTTCCACAATATTAAAGAGAAGAAGAGCTCTAGCTTAGTAGAGTGAGCTGAGAGAGAGAGAGATATTACCAGGAAATTCAGGGTGACAAGGATGCTCCAACTTTATTTAATAATGTAGTGAAATTATTAGCTACAATGAGCATGACTTAGATAGTTTTTTTTTTTTTTTTNCAAGGATGCTCCAACTTTATTTAATAATGTAGTGAAATTATTAGCTACAATGAGCATGACTTAGATAGTTTTTTTTTTTCTTTGGGCGTAAAAATATTATTTCGAGTCACTCTCACTATAGTCATCAGTATAATATTTAAAAGATAATATTTGCAACTGAAGCTTCCAGGAAGGGGACATAAAAATTACTCCTTTCCAAATAGATATAAAGCAACAGGGAAAAAATAAAAACAAGGCATGGCACAAAAGAACGACATGGCTAGAGAAATTAATTAATTTTAAAAGTTCCCTCAAAAAACTTAAATTTAAAAGTAGTGTTATACATTATTTTCCTCATATTTTTTTTTTATGGACCTTTCTCACCTACCAATGAGGTATGTGATATTTTTTGACGTAACAGCATTAATAATTATTGATATTGAAATATTTAATCTTGACCGTTTATTTTTTAACAGCCAAGATTAAATGTTTTTAACATCAATGATTATTATGTTGCCACATCAAAAAGATATTACATATCTCTATGATATATTAAACCACCATTTTCTTATTAATATGAACATAATAAATTTAGACCTGATAAATTAAGTTGGATTGGTTTAAAACTTATTTTATAATAATTACAAATATAAAATTTCGGTCTCAAATTTGTATAACACTACGTTCCTCTCACCTCCACAACTAGATTTGACGTTCTCTTAGGATTCGTATAATTTGAATCCTTCCACCGTGCCCTCCCAATTGCAACCATGCAACTCGAATGGCGACTTCAGGATTGCAGTGTTCACTCAACACTAGTTATAGGCTATGCACAGCCAGCCTGCAGAGCATGGTAGAACGTTTCAATACTAATTTCAAATATTGGACTTTGATATGGTTTTTTTTTTTAGTAGTCAAAATTTTAGGGTAAGGGAGGCTACCCTATTTCAAGGTTAGGTACGCCATGAGCCTTATTTAGAGCTTACAATAGTACTTACATATCGTTTAACAAGAGAGACAGCTAACAATTAGATATTTGATGTGGGGTTTATGACCTTAGGCTCTTTTATTTTGATGGCTAGCTAGCTCTTAGCATATGTTCTTATAAGCTTTATACCAAAGAGTTTGAGTGATGTATTTTTCCTTTCACATTAATTTTATACTAGAATTTTGTCATGTAATAAGAATTAAAATAAATGATAAATATCAATGACTTGTAGGTCTAACGACATTTTCT
Organism: Cercis canadensis; assembly: GCA_003255065.1. NCBI lineage: Eukaryota > Viridiplantae > Streptophyta > Magnoliopsida > Fabales > Fabaceae > Cercis > Cercis canadensis. Next base: position 135,373 of record QAOA01003503.1, on the reverse strand, counting down.
TTAAAGTTTGTTTGAGTTAAAAAAGTGAAGAAAAAGAAAAAGGAATGAAAAAACTAAAGCTCTAGCTATTCTCCCTTGTTTGAGAGATTTAATTTTAAAGGGGAGAAGAACCAGGGGTAAGACCCAACCGCCGCACTCCCTTTTGAGCTCCATTTATGTGTTTCCCGACTAGGGGATTTGGAGAGGAAACAAAATAATTTGACTACTTATAATTTATAGTTTGCTTCTTATTTAAGCTTTCATAATTAAGCATATTCTATGCTGAAAAGTAATGCAAAAACAAAGAAAGAAATGAAAGTAAGTCAGAACTTCCAGATTTATCCAGCAGGTCAGTTGAGAATACTAGCATATTCAAGTAAAAGAGACCTTATTTTGAAGAGACTATTAATTAGATATCGATAAAAATGAGAAAAGATTCATAAGAAAATTCTTGGAAGCTAGAAGGGACAAAAAAAAAAAAAAACATATTCTTAAGAAAAATCATCAAAGCAGAAATAATAAACGACTTTCAAAGGGAAATTAAGAATAAGGGTCAGAAATTGAAGATTATAAAATAAAGGAATAGCAAGGGACCAAGGAGGAAGAAAGGTGTGGTAACCTTTTCTAGTTTGAATAATTTATCATTCTAACTAGGGAATGTATAGGACTTTTTCCACATGAATATTTGCAGTTGAGAGTTGTTAAAACCACCACTCTCTTTCACCAAATTACATGAGTGTGAGCCTAATTAAATATTTTTTCTTTGTCCACAAAAGGTTACACAATAGGAGATAGTTTATCTCCTTTCAAAATCTCACCTCATCCGCTTCTAATAGAAATTGAACTCAGTACTTCTACAATTTACCAAGAAATGGATAATGCTTCTAACATTACTCTTATGATGTGGCATGTGGGCTGCTTGACTGGCAAGCATCCATATGTTATAATATCTTATGAAAAATTTATATTTTTACATTATTTTAATTTTAATTGAGGTATACAATGTTGATAAATTTTTAAGGTTATATTGTAAAATATTTCTTAAATCTAAATTTGCAGGTTTACAACTACTTTGGGTACCGAATGAAATTTTTGAGACTAATATGATCCAATATATCTGTATCTTCTAAAAACTACAATGATATTGTACTCTAATTAAATACTAAACTATTCCAATTACATACATACATACATATATATATATATATATATTAAACCCTAACAACACACTCAATGGGAGTGGTTACAACATTACTCTTATGTTTGTATTTGGTTATTTTCTGTGCACTCAAACCAATTGTACTGCAAACCGAACTAAAAGTTTGAAACAATTCGTTTGTTCATTTGCTACGTTCATTTTGGTCCGTAGTGTGGTTTTACATAAAGAACAAATCCTGCTCAGTTAGGCTTTTAGCAAAGAGACATGTGGTTTTGCACACTTGGTATAAAAGTCTTTAAAATTTAGCCTTAAAAAAAAAGTTTAAGTGAGTTTAGTGTTTAATTGGATAAAGTTTAAGTGACTTAGTCAAATTCAAATTGTGCCATATATGCTAATGTAGAGAATACTCAATTTTCTAAGTGCACAAATAGCACTACTCTTCAGCAAAATGGATTAATCAGCGTTGACCCCAAAGATCTCTATCCACACACACACACATACATCATTCCTAAGCTTTTCTTTAATAATCTGGACTAGTAGGATGAAAAGTACTTTAAAGCAGACCAGAAAAATAAAAATTTATTCTACTGTTGTCTGAACAAATAACAAAATCATTTTATCTGTTTATTGAATATTGACTATGTTAATTATGTGACTTCAATGAAGAAATATGCATTCGTCAAGAAAACTCCATTCATCTTCCCTGCCCAAATTGAGAATTTTATTAAGGTTTTGAAAGTTATCTTGGTCAAAAAATAAAAATTTATTCTACTGTTATCTGAACAAATAACAAAATCATTTTATCTGTTTATTGAATATTGACTATGTTAATTGTGTGACATCAATGAAGAAACATGCATTCATCAAGAAAACTCTATTCATCTTCCCCGCCCAAATTGAGAATTTTATTAAGGTTTTGAAAGTTGTTCACACTTTGTGTTCAATAAAAAAAAAAATTCTCTCTTGATAAAAAAAAAAAATAGAAGATAATGATAAAGATAATGTAATAAAATTTTAAGTCTTACACTCAGTGTAAGTTGTTTCCCATTATATATATATTAACTGTCATTAGATAAACAAATTTAAATTTTCTAGCTAGGGATATAAGAAAATGAGATTCGAACTTATGACGTCAACTTTTTTTAAAAAAATTGGACCAATTGTGTTATGTGTGCTTATCTCTATATTCATAATATAATCTTTATGTATCATAATGTTCATAATTATTTTTATTTAAGACAAAGCAACAGAGTGTAAATTATTTTCACGTTTTATTTGATGAAAGGGATATAAATAATAAGTGTAACTCAATTATTCGATATCTTACCAAAGAAAATGCTTCATCAATGGCAATGACGGAAGCATTTAATTAGTTAGACAGTGACTCAAGCTTCATGTCAAGCTGGCGCACTATCCAGGAAATTCGAGGTGACCAGAATGCTTCAAAATTTCATCTAAAAATAATAGTAGTATACTACTATACTTGTATTACCAAAAATAAGAAAGTTTTTTTTTTTTTTTGGGTGTAAAATACTATTCGAGTTACTCTCACTGTAGTCATCAATATAATATTTAAAAGATTGTCTTTTCAAGGGATGTTTCAAGGAAGGGATTGTAAAAGCTACTCCTTTCTAGACCTAGTTTAAGGAATTAGAAAACAAAAAGAAGAAGAAATGATAACAGCGACTCCATCTTGTGCTTATTAAGATGTCATAATTTGGAATCTATTGACTGAAACTGTTAGTTTCATTATTTTTTTTACCTGCAGATAAATAGTGATTGTAATTGCAATCATGGAAATTTAAACTGAAAAAAGAAATGAGAAGACTAACCTTATGATTGAGCACATGCTCCACTGAACTAGAGTTTTTCCTCTTTCTTATGTGTTAGTTTCCTTGCTTTTCTCATGTATTTAGGATTTTCATACTTATTCAACTTATCCTTTGATGATCTTGCCTCGTTGTAAAACTACAAGTTTTAACCAAGTCACAATACAGATCAGATGATGGCAAAAACAATAGAAAGCTTTTAAGCCTCTGACTACTTATATAAACAAAACATATAGCTTATTCTATATTAGAATATTTTAACTTTTTTTTTTATTTTTTTATTTTCTCTAAATTTTCACAAATACCTCCCTCAAACTCCAAGGGTTTGACTTGATGGTAAAGATACAAAAAGTTCATTTAGGCTAGCCAAAATTTGAATCCTAGGGTGGGCTAGCACCCGATTTTTCTCTTGAATACACTATGCTTAATAGAATAGATAAAAGGGCCAGCACTCTGCTCTAAGTTAGGGATTGAAAGACATCATCTCCTGTGCCGGTCTGGGCATAGGAATGGAGGCCAGTGTTAGTTAACTTTGAAAGCAAACAACTATTTTTTTTTTTTAATATATAACATAGTGACCTTGGCTTGACACCATTCTTTGGATGAAACCATACTTACCAAATCTAGGGCGAGTCATCCCTACTCTAGGGGTCCTGTTGTCGAAGCACCCGCAGAAAGAGCCTCATAACCATCTAGTCTACAGCCCAAATGGCAGCAAAACAACCATTCTAATGTTCTATTAATTGGATCAGTTAGGATTTTTGGGGAATATCTTGTTATATTCAGGTGATTACTATGCTACATTCCCTTCAAAATGGGGGTAGCGCTACTCCACTGCCCCTATTAAGAGAGTTCTGGTGTGACCCACATCCTGAAATTGATGTCATTGCGAATACCTCAAAAAATTGAGTCAATTAGTATAAATGAAAATAGTTAGTTTCCTATAAAATACACAAATAGCACGATAAAGGAAAAATATCAAATTAAAAATAGCAAAGAATAGTAATTTTTTTTAACACAATTGAACTAGAATCCCTATTTTGAAATCTATCTCATATTGTGTGACTCAATTTTTCATAATCTTCGCAAAAACACTAATTTAAGAATGTAGGTCTCAATAGAACTTGGTGTAGTAGCGCTACCCCCTAAGCTTAGCAATCACTATATATGTAATGCGAAGAGAGTAAACCGGGTCACTTAGAAAGAAAAGAAGGAAGACAATGTTGGTTGATGAGATTCTTTTAATTCCAAACGATTTCTTTCTTTTTCCTTCAGCATATAGGGACGCCATTAATTTCCTAAACATAATTATCATACCTAGCAACATCTTATTTTATTTTATTTTATTCATCAGCACCATTTTATTTGTCAGACAGGTAATGTAATGGGGACATATGATCGTCCTAGATTATTAAGGATCAAGGTCAACTTTGAATTTTTTACTTACATTAATTCAATAGTGTTGGAATCTATATAGTAGTGTTGATTTATTTATAAAAATGAAAACGACAAAACTTAAAAAACAAAATTAAGAAGCAATCGTTCATGTTGTACCACAAAAAAATCGTTCATATGATGATTAGAAATTTTTTTTTTAAAAAAAATATTAACATACACACACACACGGAGTAGAATTTTTAGCTTAAAGAATTATTTATCAAAAAAATGGAAATTAAGATTTAGTTCATTAATAAATAATCATATGTAAAGAGAATATTTTGGTGGACCATAATTAGATTTTGATGGACCATTGTGTGATTAAAACAAAATTGGCCTAATTCTGTGATGGATTTGGATCCTCTAAAGTGAGAGGTGCACTTTAGAGGATAAAGTCTGAATATTCTAACCCTTAAAACAAATAGAGGGTTGAGATTTGTTACACATCATCATTATTAAATGCTCTTCTAAATAATAAACGATACCAAAAATGCAATTAAGTACTTTCCTATTATATCTCAATATTAATTATATAGAAATAATAAATGAATTTGATTGAATAGTTTTTTTCTAAAATTCTGTAAATAAATTACAAAAAATATTGAAATTGCAGCCCACTAAGATAAGAATAAGAGAAGACAAATTCAACTAAAATTCCTTAATAGAATCGTTCAAGATGTCCCATTTGAGTTTTAATATATATTATATTTTGTCTATGGCTTCAGTAATTCAAACATGAAACCCACAAGTTTAGAGAATAACTTTATAATCACTCAATTACAAGTCATTTGGTAAGCCAAGTTTATATAATGTCACTGAAGAAAATGGGTGAGGATGACCATTAAATATTAATCACTCATTTATTACAATCTGTTTGTCTACAAACTACACAATTAACAAAATTTGAGTTTGACAAAAAAAAAAATTAAAGAGTGAGCAATTTCAACTTAAATTATATCAAATATCTAATTTGATAAACTATATTATAATTTGTCATTATAAACTGCTTAGGAAGTTTTAATTTTTATAATCATTTGTTAGCCTATCTATAAGCCATTTTAAAATGAAAAAAAAAACACATTTAACTTAGTAGGGGTATAAGAAAAAAAAAATACTTTCAAAAATCACCATTTGTATTCAAGAAAGCCATATGATATATATCATAGTAAGTTTTTCTCCACATGGTGAACCTTCAGGCTAATTGTGAGAGTTCGGAAGGGGAGGGAAATGAGAGGAAATAAGGTGTTTAATCTAACATTTCTCTTGTTTGGGAGTCCCTTGTGTTCATACATGTTTTGAAAATCATGCTTATGTAATAATGAACAACATCAAAGAGGGACCCATTAGAGTCCATCCTACGTCCAAAGACATCTTTCAGAAAAAATTCCCTTTCAAAGGGAACCACCACAGCTGACCTATGGAAATAGCTTATGTGGCTACTGCCCTCATAAAATATTTAGCCATAGCATTCTTCATAGGACAATAGTCCAACCACAGCTGCCTCAAGAGCTCTTTTAAAGCATAGCTTGATTGGACCCCAGAGTGCCACTAGAGCGCCCCCAAGCAAGAAGGCTAAAGCCTTGCTCCTCCATCCACAGGTATTTATCTTATAGAGGTGGCTGCCCTACTCGGAGTCAAGGCTAGACACCCCTTGATTGCTCCCTTAAAGCTGTAGACTTCATTATGAGGCTGCGGACCTGGCCTGGAAGTTGTAGACTTCTCAAAGGGAACTAAACTATGTAATTAGACTGGTGGGCTTGGACCAAGGGATAACTCCACAACAGGAGGTTTCAAGTACCTCCTAGAGCCCCTTAGGTAAGTTAGTCATAGAGTTCAAGATCCTTCCTAAAGATGGAAGCTATGGTAGCTTTTTCTGCCACAAACACTATTCACAACCTAACTTCTACAGCTTACTATTCTGAGGACATGTTCACATCTTATTTTACGTTTCTCGTATCCCAACACCCCATATTGCCACTCTTAACTAATAACCTAAATATTGACCTTTTCACTAGCAGACCTGCTTTTCTGCGAACTTGTATCAAGCTAGTATAATAACACGAATCAGGTTTGGGCTACTATAGCTGTTCTGACACACTGCAGAACGTTAACTGTGCAGTGTTTAGTTGTAGCTGCATGACTACCCAACATTAAATGCTTAGCATAAGTCTCTACAACATCCTAAGAGAGTTCCAACAGCCCTTTCTCCCTCTCTCCATTATAAATATCATACTCATACAATCTTGAGGGGCTCTGTTGAACCCGCATTTCCTCTAACTGTAGTATTTTAGAACGTTAAGAGAATGGAAATCTTTGGATGTAACTGTTCGCCTGCAGATCAGGTTTTTGCCAAATATAGCTTTCAAAGAATGGAAATCTAGTGATCAGGAACACTAGTTCCAAAATAATTTTGTTCAATCTAAGTCCATTTTGTCACTTTGATTGACGTTCAATATGGCTCTTCAAGTAAGAGGATAGATTGAAGTCTCTTGGGAATACCTGGAAAATTTTGCATGCATGGAGGCAATAGGCATACAAAATTAATGTTAAAACTTCTTGATGAAATATCAAGCAATATAGGCTACAGCAATTTTAGTTTCTTCTCCTCAATAAAAGCCCAACAACACACGTGACTTGCAAAATAGAAGTCGTGAATAAACTGAGTCTTCTTCCTCTGGTTCTGAATTACAGACCAAAACTCTATCAAAGCTCCAAAATAAAACACCAAAGCATCATCGGATAATGCATGTTAGAGGATATTGGGATTGTAAATTTTACTCATCTCTTTGGGTTCTTCTTGTTGATCATAGATGCACTACAGGCTAGTTGGGAAACTTCTGTTTGGCTGCGAGAAAAAGAGCGATAAATGCTTGCTTTTTGTGAATCTGAGTGAGGGAAAGAGGGTGTGAGAGAGAGAGAGCAACAGTACGGCAACGATAGTTTTGCAAGAAACAAAATCCCTTGCAACCATTGACGGATGAATCCAATGGAAGAAAGCTGTTATTGGATTTTTTTTTTTTTTTCAAAAAAAAGAAAAGGGGATTGACAATGACTGAGGGTAAAGAAGCAAGGAAACGGGAAACCTATTACGGCCCACTGCAAGTTTGCAAAGCTTCCATGCAAACGACCTTTATTTTCGACCCTCTAATTATATAGAGTGTGCGTGGCAATGTGGAGGTGAAATGGTTTTATATCACCTCAAAATTCTTATGGGTTTATAAAAGAGGAAGACAACTCAGTTTTGGTTTTTCTTTCGACCATGCTGATTGTACTTTATTTTGTGCGGATATCATTCTTGCCAAATGTGCACACCATTTAACATGTCAACAACTCACTAACAATGTTATCATTAAGACTGATGGTAGGGATTTGATTATATAAAATTGAAAGTATAAGAACCTATTTAGACCGAATTGAATAGTAAGGAATTACTTGAATTTTCTTTAAAACTGTAGAGACCCTGGGCAATGGCAGATCAAGAAACTTTTATTAAAATATTTATATTAACATGACATTATATTTTTTTAGTGGAAAGTTATATATATTTTTAAAATTTTTAAAAATATAATAGCTAAGAAAAATATTATAAATTTACGTATGTGTAGAAATTTAATTTTTTGATTATGTAATAGTTACCTAGAGATTCTAAGATCATACAAAAATATAACATCAACTCAACCAAATATACCATATAGACATAATTGCAATTTTTTAATTTTTTAAAGAAACAAAGAATAAAGAGCAGTTGAAAATAAATTGTCATATTCATGTAAACTACAAACAAACAAAAAAATACAACAGAAAAAAAAAAGGACTTTTGTATTTTTATTAAAGTTTGCATGTGCCTAAAAAGGGAAAAATTTTCTAAAAGGAACTATTCTAAGACAAAATATAATAAAAATAAGAAAAGAGAAACTATAAAGTGGTTAGTATGATACTAAAATTAAGAGATTTAGGAGTTTCAAGAAAGTTTTTTTAAAAGGTAAAATATAGATTAGTATGTTTGTAAAAACTAAAAGTAAATTATTTTTCTTTTTGAGTTGTGTACCTCTTGTGACTAAAAAATAATTATTTTTCTCTCTCTAACTTCACATGTGAATGAGCTTTACAACTTTAAAATGTTGTCACAATAATATAGCAGTGGGATTGTGGGAGCAAGAGCAATATTTTAATGGGAAAAAATTAATATAAATACCAGAGACAATGGTAATTATTATTATTATTACACCCTTAAACATGGATCTGCCAATGACCCAGAGTATAATTAAACTTAAAAAAAATAAACCCATGGGTTCAAAGCCCATATAATGATATAAATATCCCACTTCAATATATGATTATTGTTGAGCCAGCATGCCCTCTAAGGAANAAAAAAAAAAAAACAAACAAACAAACAAACAACTAGATCTTAAACCAGAATACAACACAAACTGCTTAGCTAGAGAGAATATTTTTTTGGTGTAATAGCTGATTACACAGGCAACGAAGGAGATCATGGAAGGCTTTCTGGATGGCTATTTCCTTCATTTGTTGAGCCAGCATCCCTTCCATTTATAGAACCATCCTCTGATGGATTGGTTTTTTTAGAACTTGAGGAGAATATATATCTTTGGCTGCAAATTTTGGCCAGCATAACAGACCTTTGCCAAATACAGCTTTCAGAGACTAGCAAAGCTAGCAAGATAAGGGATCCAGTGATCATGAACAGGCCTGCAAAGCTCTGTGTGGTGAGGCTGGGAGTGTCCGCAGATATTTGGTCATACTGATCTTGGAGATCATCTTGACTGATGCCAAAGTATTTTTCTTCAATCTTATCCATCGTTGGACCTTGAGTGACATTTAACATGGCTTTTGAGAAGTAAGAGGTTAGATTGGAGTCTGTTGGGAATGCCTGAAAAAAATAGTGCATTAGGCATACAAATGTCAAACGTCTATATATTACCAATAATTAATGTTCCTTAGATATAGTCTATAGTATCAAATAGTCTGTGATTAAATGGTACTAAATTATCTTCGGGGTTTGTGGGTTTCACGTTCAAATCTAAAGTTGTAGTCAAAATTTTAAAAAAAAAAAAAAGATATAGTATGGAGACTTACGAAACCAAAACCACCGGTGTGATAGGTAGGTCCAGCCATCATATACATGGAACCATATTTTTTAAGGAAGACCTTGATGAAGGGTGATTCATCAAAAATAGCAGCAACACCTCCTTTGTGAGTTCCATTTTTTAAGGCGTCGTAATATTGTTCAATCCTGGAGTAATTTAGAAGCCTTGATTCATCAAATTTTAAGCGATCTATTAATAAATCCCTTACGAAAGAACCTTCTTGGTATCCGACATATTCTTGGTTTCTTTTCAGACTATTCACGGTAGGGTAACTTGGCTTTAGGTGGTCTAATGTCAAGATTGAGGACAAACTTGCTGTGTAGCTTTGCATGAGAACGAATTCCAACCCTAACCACACCACCAGTACAAACCTAGAGCATTTCTTGGCAACCGATTCTCCTAGAAAATAAAGTAATGAAATCAATACAAGAGTACATATAATTCTATTCTTTGTATATATGTTGTAACTTTTAGACTGAGTAATTTGGTATTGCTTTTCAATAGGTGCTTGTACAGTGTTTTTTTTTTTTTTGGCTACATATATACAATGGGGAGGGAGGAATTTACACTCTCACACATTGGGCGAGGGGCAAGGGATGGAGACCATCTCCTCATGACATTTTTTTAACAAATTTTTATTAATTGAACATTAAAATGCAAATAAAGTAGCTTTTGGTAAGAAGTTACTAATTAAACAACAACTTTTGACCAGGTTATAAATTTTAAAAGGCTTTTATTTAACTTCTTTTTTGCAAGTTTTGTAACAGATCAGCAATATATATAATAATAAAAAAAAAACTCACTCTAATATCTTTGTTAATCCACTGCTAGTTCTTAATAAATTCAAGATCACATACAGTTAATTTCTTCTTCTTTTTTTCTTTTTTTTTTTATCAAGTATAATCGCTTCTTTACTTTCTTGTGTAAAGTAATTATAAAACTCAATTGGAAAATAAAGTAATCATAAAACTATCATTGCATATTGTTCTATTCTCTGCATTGTTTCATTGTTTTTATCAATAGTAAATATATGACTATTTAACTGACTCACAACTGCAATTGGTCTAATAAACCAAAATTAAAATCTCACCGTTTGTTATTGCTTCAAAATGAAGTGCCCAAAAATCTTTACAAGGAACATAAATTTTTTTTCTATTATATAAGATTACAAATAATTTTGTACAATATTTGTAGGATGTAATTACCCAAAGGCCCTAATCATGTAAATTAATTGATAAATTAATAATTTTTGCAAAAAATGATAAGCAATAGCATTAGCAAAAAAAACTATTGAGAGACAAAGAGAAATGTATTATATTATTAAATTTTATATTAAATATATTTATTTAATTAATAAAGATTAAATTTGTAAAATTATAAATTTTCATTCCTTTTCCCTTCCTTCTCTCTCCATTGTTGATATCCAATATCTAAACAAAGGAAAGGAAAGTCCCTCTTAATCCCCTCCTTAGTCCTTCACTTCCCCTCTCTTTCTTCTTATTTCATTTCCTTTCCTTCTCATTTTAACTTTTAAATAGACCCTTAGTCATTAGAATTAGAATATTAATGTCAAAAGTTATATTTCAACTACATACTAGCTAAATGATAAATGTGTTAAATTTAACAAAGAATTCCATCCCTTTACAATTTCTCATCCTTGACTTCTCGGTCCCTCTTCTAGGTCTGTGCCACATCAAGCAAGATTTTAAAATTCAGATAAATTAAAGAAGAGAAAAAACAAGAAAAGATGATAGCCACTCTATCTTGTGCTTATCAAGATTTGATAAATTGGAATCCATTGATTGAAAATATTTTGTTTCCTTGCTTTCTCCTATGTTCATGATTTTAAATTTTCATCCTTATAGAACTTTATTTTTCTTTTTTTAATAGTAAGAGTATCTTCAAACTAACTTTCGCACACTAAGACTAAGTTGTCTAATGCAATCACGAGAAAATTTTCCTTGGGACTGGCCCCAAAATTTAAACATTAGCTAGCTTGAATGAATCTATTGCATCTTTATTGAACTTGTACTCATGATTTTAGTGTTTTTAAGCCGAGATTCTTTTAAACCCAATCTGTTTATTTCTTTTCCCTTCACTATGGTAATGCCATCAATTTCCAAAATTTAATTATCATAGCTGNTAAATGTGTTAAATTTAACAAAGAATTCCATCCCTTTACAATTTCTCATCCTTGACTTCTCGGTCCCTCTTCTAGGTCTGTGCCACATCAAGCAAGATTTTAAAATTCAGATAAATTAAAGAAGAGAAAAAAACAAGAAAAGATGATAGCCACTCTATCTTGTGCTTATCAAGATTTGATAAATTGGAATCTATTGATTGTAAATATTTTGTTTCCTTGCTTTCTCCTATGTTCATGATTTTAAATTTTCATCCTTATAGAACTTTTTATTTTTTTTTTTATTTTTAATGGTAAGGGTATCTTCAGGCTAACTTTCGCACACTAAGACTAAGTCCCTCCCTAGATTATCTTAATGCATCCCCCATATTGCCTAATGCAATCAGGAGAAAATTTTCCCTGAAACTGGCCTAAAATTTAAACATTAGCTAGCTTGAATAAATCTATTACATCTTTATTGAACTTGTACTCATGATTTTAGTGTTTTTACGCCGAGATTCTTTTAAACCCAATCTGTTTATTTCTTTTCCCTTCACTATGGTAATGCCATCAATTTCCAAAATTTAATTATCATAGCTGGCAACATTTTACTAGTCAGACAAGGAATTAATGGGGACAAATGATCATTCTAGATTATTAAGGATCAAGGTCAATTGGTAGCAAAAAAAAAAAAAAGATTAAATGTCAACTAGGAAGCACAGACACCCCAATTTGCTGTTGTGTCGGCGTGTCAACAGCTTTGTGTGAATGAGCACTTGAAAATCTATTTTTTGTTAGAGCAAGGCCTCGAACACATTATCTACTCCCAAATGGTTTGCTAAATTAGTGTTTACTTCATTTTTGTGTGTGTACTACAAAAATTTATAAATTCTCATTTAAATGTATATACTTTATCAAAATCTTTATATATATTGAAAACGATATGATTTGATATGCCGGTAAGTTGTTCTCCTCCTAATGAACCTTCAAGTGTAGAAGTTTACCTTAACAATCTATAGGCGAATGCTAAATATGGCAAGTGATAAAATGATTAAATGAATTAGCGATTTAGCAGGAATAATCTGTTTTAGCTGCATTTTATATTGAGGGCATATGGCGATAAATATATTTATTAAAGACCACAAAAGCTATTTCAAAAAAAATAAAAAAAAGACAAGAAAAAAGAAAAAGGTTAATGTAACAGCCCTAATGTTTGGGAAAACTAATTTTTATTGACCCCAAGTTGAGACTCCCCCATGAAGAAATATTTTGGGTACCATAGAAAATAGGACAAAAGCCGGCCCTTTTTTGTTTTTCAATTTTCTTCTTCGAGGAAGTTATGTTGACAAAGATGTTTCAAGTTTTTAATGACAGTTATGGTTTTCAATTGAGTTTTGTAGCCACAAGTAGGATTGAATTAGTACTATTTTTCTGAAATATCATTATTTTTTGTCTTATCTTTCTGTAATGGTGATGAACACTATCCTATTCCTACCCCAATAGTAATTTTGGTATTATTGTATAAATCTAAAACAACATAGTACACTTAGTATTTTTTTTTAATAGAATTATGCTTATTTAATCTAATACACCCACATCGCCTCGTACTTATAATTTATAGTTTGTTTCTTCTTTAAGCTTCATAATTAAGCATATTCTATGCTGAAAGTAATGCAAAAACAAAGAAAGAAATGAAAATAAGTCAGAATTTCCAGGTTTATCCAGCTGGTCAGTTGAGAATACTAGCATATTCAAGTAAAAAAGACCTTATTGTGAAGAGACTATTAATTAGATATCGATAAACATGAGTAAAGATCCATAAGAAAATAACATGTATTCGTCAAGAAATCTCTATTCATCTTCCCTGCCCAAATTGAGAATTTTATTAAGGTTCTGAAAGTTGTTCACACTTTGTGTTCAATGAAAAATAATTTTTCTCGTGATAATGATAAAGATAATCTAATAAAATTTTAATTCTTACATTCGGTGTAAGTTATTCCCTATTGTAAATAAATTTAAATTTACTAGTTAAGGATATAAGAAAATGGGATTCATCATGGGACGTCAACTTTTTTGAAAAATATTGGATCATGTTATGTGTGCCAACCTTTATGTTAATAATATAATCTCTATGTATCATAACGTTCATAATTTTTTTTATATAAGACAAAGCAACAGAGTGTAAATTATTGTCACGTTTTATTTGATGAAAGGGATATAAGTAATAAGGATAACTCAATTATTCGATTTCTTACCAAACAGAAAGCTTCATAAATGGCAATGACGAAAGGATTTGATTAGTTAGAAACTCAAGTTTCATGTCAAGCTGGCACACTATCCAGGAAATTCAAGGTGACCAGAATGCTTCAAAATCTCATCCAAAAATAATAGTAGTACCAAAAATAATAAAAGGTTTTTTCTGGGAGTAAAATACTATTCGAGTTACTCTCACTGTAGTCATCAATATAATATTCAAAAGATTGTCTTTTCAAGGGATGTTTCAAGGAAGGGATTGTAAAAGCTACTCCTTTCTAGACCTAGTTTGAGGAATTAGCAGACAGAAAGAAGAAGAAATGATAACAGCGACTCCATCTTGTGTTTATTAAGATGTCATAATTTGGAATCTATTGACTGAAACTGTTAGTTTCATTTTATTTATTTTACTTGTAGATAAATAATGATTGTAATTGCAATTAAGGGGATTTAAACTGGGAAAAAAAATGAGAAGACCGACCTTATAATTGAGCATAAGCTCCATTGAGCCAGAGCCTTTTCTGTGTGTTAGTTTCCTTGCTTTTCTCATGTATTTAGGATTTTCATACTTATTCAACTTATCCTTTGATGATAGCAAAGACAATAGAAAGCTTTTAAGCGGCTGACTACTTATATAAACAAAACATATAGCTTATTCTATATTACATTACTCGTGAATATTTTAACATTTTATTTTCTCTAAATTTTCACAAATACATACCTCCCTCAAACCTCAAGGGTTTGGCTTGATGGTAAAGATACAGAAAGTTCATCCAGACTAGCCGAGATTTGAATCCTAAGGTGGGCCAGCACTCGAATAAATTTTTGCACTATGCTTAATAGAATAGATCACTAGGACTTGGAACTAGATCCGGTCATGTCACTTGAGTCATGTTGGTTAGATCTAAGCTGGTCATTTCATTAAAGTTCATTTAAACAATTAAAACACATTAACATTTAATGGTTCATATGAGTTTTAATAGAATGAACGACTCAGATCTAAACAACATGACTCAAGTGACATGATGAGATCCAAATCCCAGGGACTTATAAAAATTTATGTTCTAAGTTAAGGATGGAAAGACATCCTCTCTTGTGCCGGTCCAGGCATTGGCACGGGGGCTAGTGTTAGTTAACTTTGAAAGCAAACAACCATTTTTTTTTTCCTTTTTTATATAACTCAGTTACCTTGGCCTAACATCATCCTTTGGATGGAGCTATATTTACCAAACCTGGGGCGAGCCATCCCTACTCTAGGAGTCATGTTGTCGAAGCAGCCGCAAAGAGAGCCTCGTAACCATCTAGCTACAACCCAAATTGCAGCAAAACAACCATTCTAATGTTCTATTAATTGGATCAGCTAGGACTTTTGGGGAATGTCGTGATTGCTATGCTACCTACCCTTCAAAATGGGGGTAACGTTACTCCACCACCCTTATTGAGAGAGTTTTGGTGTGACTCACGTCTTGAAATTGATGTCATTGCGAAAATCTAAAAATATTGAGTCACTTACTGTGAATGAAAATAATTATTTTCCTGTAAAATGTACAAATAGGACGATAAAAAAATGTCAAATTAAAAATAACCAAGAATAGTAATTTTCTTTGACACATTTGAACTCAAATCCCTGTTTTGGAATCTAACTCATATTGTGTGACTCAATTTTTTTATGATTTTCACAAAGACACTAATTCAGAATGTAAGTCCCAACAGAACTTGGTGCAGTAGCACTACTTGCTTAGCTTAGCAATCACCATATATGTAATGCGAAGAGAGTAAACCGGGTCACTAGAAAGAAAAGAAGGAAGACAATGTTGATTGATGAGATTCTTTTAAATCCAAACGATTTCTTTCTTTTTCCTTCAGCACAGGGACGCCATTAATTTCCTAAACATAATTATCATACCTAGCATCATCTTATTTTATTTTATTTTATTTGTCAGATTGGTAATGTAATGGGGACATATGATCGTCCTATATTATTAAGGATCAAGGACAACTTTAAACTCTTGACTTACATTAATTCAATAGTGTTGGAATCTATATAGTAGTGTTGATTAGCTTATAAAAATGAAAACGACACAACTTAAAAAAAAATAAGAAGCAATCGTTCTTGCTGTACCAAAAAATATCGTTCATATGATGATTTGAATTTTTTTTAAAAAAAATATTAACACACACACACACGGAGTAGAATTATTAGGTTAAAGAATTCTTTATCAAAAAAATGGAAATTAAGATTTAGTTCATTAATAAATAATCATATGTAAGGAGAATATTTGGTCTAAAATATAGAAAGAAACTAGTTTAATAATTAGATTTTTTTTGATGGACCATTGTGTGATTAAAATGAAATTGGCCTAATTCTGTAATGGATTTGGATCCTCTAAAGTGAGAGGTGCACTTTAGAGGATAAATTGTGATTATTCTAACCCTTAAAACAAATAGAGGGTTGAGATCCATTACACATCATCATTATTAAATGCTCTTATAAAATAATAAGTGATACCTAAAATGCAGTTAAGTACTTTCCTATTATATCTCAATATTAATTATATAGAAATAATAAATCAATTTGATTGAATACTTGTTTTCTAAAATTCTGTAAATAAATTACAAAAAATAATAAATTTGGAGAAAAATGTCTATTGAAATTGAAGTCCACTAAGATAAGAAAAAGAGAAGAATTCAACTAAAATTCCTTGATAGAATCGTTCAAGATGTCACAGTTGAGTGTCAATATATATTATATCTTGTCTATGACTTCGGGTAATTCAAATATGGAACTTGCAAGTCTTGAGAATAATCTTATAACCACTCAGTTACAAGTCATTTGATAAGCCAAGTCTATATAATATCATTGAAGAAAATGGGTGAGATTGACCATTAAATATTAATCACTTATTTATTACAATATGTTTGTCTACAAACTACACAATTAACAGAATTGGAGTTTGACAAAAAAAATAAATTAAAGTGAGCAATTTCAACTTAAATTCTATTAAATATCTAATTTGATAAACTATATTGTAATCTGTCATTATAAATTGCTTAAGAAGTTTAAAAGGGGAGGGAAATGGGAGGAAATAAGGTGTTTAATCTAAACATTTCTCTTGTTTGGGAGTTCACTTGTGCTTAAGTAATAATGAACAACATCAAGGAGGGACCCCATAGAGTCCATCCTACGTCCAAAGACATCTTTCAGAAAAAATTCCCTTTCAAAGGGAACCACCACAGCTGACCTATGGAAATAGCTTATGTGGCAAATGGAAATAGTAGAGATATAAGGAAATGAATGCAGTAGTAGAAAACTGCTCCAAAACCAAAGTGAAATTAACCATCAGCATATCATACTATGGGTCCAACCTCAAATTTGGCTTGCAAGAAAGTTTCTTCCATATGCATGTGCATTGCTCAAAATGATAAAACGTGCTGCTGTTTCTTTGCAAGAGATATGAAAATCAATAATCAGTGCACTGGCATATACAAGCTGCAGTATGCTCAAGGCACTTTCAAATTTGTCAAAACAAGAACGGAAGCCAACAGGGTAGAGTTCGAGTATTTAGAAATATAGAATTTGTTGGTTGGATAATCTTGAAATGGCACAATGATAATATGCATGGCACATATCTCTCTAAGTATTTGTCCTCCACATGGGGGTAAGTATGTTTCAACTTGGAAAATCTGAACTACATACAAAATATGCAAATAGCAGGCCTTGCATTTTTTTATGTAGCAATGGATCAAAGAATATGTTTTATGATGTTCTCCCAATGCTTGCTATGCACATTAATATGCTGATCAATTTTTAAATATCATGGTACTGATGAGTGCTATAGCCATGCCTTGCATCAGAATGAATGTGCAGGTATTTAGACATTTCTCCAAATAGTTAGCATGCATGTTTGATTCTTCAAGCTTCCAGCTCCAAATTTGTTTAAATTTATGCTTATTAGCATGACAAAGTAGGCATAGTCCCACAACATGTTAAGCGCATATCAGAAATCTTTATGCTCTGCATGCGGGTTTTTCTAGCTGGAGATTTTTATGAAATTCACATTCTAAAGTTTTATGCGAGTCAAGCTCTTGGGTGTTTAAGTGGTAGCTAAATGCGCTGGCCTCCAATGAAAATAATAGACAAGTTTTCCTCCCAAAGAACAGAAAATTTCAAAGAAAAATTTGTGACCGGAACAGCCCCAATGGGACAGCTTGAAACCAGCATGACAGGGCATGAAAATGTGTAAGTTTTGCTACATGCAGCAGCTTGAGAGCAAGACTACTCCAGCTTTAGAAAGATGACTCACATATAAAATGTGGTTCAGCCCCACAGCTAAATTCATGCATTTAAAACAGGATAAATATGCTGCTTGGTGTATTAAACAATAAAAGATTGCTAATATGGCAGTAGCAATTGATTAAACAATAAGTTATGCTTAATTGGATGTTTCTAACATGAAAGTGCAGATAACCAAGTCAAAAGGACATTGCCCCAACATTGGTTCAGTTTTATACTCCAGTTAAGACTAAGTTGATAATATAAATACTTGAGCCTTGCCTCAATGGCTAGAGCACCACGTGATGCGCGCAGCAGAATGTCGAGTGCTATAAATATACTCATGCAAATAAGGTCCAGTATGTTGCAACCAGTGCATATAAAGGGCGAGCCTTTCCATGGATAAGTCAATTATCAATTTAAACATAATGGTAGCAAGCTAATATAACAATCAGTTGTCCAGAATTCAAGATGTTTAGCAGCCCATGCATGCGAGTTTTCATGCTGTCAATGCAAAGCAAATGGGATTGCAAGTATGGATATGAGTACTCTATGTCAATCACTTTTGAGTATCACAAGAATCCAGCAACTAGCTTTGCTCACAAATATCTGTATGCATACATGAATATGTAAATTGTCCTAAGGGACACTTTAGCAAATATTTGGAAATGCTCCTATGATGTGTGTTTGGTCAAGGCATGAGTTCATGAGTTATGTGTTTCACCATTGGGGAGTGCATGGCTGTAACTTCTCAGGCCTAGAAATGACTAAATCACAAGTTCTGCTAGGGCAGCAGGCTTCAATGCTCTCCACGGAGGCTCAAATCATCACAAATCAAGAAAATGGCTGCTTGCTGGGCATGCAATTAAATTGGGCATTTGATCAAACACCTTAGAGGCATGCTCATGAGTGCGAAATAACTTCTCAAAGTGTAATATCAATGACACCAAATGAAAATAAATATGCTGCAGCATAGTAGTTTGGGCGTTTAAAACCCACAGACAAAGTGCAAGCAGAGTTTATGAGCCTAGGAATTTAATCAAACACCTTGTAGGCTTCCCACCGATAAATATAGGCCAATAACTATGAAACAATGTTAGAGGAATTTAATTGACAATAGGTATCAAGCACCAAGGTATGGAGATTATTCTTGGCTTACCCGTAACAATAGAAAGCATAGGCAGGTCTAGGGGCTTTTCGAGTAAACCCACAGTGGCCAACTTCCCCTTAGCTTCAGTAGACTGAGCAGTGGAACAGGGGGGTGACCTGCAGAAACTGCGTCAATGATGTAGTCCATGGTTCACATAGCTGCCTTCATTTTATCAGGACCACTGGAAACAAGGAAAGAATCCGCCCCAAGTCTGTTAATAGCCTCAGCTCGCTTTCTAGTGGAGCTGGTTCTGTCATTCCATAATACTTCATTGGGCTGTATACAGTGATTCCAGCACAAAGAAGTGGAGCGCCCACGACAAGGGGTAAGTTTTCAGGAAATCGGAGTACAAATTGATTTCTTACAGAAGTCCACCATGATACCCACTCCAACTTTGTCTCCCACCGGTTCATTCATTTTTGGGGTATTGTATGCACAAAGGTTTATGGGCTCTTTGCAATAGAGCTGCAACCAAAATTGGCTGGGTGCTTCGATTTCGAGTGAAACAGGACTTACAGCTAGCATGTGTTGGAGTGGTTCTTGGTTTTGCCGAGAGAAAAACTCGGGCTTTTGTGCGGCGGAACAAGGGGATCAAGCCTTGTTCCCACAGACGGCGCCAAAATCGATGACCGGTTCTGAGCAACCTGCAGGAGGGAGAAGTACGATTAGGGAAGGCCGGAGCCGGAGCTCCAGCGCCACCTCCGACGCTCAAGTTAGCAAGGTGAGCAAAGGAAGTGAGGGAACTCCAGAGAAAGGAGAGGTCGAGAGCCTGAGCGAGAGCCCCTTTCTATGTGAGTTTTTAAGAGATTGTCCAGGAGATGCATACCTTAGCATGGGTATATTAGTCTTCTTACTGTAGCAATGAGTAATGAATATTTTGGGTATTAACACTTCTCATGCTTCAAGTTTCTCATTGTTTCATATCTACTATTTGAGAGAGTTTCTTCTTGAGCTAAACCAAAACACTTGGGTTTTGTATCTTGGATTTCTATGGGAGAAATCCATGAGAGTGATATCTAGAGTTAGAGAGAGAGAGTTCATGGTGAACTTGAAAAATAAAAACCATGGTTAAGCTTGGAGAAGCTTAGAGAAATAAACTTGTTAAGCTTGGAAAAGCTTGGAAAAATAAATTTGTTAAGCTTGGACAAATAAACTTAAAAGAATAGTGGAACCTCATTTGCGAGAGAAGTGGATGTAGACTTTTTAAGCTGAACCACTATAAAGACTTATACATATTCTCTTTCCCTTTATTTTTTTTAATTTTGAGCTATTTACACTTGTGAATCTTCTTTGTCTTCATCTTTGATTTCTCTGGATAATTTTTTGTTGTTGTTCTTTATGATGTGTTAAGTTATTCTGTTCTATTCAAATCTGGTATCTAGAGTAGAACTAATTTTTAAGAACTAGTTTATAAGAACCAGTTCTTAAACAAATTTGTGATTTGAATTCATTTTTTATAAGCAATTTTTAACAACTCCTATTCACCCCCTCTAGGAGTATTTCCTGTAACTCTCAATGTGGCTATACCAGCCTTCATAAGATATTTAACCATAGCATTCTTCATAGGGCAATAATCCAACCACAACTGCCTTAAGAGCTCTTTTATACCACAACTTGATTAGACCTCAGAGTACCACCAGAGCACCCCCAAACAAGAAGGCTAAAGCCTTGCCCCTCCATCCACAGGTATTCATCTTATAGAGGTGGCTGCCCTACTCAGAGTCAAGGCTAGGACACCCCTTGATTGCTCCCTTAAAGCCACAGTTGTAGACTTCATTATAAGGCTGCGGACCTCGCCTGGAAGTTGTAGACTTCTCAAAGGGAACTAAACTATGTAATCAGACTGGTGGGCTTTGGACCAAGGGATAACTCCACAAGAGGAGGTTTCAATTCAAGTACCTCCTAGAGCCCCTTAGGATAGTTAGTCATAGAGTTCAAGATCCTTCCTAAAGATGGAAGCTAAGGTAGCTTTTACTCCCACAAACACTATTCACAACCTAACTTCTGCAGCTCACTATTCTTAGGACATGTCAACATCTTATTTTTTTTCGTATCCCAACTCCCCATATTGCCACTCTTAACTAATAACCTAAATATTTACCTTTTCAATAGCAGACCTGCTTTTCTGCGAACTTGTATCAAGCTAGTTTAATAACATGAATTAGGTTTGGGCTACTATAGGTGTTCTGACACACTGCAGAACGTTAACTTGCAGTGTTTAGTTGTAGCTGCATGACTACCCAACATTAAATGCTTATCATAAGTCTCTACAACATCCTAAGACAGTTCCAACAGCCCTTTCACCTTCTCTCCATTATAAATATCATACTCATACAATCTTGAGGGCCTCTGTTGAACCCGCATTTCCTCTAACTGTAGTATTTTAGAACGTTAAGAGAATGGAAATCTTTGGATGTAACTGTTAGCCTGCAGATCAGGTTTTGCCTGAAATTCCCTCAAGATGGGGAAGAAACCAAAGACCAGAGAGGAAGAGCAGAGAAACCCGAAACCAGAGAGAAAGTAAACTAGAGAAAGAAAATAATTTATGTATATTATATTTCATATCAGATGCAATGATCTATATATACACTAAGGCTAAATATGCAGAGAAGTAAATATGTAGAGATGACACGTAGGCCACTCAACTAACTACTCTAACCAGCTATTACAATATAACCAGAATAAGCTAACTAACTAACTACTTTGGTTAAGTAATAGATAAAGCTGTACATGACAATATTGCCAGATATAGCTTTCAGAGAATGGAAATCTAGTGATCAGGAACACTTGTTCCAAAGTAATTTTGTTCAATCTAAGTCCATTTTGTCACTTTGATTGACGTTCAATATGGCTCTTCAAAAGTAAGAGGATAGATTGAAGTCTCTTGGGAATACCTGGAAAATCTTGCATGCATGGAGGCAATAGACATACAAAATTAATGTTAAAACTTCTTGATGAAATATCAAGCAATATAGGCTATAGCAATGTTAAAACTTCTTGATGAATTAAGTCGTGACTAAACTGAGTCTTCTTCCTCTGGTTCTGTCTTCTTCCACTTCCCTACACTGACACCAATTACAGACCAAAGCTCTATCAAAGCTCCAAAATAAAACACCAAAGCATCATCGGATAATGTATGCTAGAGGATATTGGGGTTCTAAATTTTACACATTTCTTTGGGTTCTTGGTGTTGATCATAGATGCACTATAAGCTAGTAGGGAAACTTCTATTTGGCTGCGAGAAAAAGAGCGATAAATGCTTGTTTTTTGTGAATCTGAGTGAGGGAAAGAGGGTGAAGAGAGAGAGAGAGCAACAGTACGGTGACGATAGTTTTGCAAGAAACAAAATCCCTCGCAACCATTGACGGATGAATCCAATGGAAGAAAGCTGTCATTGGATTTTTTTTTTTTTCAAAAAACAAGAAAAGGGGATTGAAAATGACTGAGGGTAAAGAAGCAAGGAAACGGGAAACCTATTACGGCCCACTGCAAGTTTGCAAAGCTTCCATGGAAACGACCTTTATTTTCGACCCTCTAATTATTTAGAGTGTGCGTGGCAATGTGGAGGTGAAATGGTTTTATATCACCTCAAAATTCTTATGGTTTTGTAAAAGAGGAAGACAACTCAGTTTTGGTTTTTCTTTCGGCCATGCTGTTGGACTTTATTTTGTGCGTACTAGGATATCATTTTTGCCAAATATGCACACCATTTGACACGTCAACAACTAATTAATGGTGTTATAACTAACACATAGGGATTTGATTATATCAAGTCGAAAGTATAAGAACCTATTTAAACAAAATTGAATTATAGAATTTTCGTTAAAACTATAGAGATCGAGAACAATGGCAGATCAAGAAACTTTTATTAATGGAGGAAAAACTTTTATTAAAATATTTATATTACGGGGATTCTATGATACTACGTAAGTATGCTATACAACACTGACATGGCAAACATACATAATTTTTATATTTTATTATATATAAAATATAATTTATTTAATTTTTTAAACAAACTTAAAAACAATTAATTTGTACACATGTCATTTATTTATTGGTTATTTCTATGTAGTATGACATACTACATAAATACTAAAAGTATCTTAGAAACCTCCTTTATATTAACATGACAATATATTTTACTAGTAAAAAGTTACATATTTTTCAAATTAATTTAAGAAAATAATAGATAAGAAGAAATTTAATTTTTTTGATTATATAAGAGTTAACTAGAGATTCTAAGATCATACAAAAAGATAATATCAACTCAACCAAATATATCACATAGACATAATTGCAATTTTTTTTAATTTTTTAAAGAAACAAAGAATAAAGAGCAATTGAAATTAATTTGTCATATTGCAACCAGGAACTTATATTGCAACCTTTTGATTATCAACAATGGCAAAAACCAAAATTTTCCAGTGGCAAAAAGCAAACGTATTAGTTATAATTTTGTAGATCGAAATTAAGAGGCCACTAAACCATGATATACATTAAATGAGATAAGCTCAACAATGAATAAGAATAAACAGAAGATCACATGGACACTGAGAATATTGGCACCGTTAACATGCTTTCTTTTGTTAGTGGAGAAAATATCCACCTGCCAATTAATTAATCACAATGTCACAAGAATTTTTAAAGTGAGCTTATTAAATAATATTTTGTAAAAACCCAAGGCATTGTAGCATTACTTTAACAATCTCACATTCTTATTGACTACAAAAAATCTAAATTACAACAACCGTAATTATCATATAGGTTCCATCTTGTATAATTAACCTCATCATTCTATTTGATTCACAAAGATCATTGAGTGCCCTAGTTAAAAGACAATAACAATTGAAGTTTTCAGGTAATAAGATTATTGAAAAAAAATAATCCAGCAAGAACTTGGGAACAACATACCATGTGCCTTCACCATAGTTCCATGTATCATAAAGCTTGCAAAAACATAAATATAGCAAAAGAAAAAAAAATAGGCTTTTGTCACATAAGGAAGAAAATGGTGATTTAAGAAATCATTCTATTATGCAAATTTTAGATTTGCTACCAGAATTTTCCAAGTCGCTAGTCAAATACATATATATTACAAAACGGAAAAATCAATACTTACAGTATTTCTTGGGACTATATGCAAACCCAAGCCCAAAATATATCTTCAAATTTAATTTAAATTAATAACTTAAAAAGAAGAAAATGAGAGAAAAACATAAAAAAAAAAAATCTCGGGTACCTCTTTTGTGAACTCTGGCTCCACAGGATTGACGAGCAAGATAGCCTCTGGGTAAGCCACATTTTGGCCTCTTTCTGGTGAACGGTCATCAGGCAGAGGCATAAATCTTTTCTTGTTGTATGCTATTAAAAATTAAGATTGAAAAAAGAGCATACCTAGTTGCATTTGGAGATTAAGGAAAAAAAAAAAAAAGAATAATGAAATAGAAAAAAAATTACATAAAGAAATTGAGTGATAGCTTAAAATAAAATAGATATTGTGAAACAAAATTACAGCAACAAAGACAATACAAAGGAAGAGCATACCTTGTTCCCTTTGTGGATGGAGGAGATGGAGCGAATAAAGAATACAGAAAGAGCAAAACGGTTGCATAATAGAATAGATATTGTGGAATATAACAATAGTTTTCAAAAAAAATAATTTGAAAGAGCAAACCTGAGAGCTTCTTCAAATGGAGCAAAATAGTTAACAAATTCATAAGCCAATGAGGGTGAGCCTCATATGGAGTGCAATATATATACAGGTTCATGGAGGCACAAACTCCAAACCCTAATTTTTAAATTCTAATTGACAAATTAACATTTATTGTGGTGCTAAAATTTGGGCTAGTACTTGACAATTCTAATTAATCAAAATTAATTGAATAAAATTTTCCACAATGTCTAATTTTCGGTTACAATTAATTATTTATGATTTTGAATTATGTAACCAAAATTCATCATACAATTTGTTAATTATGATTCATTTTTTTACATTTAAAATATTGTAATTGTGATAGCATTAATTGAATTGTAATTATTTAAAATAATTAGATTTAGTAATAAAAATTCTGACCTCATACACTATCATAATAAAAATTGTTAGTTGATTATCATCATAATTATTGGGAGGTTTTTTCTTTTAATTTTCGGATTTATTTAATTTAATTTAATTTTTAGCACATGTATTTAGTTATGATTTAGTCCACATACATTCTGACATGTAAGACAATTAAGTAAGACAATTAAGACATTGATTTCAAATTGATATGTATGTGCTAATTATGGAAGTTATTTAATGCCAGAAATTTTAATTTGTTTTTCAGTTTTTTTTTATTTACAAAGCAAATTTAATTCATATTATATATATTTTTTAAATACCATTGAATGAAAGAAATTCTTACAGCCTGCTACTTGTCGTCACCTTGATAACAACACTTGTCAGCTCCACATTGTGTACTCTATTATTAATATTATATAGATAGAGATATAGATGTTCAAGCTCTACTCTATAAAAATGAAATTTCTGAAAATTAAGCATAGATTAATTTGGCTGCAATATCTATTTTTTCATTAACTTCAAATTTTTCTTATTCTATTTCCTTATTGATTATCCAACAATACAAATTTATAATTTTCATACTACTTAGTAATTCAAATTTATTTCTCCTAATAAATAAAATTTAAATTCAGAAAATATAATTGATATTACCATATTTTAACTATCCTGGATGATTTTAAATAAATAAATATGAAAGTAATTATAAATAGAAAAATTTAAATATTGTACAATCTACTTGACAATTATAATTGATTGATAACTATTTAATTTGAAAAATTTAAACTTCTAAATTAATTATGGATTGATTGATTACCATTTATTTTTGTATGTGATGTTTGACCGATTGCTTTAATCTGAAAATTAAATTTTCAATATTGATTTGATAATTGATTGATTGAAAATCAAACCATTTATTGTTGGAGGGTTTGAATTAGTGTTAGAAGCCCAAATATATAATTTCCTACCTTTGGAATTTTTAAAATTATATAAATTTGAAATTAATTTAAAATTACATAATTGACTGATTGAAAAATAATTAATCACAAAAGTGTATTGATATATATCTTTAATGCTAATTGATTTTATTTATGACTTAAATTCATTATTTTTAATATTGTATTTCAATCATCATTAAAATAAGAATTCAAATTCAAAGTAGGCCAAAAAAGTAATTTCACCAGACATGTATATTTAAAATTAAATAAATACGAAAATAATAATTAAATATTTAAATTTCATTACTTCCATAATTATACCATTATTTTAGCATTGACTAAGAACATATAAGTAATATGGCATAACCAATTTAAAATTTAATAAATAATTACTATTTACTAATTAGCTAATTTGAAAACATATATATAGTAATTCCAATCACATGCCAATTATTATTATTTGATTGTCAATTAATTTGGCAAGTCAATAATTTCAGAATATTTTTTAAAATGTTACTTCAATGATGAAACTTATTTATTAGCCAAATTCAAATTTTGAATATTTTTGTATTGAATAGGAATTCGAATTTTGAAAAAAAAAATTATAAAACTTATTTATTAGCAAAATCAATCATTTAAGATCTCAGGAATAATATGAATGATCACCTTCTTAAGAACTACCAAAGAAAAAATGAAAAGAAAAAACAAAAAAGATATTAATCAAGGACCACCACAAAATCACTCGCAAACCAAGAGAAAGAGATCAACTTATATATTATGCAACCTAGCCATCTATTTCTTGCAAAACACACGTTATATATAAGAGTAGCCCGCGGCTGCTTATTGCAAGTTCATTACATGTAAATATTCTTCAACCACTACTCTTGGATATATCACCATTGACCTTCTCGTTTCCTTTGCTTTGATTGTTATCTTTCTGGGTTTCTGAGTTGCTGCCAACCTTGTTATCCTCAACACTGTTGATTCCTACAGTGTTAACTTGTGCACCACTTCCATCGCCGAGATCCGACCTTTCTGGTCCACCACCACCGCTGGCAGCACGTGCTCTAATCCAAAAGACCAATATTTTTAATGCATGCTCGAAGGTGCCAGTTGATTCAATTGATCCAAAAGAACAATACGGTTTCTAATCAGTAGTTCCTTAGCAATCCTCCTTATCAATCCAAACATCAATTGTTCCTTAGCAATTGTAGATGAATTGTATTTCCTGTGCATCAAAATAATATTAAGAGTTAAGATTAATACATCAAGCAATATTGAAAATAAAATAGTAATAGAAAGAGATCGAAATAGAGAAAATCATACTGCCTTTGAAGACCAATAAGATGAGAGGGATAATGATTGCTGACCTATGATTGAGTGATAGATTACAGAGAAATAGCATACCTTGTTTCATTTGGAGATAAAAGAGATGGAGATAATAAGCCTCATAAGCGATTCTAGGAAAAAAAAAATTCATATAAATCGAGCATATTAGATGGAGATAAAAAAGCTTACCTAAGAGCTTCTTAAGATGGAGAAAGACGACTGACAGATTTGTGAACCAATAGAGATGAGGACCATATGTTGTACTCTATATATAGATATTTTTTTGTAGGCATAAGCTTCAAACCCTAAATTTTGAATTTCAATTTTTGAATTCAATTGACAAATCAGCATTTATGATTAATTGATAAAAACTGAAAATTAACAATTTCCTAATTGTGATTATTTTTTTTAAGTCAATTTTGGTTATTATTTGAGAAGTAATAAATGTGAATATTAATGGTTGTTCACACTTTTTATTTTTTTTTAAAGATAAATAGTGATTGTAATTGCAATCAAGGGAATTTAAATTGGGAAAAAAAAATGAGAAGACCGACCTTATAATTGAGCATAAGCTCCATTGAACCAGAGCTTTTTCTGTGTGTTAGTTTCCTTGCTTTTCTCATGTATTTAGGATTTTCATACTTATTCAACTTATCCTTTGATGATCTTACCTCGTTGTAAAACTACAAGTTTTAATCAAGTCACAATAGAGATCAGATGATAGCAAAAACAATAGAAAGCTTTTAAGCAGCTGACTACTTATATAAACAAAACATATAGCTTATTCTATATTACATTACTCGTGAATATTTTAACTTTTTATTTTTATTTTCTCTAAATTTTCACAAATACATACCTCCCTCAAACCTCAAGGGTTTGGCTTGATGGTAAAGATACAAAAAGTTCATCCAAGCTAGCTGAGATTTGAATCCTAAGGTGGGCCAGCACTCGAATAAATTTTTCTCCTGAATGCACTATGCTTAATAGAATAGATCACAAGGACTTGGAACCGGATCCAGTCATGTCACTTGAGTCATGTTGCTTAGATCTAAGCCGTCTATTTCATTAAAGCTCATTTAAACAATTAAAACACATTAACATTTAATGGTTCATATGAGCTTTAATAGAATGAACGGCTCAGATCTAAGCAACATAACTCAAGTAACATGATGAGATCCAAATCCCAAGGACTTATAAAAATTTATGTTCTAAGTTAAGGATGCAAAGACATCCTCTCTTGTGCCGGTCCAGGCATTGGCAAAGGGGCCAGTGTTAGTTAACTTTGAAAGCAAACAACCATTTTTTTTTTTCCTTTTTTATATAACTCAATTACCTTGGCCTGACATCATCCTTTTGATGGAGCTATATTTACCAAACCTGGGACAAGTCATCCCTACTCTAGGAGTCATGTTGTTGAAGCACCCGCAAAGAGAGCCTTGTAACCATCTAGTCTACAACCCAAATTGCAGCAAAACAACAATTCTAATGTTCTATTAATTGGATAAGTTAGGACTTTTGGGGAATGTCGTGATTGTTATGCTACTTGCCCTTCAAAATGGGGGTAACATTACTCCACCACCCCTATTGAGGGAGTTTTGGTGTGACCCACATCTTGAAATTGATGTCATTGCGAAGATCTTAAAATATTGAGTCACTTACTGTGAATGAAAATAATTATTTTCCTGTAAAATGTACAAATAGGACGATAAAAAAAATGTCAAATTAAAAATAACCAAGAATAGTAATTTTCTTTGACACATTTGAACTCAAATCCCTGTTTTGGAATCTAACTCATTGTGTGTGACTTGATTTTTTATGATTTTCGCAAAGACATTAATTCAGAATGTAAGTCCCAATAGAGCTTGTTGTAGTAGCACTACCTGCTTAGCTTAGCAATCATCCTATATGTTAGAGCTGTCAAACGGGCCAGCCCGCCCCGCCCCGCCTCAACCCGCCACCCAAACGAGGCGGGGCGGGCTGAGAAAACCTCAACCCAACCCAACCCACTGTGGGTTGTGGGTTAGGCGGGCCAGCCCGTAAAAAAAAAATAATAAATTAGTGACTAATAACAATTTAAATCAATGTCAAACACCAAATCAATGATAAATAATTTTTCATCACGTAATTCAAATTATCTAAGAGGACCAAAATTAATTAAATAGTCTAACAAAGTAATAAACAATCATTAAAAAACAAGTCCAAGAAGACTAATGCCAACATGACAACATAATTTTTATAATAAAGATTAGAATTTTTTTAAAAAATAAAATAAAATTGACTGGCGAGCCAACCTGCCCCAACCCGCCCCGCCACCAACCCGCAACCCAAACGGGGTGGGCTTAGAAACCCGCTTCCAAACGGGCCAGCAAAACCTTAACCCAACTCAACCCTTTTGCATGGCGGGACGGGCCAACCCATTTTGACACCTCTACTATATGTAATGCGAAGAGAGTAAACCGGGTCACTAGAAAGAAAAGAAGGAAGACAATGTTGATTGATGAGATTCTTTTAAATCCAAATGATTTCTTTCTTTTTCCTTTCAGCACAGGGACGCCATTAATTTCCTAAACATAATTACCATACCTAGCAACATCTTATTTTATTTTATTTTATTTGTCAGACTGGTAATGTAATGGGGACATATGATTGTCCTAGATTATTAAGGATCAAGGTCAACTTTAAACTCTTGACTTACATTAATTCAATAGTGTTGGAATCTATATAGTAGTGTTGATTTGTTTCTAAAAATGAAAATGACAAAACTTTAAAAAAAAATAAAAATTAAGAAGCAATCGTTCATGCTGTACGGAAAAAAAATCGTTCATTTGATGATTTGAAATTTTTTTTGAAAAAATATTGACACACACACACACACACGGAGTAGAATTATTAGCTTAAAGAATTCTCTATCAAAAAAATGGAAATTAAGATTTAGTTCATTAATAAATAATCATATGTAAGGAGAATATTTGGTCTAAAATATAGAAAGAAACTAGTTTAATAATTAGATATTTTTTTGATGGACCATTGTGTGATTAAAATGAAATTGGCCTGATTCTGTAATAGATTTGGATCCTCTAAGTGAGAGGTGCACTTTAGAGGATAAATTGTGATTATTCTAACCCTTAAAACAAATAGAGGGTTGATATTCATTACACATCATCATTATTAAATGCTCTTCTAAAATAATAAGTTATACCTAAAATGCAGTTAAATACTTTCCTATTATATCTCAATATTAATTATATAGAAATAATAAATGAATTTGATTGAATAGTTGTTTTCTAAAATTCTGTAAATAAATTACCAAAAATAATAAATTTGGAGAAAAATGTCTATTGAAATTGAAGCCCACTAAGATAAGAAAAAGAGAAGAATTCAACTAAAATTCCTTGATAGAATCATTCAAGATGTCTCATTTGAGTCTCAATATATATTATATTTTGTCTATGACTTTGGGTAATTCAAACATGAAACTCGCAAGTCTTGAGAATAACCTTATAACCACTCAGTTACGAGTCATTTGGTAAGCCAAGTCTATATAATATCATTGAAGAAAATGGGTGAGGATGACCATTAAATATTAATCACTTATTTATTTCAATATGTTTGTCTACAAACTACACAATTAACAAAATTTGAGTTTGACAAAAAAAAAAAAATTTNATTTGAGTTTGACAAAAAAAAAAATTTAAGTGAGCTATTTCAACTTAAATTCTATTAAATATCTAATTTGATAAACTATAGTGTAATCTATCATTATAAATAGCTTAAGAATTTTTAATTTTTATAATCATTTGTTAGCCTATCTAGAAGCCATTTTAAAATGAAAAAAAAAAAGAACACATTTAACTTAGTAGGGTATAAGAAAAAAAAAAATACTTTCAAAAATGTTCAAGAAAGCCATATGATATATATCATAGTAAGTTTTTCTCTACATGGTGAACCTTCAGGCTAAGTATGAGAGTTTAGAAGGGGAGGGAAATGAGAGGAAATAAAGTGTTTAATCTAAACATTTCTCCTGTTTGGGAGTTTCCTTGTGCTTAAGTAATAATGAACAACATCAAGGAGGGACCCCATAGAGTCCATCCTACGTCCAAAGACATCTTTCAAAAAAAAAATTCCCTTTCAAAGGGAACCACCACAGCTGACCTATGGAAATAGCTTATGTGGCTATACCTGCCCTAATAATATATTTAACCATATATAGCATTCTTCATAGGACAATAGTCCAACCACAGCTGCCTTAAGTGCTCTTCTATACCACAACTTGATTGGACCTCAAAGTGCCACTAGAGTAGAGCTGGCTAACGGGCCAGTCCAGCCCATTAGGGGCAGGGCCACATCAGGCCACGGGCCTAAACGGGCTGAGCCGAAATGGCCAAGTTCTAATCGAGCCAACTATTTTTCAGTCCAGCCCAGCCCAGCCTACTTCGAGTTGCGGGCTATAACGGGCCAATTTTTTTTTTTTTAATTTTTTTTGCCATGCTTATTTTTGAGAGAATATGAGAACATATTGATTATGAGACATCAAATATTAACATACGTAATCAAAATACAAACTCAAATAAACAATTTCCTTTTTAATACCCTAAAGCTTCAGAGAAACTAAATCTCTTACTACCTAGTCCTTCTAAGATTGATTTAATGAAGTTCATAAAGGAAACATACTTATGTTATAATAAGATAAGAGAATCCAAATTCATATCCTAAATATACCCCTTTTTATTATTTTTACAGGTAGGGTATTAGAAAAATTGAAGTTGAAGGCTTAATATGAAAAATCAAGTGGATGGGAGGCTTTGGGGTACTGGCACTCAGCTCTGGGTTCTGGCACTCAGCGTTGGGGGTCCAGCAACACTGTCAAGATGCTAGCGCCCAGTGCTGGGGTCCAAAAATAACAAATTTTGCCCAATAATCACAGTATAGATAGAAAATAAATCATACCTACTTCATGAAAAGCTAAGAAACCCATAAGAAACCTCAAAAAACATTGAAGAAACAGTACCCATCAACTTTATTTTGTGCTAACAACAACAAACTTCAAAGCACTTCATCTAATATTGAGCATGGGGGAAAATGATGGGACAAGGTTGAGCATGGGGAAAAAAGATGGGAAGTGCTGGCTGGTTCTGGAGAAGGAGAAGTGGCAGCTGGCGGCGTCAGTGAGAACTGAGGAGAGGGAGGCGGAGAGGGGTAGAACCGTGTAGAAGGAGAGTCAAATTTGGGGAGAATGGAGTGTGAGAGATGAAATTTTGATTTTTGAGTTAGGGATTGCATTTAAATTTCAGAATGAGAGCAATTGAAAGCTGAAAAAAAAAAAAAACTGGGGCCAACCTGGCAAGAACTCGATAGGGTCACGGGCCAAATCGAGCAGAGCCAAATTGGCCCAATTTTAAACGGGCCAACATTTAAGGAACTCAGTTCACCATTTTATCAGGCCTCAATGGGTTGGCCCACCAGGCTCAACCCATGAACCCAGCTCTACACCAGAGTGCCCCCAAGCAAGAAGGCTAAAGTCTTGCCACTTCATCCGTAGGTATTCATCTTATAGGCCACAACAATTTTAGTTTCTTCTCCTCAATAAAAGCCCAACAACACACGTAACTTGCAAAATAGAAGTCGTGACTGAACTGAGTCTTCTTCCTCTGGTTCTGTCTTCTTCCACTTCCCTACACTGACACCAATTACAGACCAAAGCTCCAAAATAAAATACCAAAGCATCATCGGAAAATGCATGCTAGAGGATATTGGGGTTCTAAATTTTACACATTTCTTTGGGTTCTTGGTGTTGATCATAGATGCACTATAGGCTAGTTGGGAAACTTCTGTTTGGCTGCGAGAAAAAGAACGATAACTGCTTGCTTTTTGTGAACCTGAGTGAGGGAAAGAGGGTGAAGAGAGAGAGAGAGAGAGCAACAGTACGGTGACGATAGTTTTGCAAGAAACAAAATCCCTCGCAACCATTGACGAATGAATCCAATGGAAAAAAGCTGTTATTGGATTTTTATTTTTTTTTTCAAAAAAAAGAAAAGGGGATTGACAATGACTGAGGGTAAAGAAGCAAGGAACGGGAAACCTATTACAGCCCACTGCAAGTTTGCAAAGCTTCCATGTTAACGACCTTTATTTTCGACCCTCTAATTATATAGAGTGTGCGTGGCAATGTGGAGGTGAAATGGATTTATATCAGCTCAAAATTCATATGGTTTTATAAAAGAGGAAGACAACTCAGTTTTGGTTTTTCTTTCGGCCATGCTGATTGTACTTTATTTTGTGCCGAAATCACTTTTGCCAAATGTGCACACCATTTTACACGTCAACAACTCACTAAGAGTGTTATAATTAAGATTGATAGTAGGGATTTGATTATATAAAATTAAAAGTATAGGAACCTATTTAGACTGAATTGAATTGTAAGGAATTATTTGAATTTTCTTTAAAACTATAGAGACGCAATGGCAGATCAAGAAACTTTTATTAATAAGGGCAAAACTTTTATTAAAATANTTATACTATTACATAGGTCTAGAGTCACTCATTTATTTTTATCATCATTTTAGATTCTTAAAATATAGAGCACTAACATAAATAAATAAAACTCTTAGATTCTGCCATAATTATAATTTCTAATAACTGACATTTATAGGAATTTTTAATGATTTGAAAAAAATTCAAATTACATTTATATATTTTTAATAATATGTACTTCTAAAGAATTACATAATTATAAATTCTAATAATTGACACTTATAGCAAATCAGCCTGTTTATGAATGAATATATATATATATATATATATATATATATAATAGAAAAAAAAAGGACTTTTGTACTTTTATTAAAGTTTGCATGTGCCTAAAAAGGGAAAAATTTTCTAAAGGGAATTATGCTAAGACAAAATATAATAAAAATAAGAAAAGAGAAACTATAAAGTGCTTAGTATGATACTAAAATTAAAAGATAAAATATAGAATAGTATGTTTGTAAAAACTAAAAGTAAATTATTTTTCTTTTTGAGTTGTGTACCTCTTGTGACTAAAAAATAATTATTTTTCTCTCTCTAACTTCACATGTGAATGAGCTTTGCAACTTTAAAATGTTGTCACAATAATATAGTAGTGGGATTGTGGGAGCAAGAGCAATATTTTAATGGGAAAAAAATTAATATAAATACTAGAGACAATGGTAATTATTATTATTATTACACCCTTAAACATGGATCTGCCAATGACCCAGAGTATAATTAAACTTAAACAAAATAAACCCATGGGTTCAAAGCCCATATAATGATATAAATATCCCACTTCAATATATGATTATTGTTGAGCCAGCATGCCCTCCAAGGAAAAAAATAAAAAAAACAAACAAACAAACAACTAGATCTTAAACCAGAATACAACACAAACTGCTTAACTAGAGAGAATATTTTTTTGGTGTACTAGCTTATTACACAGGCAACGAAGGAGATCATGGAAGGCTTTCTGGATGGTTATTTCCTTCATTTGTTGAGCCAGCATCCCTTCCATTTATAGAATCATCCTCTGATGGATTGATTTTCTTAGAACTTGAGGAGAATATATATTTTTGGCTGCAAATTTTGGCCAGCATAACAGACCTATGCCAAATACAGCTTTCAGAGACTAGCAAAGCTATAAAGATAAGGGATCCAGTGATGATGAACAGGCCTGCAAAGCTCTGTGTGGTGAGGCTGGGAGTGTCCGCAGATATTTGGTCATACTGATCTTGGAGATCATCTTGACTGTTGCCAAAGTATTTTTCTTCAATCGGATCCATCGTTGGACCTTGAGTGACATTTAATATGGCTTTTGAGAAGTAAGATGTTAGATTGGAGTCTTTTGGGAATGCCTGAAAAATAGTGCATTAGGCATACAAATGTCAAACGTCTTAACTAAAATTAAACTAAACTCAAATATATCTCTATATTACCAATATAGAAGGAATCCAACAGGAAGCATTAGACATGGATGGCAACATTTAGATTAGAAATTCTAATTAATGTTCCTTAGATATAGTCTATAGTACCAAATAGTCTGTGATCAAGTGGCACTGAAATTATCTTTGGGACTTGTGAGTTTCATATTCAAATTCAAAGTTGTAGTCAAAATTTCAAAAAAAAAAAAANAAAAAAAAAAAAAAAAAAAAAAAAGAAGAAAGAAAGATATAGTCTATGTAGACTTACAAAACCAAAACCACCAGTGTGATAGGTAGGTCCAGCCATCATATACTTAGAACCATATTCTTTAAGGAAGACCTTGATGTAGGGTGATTCATCAAAAATAGCAGCAACACCTCCATTGCGAGTTCCACTTCCTAAGGCTTCTCGATATTCTTCAATAGTGGAGTATGTTTTAAGCCTTGATATATTGAAATTTAAGCGATCTATTAACAAATCCCTTACGAAAGAACCGTTTTGGTATCCGACATTTTCTTGGTTTCTTTTCAGACTATTCACGGTAGGGTAACTTGGCTTTAGTTGGTCTAATGTCAAGATTGAGGACAAACTTGCTGTGTAGCTTTGCATGAGGACGAAGGCCAACCCTAACCACACCACCAGTACAAACCTAGAGCATTTCTTGGCAACCGATTCTCCTAGAAAATAAAGTAATGAAATCAGTACAAGAGTACATATAATTCTATTCTTTGTATATATGTTGTAACTTTTAGACTGAGTATTTTGGTATTGCTTTTTCAATGGGTGCTTGTACATTTTTTTTTTCTTTGGCTACATATATACAATGGGGAGGGAGGAATTTACACTCTCACACATTGAGGGAGGGGCAACGGATAGAGACCCTCCCCTCATGACATTTTGTTAACAAATTTTTATTAATTGAACATTAAAACCAATAAAGTAGCTTTTGGTATTAAGTTACAAATTAAACAGCAACTTTNTAGCTTTTGGTATGAAGTTACTAATTAAACAACAACTTTTGACCAGGTTATAAATTTTAAAAGGCTTTTATTTAAGTTCTTTTTTGCAAGTTTTGTAACAGATCAGCAATATAAAAAAAAAAAAAACTCACCCTAATATCTTGGTTAATCTACTGCTAGTTCTTAATAAATTCAAGATCATATACAGTTAATTTCTTCTTTTTTTCTTTTTAAGTATAATCGCTTCTTTACTTTCTTGTGTAAAGGAATTAGAAAACTCAATTGGAAAAGATAGTAATCATAAAACTATCATTGCATATTGTTACATTCTAAGTAATCAATTGGCACAATATTCTTCAACAAGAATTTATGAAATTGATTATTTGCATAGAACATCAAATTTGAAAATAAGTGCAAGGAACGATTAATTGGTTCATCATAAACAAATATGGTGGAACAAAAATATACACAAATAATTAAGAGCAGGTTTGAAAAAATAAAACCATTTTAATTTAGAGTAAAACTTCTTTTTAGTCCCTGAAAAATGCATCAACTGATAAATTCGTCTTCCAAAAATTTTTGGTGATAAATTGGTCCTTGAATTATTATTTTTGCTGACAAATTAGTGAGAAGGAAGAAGGTGAAGGTGTGAGAGAGACAGAAGAGAGGGAATGGGAGTGAGAAGGAAGAGTGCCGACGTTGAATAATATGAAGATGTAGACATCGCGTAGTCCGAATGGGATGCGTGTGTGAAAGACAAGGGAGTTATGGTTTGGAATTCGCTTTTGAACAAGTTCAGCAACTTGAATGGAAGTATGCCACGTAAGCATGTCACTTCAGCAACTAACGGCCACATCAACACATTAAGTGTCATGTGGTAAAGTCTGTTAAATTTGACTAACAAATCCAAACAGTAGACTAATTTGTCAGCGAAAATAATAATTCAATAACTAATTTGTCACCAAAAATTTTTGGAGAACGAATTTGTCAGTGAATACATTTTTTAGGAACTAAAAAGAGGTTTTACTCTTTAATTTATTACATCAAATTATTCAGAGTTCAAATTAAATAACATATGGTTTGCAGGAGATATAGAAACTGAGCTTCCTCAGCATCATATAACAAAAAAAGTTAAAATTAAATGATATATCTGCTTTAATGTTTGTACGTCAAATTTTATTTCTTTTTAATAAAAAGAAAGAACATTTGAAAGAGACAATTAAATTACCTTTAAATGACTAGGGATTAAAGCTTACCTTCAGGAAGCACCGCTTGGGCTAGAGGAAGCCATAAGATTGATGCTCCAGTAAGTTGTTTTTGACGTGGTGAATCTTCAATTCCTGCTTCTTTATTTGCATTACGTTCCATGAACAATATTGTGACTCCTATAAAGACACAAAATAAAATGATGGCCAGCCAAAGATCCCAACTAAATGGCCGCAAAAAGATCCACATATCTAAGTGGCGATCATGTCGAACTTGTGTAAGCATCCACACACCGGATTCTGCATATGGTAACGTAAAATCTACATAGTTTAACCGTTTCGACACAATCGATACATCGCCGACCACAGCATCATACTTTTCATAAAAGAAGAAGAAGAAGAATTCAATAAATATCAGCTTTAACATTGTATATGAAGCAAATATTGTACAAATTTCATAGACCTAAAATATAAATTATCCTATAGATATATGTGTGGGAGATGTAACAGTGCATGAGATTACTTCGTCTAACCTTTTTTACCGAAATCTGTTCCAGAATTTGGTCGTAAGTGCCATTACTGTTCCCCTCTCTGTCTACAAAAGCTTCAAACTCATAAGAAACATGCAAATCTAACCCTCGCAGATAAGCTACTGTAGCATTGAAAACGTCAATTGAGTACCCAGTAACCTGGTTCTGTACCGTCTGGTTTCTACTATTCAGTTTTACATCCACAAACTGGGGAAAACCAGATTTTTTGGGTACCCCAATTATCAACTTCTTGCCTCCTAAAAGTGCAGCACTAGCCCCTACCCCAAACTGAGCAACTAAGAAGGAAAGCAAAGAAAAAAGGTAGACATAATAGTATGACTTTGCCATCTCTCAATTGCTCGATAGTTAGCTTTAGTTCCTAGCCGCCTTTATATAAACCACAGAATGCTCCTCTGCATGCATTAAAAACATTAAAAGATAAAAATTATATAAAGAAATGGAATCATAGAATCCATCTTTTCTTTTCTTTTTTTGAAAAAAAAAGAAACTTATTTTATATAAGGAAGGGAATCTTCCACGATATTAAAGAGAAGAAGAGCTCTAGCTTAATAGAGTATACTTCTAATTATAAAGTTGATTTCCTTATCCATTTAAATTCACTTGATTGTAAATACAATTACTATTTATCTATTGACAAAAAAAAAAAGTATAGCTATTTCACAATTCACATACAAATTTATTTTTTTCAATATTATATTTATATTTATAACTTCAAAAATATAATAAATTTATTTTATATACACTTGAGAGTAAAAGATTTTTTAGAAGAGAAAAAAAGGGAAACAGAAAAATATTTCTCTAACCTCTATATTAATGGTACAGGCATTATGTTTTATAATGTTGATAATTTTTTTTATTTAAGAAAAGAAAAACAGAATATAAAATATCGTCATGTTTTATTTGAAGAAGGTGTTATAACTCAATAATTCAATATCTTTACCAATCAGAATATATTTCACCCAGATATTTGGTTACTTAGAGAGTTACCAGGACATTACCAGGAGAGAGAGAGAGAGAGAGAGAGAGAGAGAGATATATATATATATATATATAGATATTACCAGGAAATTCAGGTTGACAAGACTTTGTTTACACATTTAGTGAAATTATTAGCTACATTAATGAGCATGACTTAGATAGTTTTGTTTTTTTCTTTGGGTGTAAAAATATTATTTCGAGTCACTCTCACTATAGTCATCAATATAATAATTAAAAGATAATATTTGCAACTGAAGCTTCCAGGAAGGGGGCATAAAAAGTACTCATTTCCAAATAGATATAAAGCAACAGGAAAAAAAAATAGATATAAAGCACAAAAGAACGATATGTTTAGAGAAATTAATTAATTTTAAAAGTTCCCTTAAAAAAATTAAATTTAAAAGTAGTGTTATACATTATTTTTCTCATATTTTCTTATGGACCTTTCTCATCTACCAAGAAAGTATGTAACATTTTCTTGACGTGACAACATTAATTATTGATATGAAAGTATTTAATATTGACTTTTATTTTTTAACGACCAAAATTAAATATTTTTAACATTAACGATTATTATGCTGACACGTCAAAAAGATATTATATATCTCTCTAATATATCAAACCACCATTTTCTTATTAATATGAACATAATAAATTTATACCTGATAAATTAAATTGGATTGGTTTAAAACTTATTTTATAATAATTACAAGTATAAAATTTCGCTCTGAAATTTATACGACACTACGTTCCTCTCACCTCCACAACCAGATTTGACGTTCTCTTAGGATTCGTATAATTTGAATCCTTCCACCGTGCCCTCCCAATTGCAACCATGCAACTCGAATGGCGATGTCAGGATTGCAGTGTTCACTCAACACTAGTTATAGGCTATGCACAGCCAGCCTGCAGAGGCACCTCCAGAACATGGTAGAATGTTACGATACTAATTTCAAATATTGGACTTTGAGGTGGTTTTTTTTTTTTTTTTTTCAGAGATTTTATGATACTACATGAGTATGTCATACTACACTAATGTGACAAGCATATATAATTTTTATATTTTATTATATATAAATATAATTTATCTTATTTTCTCAAACAAACTTAAAAACAGTTAATTTGTACATATGTCATTCAAATATTGGTTATTCTCATATAGTATAACATACTACAAATTATCTAAGAAATCTTTTTTTTTTTTTTTTTTTTTAAGAAGTCAAAAGTTTCAGGTAAAGGGATACTACCTCATTCTAAGGTTAAGGTACGCCATGAGCTTAGTTTAGACCTTATAGTAGTACTTACAGATTACTTACCAAGAGAGACAACTAACAATAAGATACTTGATGTGGGTTTTATGACCTTAAGCTCTTTTATCTTGACGGTTAGCTAGCTCTTAGAATATGTTCTTATAAGCTTTATAGCAAAGAGTTTGAATGATATATTTTTCATTTCACATTAATTTTACAACAGAATTTTGTTATTTAATAAGAATTAAGATAAATTATAAATATCAATGACTTGTAGGTTTAACGACACTTTTTTAAAGTCTATTTATAAGTTAAAAAGTGGGAGAAAAGAAAAAAAAAAAAAAAAAAAAAAACTAAAGCTCTCTTCTTTCTTGTTTGAGAGATTTAATTTCAAAGATGAAAGGAACCAAAGGTAAGATGCAACCCCTATACTCTCTTTTCATCTCCATTTCTGTGTTCCCCAAACTAAGGGATTTGGAGAGAAAATAGAAGAATTTGTCTATTTTGCCCTTACTCATTAACACTTGTTATTTGAAGTTGTCATAGATAATATTGGTTGTTGTACTACATGTTTCTTTTATTCTTTTTTTTTTTTCTATATATATATGTTGACTAAAATGCCCATTGTTCTGTAGTTGCCCTATGTTCATGATTTTAAATTTTCATCCTTATAGAACTTTTTTTTTAAAATTTTAATGATAAAGGTATCTTTGGGCTAGCTTTAGTACACTGAGACTAAGTCTCTCCCCAGGTTATCTTAAGGGCGCATCTCCCATATTGCCTAATACATTCAGGGGAAAATTTTCCCTAGGACTGGCCCCAAAATTTAAGCATTGGCTAGCTTGAATTAATCTATTGTATCTTTATTGAACTTGTACTCATTATTTTACTGTTTTTAAGCGGATATTCTTTTAAACCCAAACTGTTTATTTCTTTTCCCTTCACTATGGTAATGCCATCAATTTCCAAAATTTAATTATCATAGCTGGCAACATTTTACTAGTCAGACAAGGAATTAATGGGGACAAATGATCATTCTAGATTATTAAGGATCAAGGTCAATTGGTAGCAAAAAAACAAAAAAAAAGATCAAATTTCAACTAGGAAGCAAGGACACGCCAGTTGGCTATTGTGTTGGTGTGTCCAACACAATGTGGACTGCTTGACATGTCCGTACATACGGACATGTCCAAATAAAAAAAAAAAAATTGACTTGAACACACGGCTCGGACACGGCTTGGACACGACTCAGACACAACATGTCATTTTTTCTCAATTTTTTTTTTTTAGAAAAAAAAAGTGTTTTTTGTTTCTTTTTTGTTTTGTTTTCATGAAGAGGCTAACCTCTCACTTGATGATTATGGGATAAAAAAGTGTTGCTAACCTCTCACTTGATGAACCAAAAATGGAGGCCATGATTTTTATTGATGATGGAGATAAGAATTATCATGAAGAGGCTATTGAGGCCCATCAACAAGATTAGCAAACTTTAATCTTTTTTTTTCTTGTATGCAGTAAGTATGCTAAGGAAGTGATTGATTATAATGAATAAGTGATATCCCTTAACTATTTTAATGATAAAGGTATCTTTGGGCTAGCTTTAGTACACTGAGACTAAGTCTCTCCCCAGGTTATCTTAAGGGCGCATCTCCCATATTGCCTAATACATTCAGGGGAAAATTTTCCCTAGGACTGGCCCCAAAATTTAAGCATTGGCTAGCTTGAATTAATCTATTGTATCTTTATTGAACTTGTACTCATTATTTTACTGTTTTTAAGCGGATATTCTTTTAAACCCAAACTGTTTATTTCTTTTCCCTTCACTATGGTAATGCCATCAATTTCCAAAATTTAATTATCATAGCTGGCAACATTTTACTAGTCAGACAAGGAATTAATGGGGACAAATGATCATTCTAGATTATTAAGGATCAAGGTCAATTGGTAGCAAAAAAACAAAAAAAAAGATCAAATTTCAACTAGGAAGCAAGGACACGCCAGTTGGCTATTGTGTTGGTGTGTCCAACACAATGTGGACTGCTTGACATGTCCGTACATACGGACATGTCCAAATAAAAAAAAAAAAATTGACTTGAACACACGGCTCGGACACGGCTTGGACACGACTCAGACACAACATGTCATTTTTTCTCAATTTTTTTTTTTTAGAAAAAAAAAGTGTTTTTTGTTTCTTTTTTGTTTTGTTTTCATGAAGAGGCTAACCTCTCACTTGATGATTATGGGATAAAAAAGTGTTGCTAACCTCTCACTTGATGAACCAAAAATGGAGGCCATGATTTTTATTGATGATGGAGATAAGAATTATCATGAAGAGGCTATTGAGGCCCATCAACAAGATTAGCAAACTTTAATCTTTTTTTTCTTTGTATGCAGTAAGTATGCTAAGGAAGTGATTGATTATAATGAATAAGTGATATCCCTTAACTATTTT